>CAHIKZ030000321.1:7500-155000 GCA_903632075.3 Acanthosepion pharaonis
AAGACCAAGGTACTGCTATTAAAAACATTATTTCACTGTTGTTTAAACAAAGAACTACAGTTTTTATACATTTGGTTTTAAAAAAGGTCATCCTCCAAATGGTGACTTCTATTTGTAATTTTAGATGATTTTTATAGTTTTCCATCACCCAGAAGTCTACCAGGTGGCTTTCTTTTAAGTCCTGATCCTGTAGCCCTGAAATTTTCTACTCATTATCAATTTTTCTATCTGGAAAAACCATCATTCTGATGTAACATGAAATGAATACAAAAAGCTCCATGTGTAAATTTAAGATTCACCAGTCTTAAAGAAAAGGTATTTATACTATATTTATAATAAATTTATATTAATTTTTCAGCGCCAATCTCGAAGTGGCTCAAAGCCAACAGACTGCTTCAAATACAAAGTTGAAGAAAAAGTGAAATGCGTTGCTTCTGGAAAAGTCCGATACACGTATAGAACTGACTGCATTTTTGGTGTCCCTGTGCCTTTGGAAGCTGCTACCAATAAAGGTAGAAATTTTTCTTAACCATATTTTTTTTTACTTCTGTAGATCTTTGTTTACAGGAATTTTTAGTATTTTTGAAGATCAATTAAACTTTTTTTTTTTATTAGTAATCATTTCACCCTCAAACAAGACAATAAAGCCACTAAGATGTAAGGAGTTACAGGATGTGAAAGAATATGAGAAGTAAAACACTGTTATGGAGAGAGAGAGAACAATAAAAATACAATAATTAAGAAAACGGAAGATAACGATTGACATTGAAGAAGATCATTGTTGACGGTTTCAGTCAACAATGATATATATAAGAGAGTTCCATATGAGCAGAAACTGTATCTCAATGTTCAGGACAGAGTAAGTGGGATAGTAATAAAAGATTTCAACACTATATTCCATGGTCATAATTTATTCCAAAAAATATCATCCAATTCATCAGGCCTACAAATTACCATGGAATATTAGCGTTTCAGCTTTTTATTATATATATATATATATATATATATATTAATTTTTTTTTTTTTTTTTTTTTTTTTATGAGAGACTTTACTACTATAGATCCTCATTCATATTTGAGCTAAACCTGCAAGTGCTATGCATTGTGTTAGTCATGTTGTAAAATCTTTGCTTTTTCCATTTGCCCTTTCATGACCTTGGCTGGTTGGAATTGTTAGCCATCACTGTTGTTTTTATTACTTGGATAAACACATTTGCAACATATGTTGGTGTACCTTGCATAACAGCATGAACCTGTATGGCACAATAGAATTCTGTACATTTTTGGCTATTACCTTACTTGAATGAGATGCACTGTAAGGAATCATCTAGAGTTGCATAGTCTGGTCAGTAACTGCTGGTAGCCATTCTTAAACAGACTTCTAAATGTCCATCGATCATTGTGGAATGGTATTTGGAATTAATCTTCATGTGGGGAAAAGGCTGGCTCACATAAATAAGCTGAGCCAAATAATGGAGTCAAGAAGGTAGCACATTTCCTTAGGTTTGTGTAGTTTTCCTCAGGGAGTAAGATCCAGAATAGTCTGAAATAGCAATGGTAGATAAGAAAATCAAACACATTTTGAATATAACATTGTGAAAAAAAAAAGTTCTGCTCCCATTCCAAATGGAAGTGGTACATTTTTAGTTTCTTATTTGGCCTAACTCATTTTTAGACCCTTTTGTTAAAATAAATTGGAAATCACTAACTAGTTCACTGGAGTTGTAGCAGTAGCCCGCATGACCCCATGTGTTGAGATGAGATGGCATCTCAAACTGGCTGCAGTGTACATGTTAATCAAGTGGCAAATGCCACAGTGAGGATGGGTGATAGGCTATTTTTTTTTTTTTTTTTTAATGCCATGTGATCTACCCACACTACCTATGCAATCAACCAGTCGATTGTGATTGACATTGGGCACCAGATGAAGGCCGGAGGACACAGTGACCAAACCATTGTGAAATAACAAAGATGAGGACAAAAGTCTTTGTAAATAATGAAAGTAATAATGAGGATACAAATATAGAATAAAAATAATCCTGTTATTCCGCCTTTATATTTTATAAGGATTTGAACTTAGCAGAGTTGCAAAATACTAACATTTTTAGAAAGAAAATTGTGTTACAAGACCTCTCAGGAACGTTTTTTTTTTTTTTTTTTCTTTGCCATTCTTCTCTTCTGAGACTAGAATTATGACAGTCTTAAAATTTGCATTAGGCTTTTCTTTTTCTTTTTTTTAACTGCTATATTTGATTTGGTCTTAAGTAAGGCCATTCCAAATAAAGACCTAACAGCCATTGTACACCTGTTTTCCTTTCTGATCAATATGGAATAATTAATCCTTAGTATTAGCTAATTACTAGATATCACTGGCAAGTCCCTTGCTAAAAATTTTCCCAATAATTGTCAGTTAATACTGATTTAGGACTAACATAAGTATTACCACTTAGACACAAGGTGTGTAATTGCTAGCCCTTGGAATCTTGGGATGTTTACTGCAATTAGGTTCAATGTGGTGATAGTCTGGTGCAAGCATGTCTAATGTCTGACGTACGCATATTCATTTTGCACAATTAGAGCCATTTTATTGAGAGTATGGTTGTTGATGATGGTCATACAGATGACCATCACTTGCAACTTAGAATCTAACAAAGAGATATCTTACACTGTATCACTTATTAAGTCACAACTTTCAGTTACCTTTTGTATTTACGGAAGGAATGTTGATCAGTGTCATCTACGTTCAAATATTGACCCATTTTTGCCAGGGGAAGGATATACATTCCAGAAGGGTTATGTCTACCTACATGCTATCCATGCTACTTAATATGCACTATAAGATGTTTGACAATGTCCCTGGCTGATGTCATAACCAGACCTGTATTGTTATGGGATGGCACCTGGCTTGTTGCCTACAGCTTATTTTTATTTTATTTATTTTTAAAAATCACTTCACCCCAAGCAAGGCAATAAATCCACTAAGACGCAAAGGGAGTGTTAGAGAAGAGGAGGGGGGACCAAAAACACCACCAAGGAAAAAGAACAAGAAATTAAGAAGGTAATAATTGACATTGCATTTACATTTTTGAAGATCAAAATTGATTGGAAAGCTAGAAGCTGGAAGAGAGTTCCAAAAAATGAAAAGAAACTTAGCCTAGAACTTAGTTACATCTAGCCATATCTAGTGTAAAATGAAACCTTTCTGCCAATCTACTAATGCACTTAAATTCATAAAGTCTAGGTACCATAGAGGAAAGTTCATCAGAACAATTACAATGAAAGTATTTAAAATGGTACAGGGAAGCTATATTACAGCAGCGGGAAAGTGACTGAAGCCAAGATATCAGGACCAATAATATCGAAGATTCTTGGATTTTATCAAGAATCTGTTAAATATATATTAGGAACACTAGGCTTGATTTGGCAGCGGTATTTAAAGCATGGACAAACGGCATACTTATAAATGTGTAATGATTCTGGTGAGAAAAAGTGTCGAGTACAATACACTGATCCAACTTGGCGGCAGACCCTGCAACTCACAACCACTTGCTGTATTATATCAGTAGGGGCAAAACTTGTGGAATATTTGCCATCTGTACAATAGTAGGCATTTGAAAACAGAGACATGTGTTAATGTCCAAATTGGATATACAGTGGAATGTAATCTGACCTGCAAGACTCCAACAAACATTTTTTTTTAAAATATATATTGCTTTTTTTTTTTTTTTTTTTTTTCTTTTTTTTTTTTTCAAAATTGTAATCTATTCAAAACAGGAATAAAAACTAGGATGCAGACTATATATATATATATATATATATATATATATATATATAATAGGAACCTCAGTTCTTGGGAAACTTTCTATAAAACCAACATATTTCATTATGTACTATCACAATGGTACCTGGATTGTTATGTACTTTTGCTCAATCATCAGTGTAAACTGAGGTAGGGATCTAGTTGCTTGTGTGTACATACAATGTCCTTTCTGTAACTTTGCTATAAACTTCACAAGATTTTCTTATTGTAAAAGTTTTTTTTTTGAAATGTGGAAATCTCATTATTGTAGCAAATGTATTAAATATTAATTTCTTATACATTAAAATGAGTCCCCAACAAAATGTGTCAAATAAGCAAATAAATGCACAGATAATATCTGCATATATTATTGTTATTTATATTGTTGCTGTGAAAATAGAGTTCTTATTGTGATAGGACCTGCTTTGCACAGGGACAAGTATGATGTAACCGTCAATGGAAAAGTTTGCAAAATTTCATCAGCCAATGAAGCAGTAGTTTCACTGAATTGGATTCTTTTATTACTATTTCTATACATGCATCTGCTTTATAAGCAGGCAACAGTATTCCTTTCTTGTCTGTTGGTGCATTTATTTTTATTTTTTTAAAATATCGACCCAAAATTATTTGCTACACAAGTTCCATTATAAATATGAGGAAGATTTTTAGTGTGCAACAATCTATCCTGTAAAGCAGCAAGACAAAATGAAAGAAAATAAAAATTGAATCTAGTGAAATAAAATAACATGGCAAGCTGGAGATTTGAACCTTCAATTAACAACTAGTTTATAAGAATGAGTTACATCTCACCATCACTGTCACTTCCCTGGCAAGATGAATAAAAAGAGATTTATGTCTCCATCATAAGCCTTGAGTTTAGTTATATGATACTGCTGAAGTTGTGGAAGTGCCCAGAAACAAACCACACTGATTGTCAGTTTGGCTTTTGTTTCTGTATAACTGATGATAAGCCCAGATAAGTTTTCTGAAGAGAATTGACAAAAAAAAAATGATTACTTGAGACTCGTTCATCAAAGTTGATTTTCTTGAAAATCATCATCACTTCCATGGTTGGATGTAGTCATAGGGTTGTTGCACAGTTGATCACCTGACTAGCTCTACTCACATGGCTCAGAAAGAATTCATTCATACGTAGTGTGTCTTAGACAAAGTAAACCTGTCAGAGCCTATCCACTCTGAAAAAGCAGATAATTAGCTCTATGTAGTAGATAGATGATTAAACACTTGGTGTCTGCATATTCAAAACCAGTGGGTTTTGTGTAGTAATTGTCTCAGATGATCATTAATAGTGAATTTGATTCTCACTGAGTGTCATATTTGTGGCCAGATGCCAAATATAAATTAGTGAATACTATTCAGGATCATAGCCAAGCTAAGGTTGTTTTTCATTTTTCTACAAGTGTTTTCACACATTGGTATGGTGAGGCTTATCTTTCAAATACTGACTCAAGTTGAACTTGTGACAGAAGGAATGAGCATATGTAGTTGCAGAATTGAATCTTCACAAACTCCTTACGAGAACCGAACGCACTCCATCTTTCAAGAAACCTGGAGTATAGTAATTATCGAAATGAAATCATTTATCCAAATAATTGTCAGATTATGGCAATAAACATTATACCAGAATGAGAAATGTTGATGCCTTACTATTTCACTCATAGCTACGAGAAATGGATTCATGCCTTTCCCAAGAATATGAGCGCGAAGTGAAGGCAAACTGATCCTGTCTGAATTTGAACTCATCTTACCATTTTCTATTCCGCGAGAATAACCATTATGCCAACCCCACTTTTTCTCCCGACGCACTTAAACTGGAAACAACAAATCATCGCGAAAAGTTCTGAGGGAGACAATTTTTGATCACGATGTAAGGGAGACAACTCCTTTTGTACAAAATGTAAAGATTGCGTTGTGTCTTTAATAATTCGTGTACATGCCTTCAAATATAAAATCAAATAAAATCTACTTATTTATAGATGTAATCTGAAGTAAATTTTCGAGAAAAAGTCACTAAAAGCCGATAATTCTTTAATCAAATCCTGGCCATCTACAGCTTTGGAGGTGCACTTATATACCGTTATATCACCATTAAAGATATTCACAAATAATCAGGGTATATTCCAAGGTAGATCATTTATGCAAAGTAAAAAGAGAGTTGGTGTGAGAAGCCACGCCTGCGTTGATTGCTAGGGGCCCGGAGGACTGGCCGTTAGGAAGGAGTTTATTACTGAGAAGACTATTCCAGTAATTCTATAGAGAGCTTGAACAGAAATCTTTTGTGCTACTATGTTATGGTCCTTGATATGTATTTGTTGTCTAGTGCCTCACTGATTCTGTGACTAATGGTAGTTAGGACATTAGCAGTGAATCGGGCCGATCTAAACCTGTACGGTTTGTCGTTGAAGAGGGTGTTCCTAGGTGATCAACAACCATCTTGTTGATTATAGCCTCAAAAAGCATGCTAATGACCGAGAAGACTGATGGGTCGATACTGAGAGGTGGAGCGATGAGCGCTCCCCTGTTATCTTGAAAACTGGGTATACGTTTGACACTTTCCACAGACTTGAGAAGGATTTCTCCTTCAAGTAGCGGTTAAATAATTTCGCTAAGATCGAAGATAATTCCGGGTTGATATTCTTACCACTGGGATTTTGTTTGGGTGAGTGGCTTTCTTAGGGTCAAGACTTTTGATAAGTCCTGAGACTTTCCGGACTGTACTAAAAATAATACCGAGATTGTTAGACGGGAGAAGTCGGGAAGTGAATGTCTAATATCTTCTAATGTTGAGTTAGAGCCAAAGATTGAGGCGAAGAGCTTCGCTTTATCTGACGAAGAACATATGACCTCGGAGCCATTTATAACAGACGCTTGTTGTTGTTGTTGCCGTTGTTGTTACTACTAGTACTACTACTATTAATAAGAAGAATAAGACAAGGCTTCATTTAAAAAATTCAAGCATACATCGAATTAATTTTGTTCTTTAAATGTTTTATTCTAAATATTTATTGTAAAAAATTACAATTGTGGCACAAGGCCGAAAAAGGGGAGGGGTTGAGGCTGGTCTTCACTATCTTATACCTAGCTAATCCGATTCACGACCCATTCATACATTACAATTTTCGCATTCACCACAAGAACTCGTCCGTCACCAATCAATCCCCCACACACCATAATATCACATTCTCTCTAGGGAGACCTACAAAACGCGTCCCGTGTCATAAAAATTTAATGATACTAAAATATATATAATGCATAAATAAGAAAATGCTAATAAATATTAATTATGAGAGTTAATCCATTGTATGTAATTGAGCTTAATCGTTTGTATATAGTCGAGTCGCTACTCTGTTCTGTAACTTCATTATATTATATATATATATATATATATATATATATATATATATATATATATATATATATTAACTATATGATTGGTGTATACGGAATAAATTCCAATAACCAACAATTCCTATTTTTAAAAGAGTGCTCAATACAGAGTAGAGCAGATATAATTATTTATTTAAAAATTATAACATATGTTATAAAATCACTACAAAATAGCCATTTTGTTTCAACACCACCGGTGTCTTATCAAGGATGATTTTGAATGTAAATTTTACATATTTTTATATTATAAATTTTTAAATAAATAATTATATATATATATATATATATATATATATATATATATATAATTAT
Organism: Acanthosepion pharaonis; assembly: GCA_903632075.3. Taxonomy (NCBI): domain Eukaryota; kingdom Metazoa; phylum Mollusca; class Cephalopoda; order Sepiida; family Sepiidae; genus Acanthosepion; species Acanthosepion pharaonis. The sequence goes on from CAHIKZ030000321.1 coordinate 15,019, forward strand.
CTTTTAAAAATACGATTCCATCGCGACACAGAAATTACTGTTTCGAAACTTGACTCAAGTACTAAAGTTTAATTTCAATATTAAACTTAAAATTTAGAGTACAGTTTCATTCTCAAGCGATGTTTTAGAATTAATAATAATAATAATAATAATAATAATAATAATAATAATAATCCTACATTACATTCCCACCAAATTAGCAGAGCTAATCGTTAATGATGGATGCCTAATTTGAAATAAAATAGCCATTATTTTTTTGTTTTTTATGAACTCTCCTCTCGGGGCATGTAGTTGTGTTTTTTTTTTTTTTTTTTTGTTTCTTCAAGGGGTCATTTTTTTATGATTCTTGCTATCGCTTTGTGGTGTCACTGTTTTATTATATCTCAGTAACGACTGTGAGTTTTTTTTTTTTTCAGGAATTTTCTATTATTAGGTATTTTCATGTTTGGTATAGTCTCCAGAGTACAGAGAATGGCTTAGCTGAGTGTAACGGTCCTTCATAAAGGAGTGATATTTTCAGCTTAGTCATCCTTCAGAAAATTGCTTAATATTTTTTGGTAGCGGTAGAACTGTTAGGTTATATTCATGGTTTTTGGAGGTTTTAGTTGGGTACCAGTGACAGCGATAGGTATATTTTTTCTTAAGACAATATTGTCCATAATATATTTTATTCATAAAAGCAATTAAAAGCTTTTAAAATTAAATAATCTCTTCGTTTTATTGCATTTTTATTTTACGATTTAGAGCGGTTTTCTATAAACCTGTTTGATAAAAAAATAAAATATCGATGATATAAATTCTCTACGAATTTTTCCTTATAATTAATAACAGTTACATTAAGCGATATAAAAAATCATTCCCATAAATTTCATAAGACTAAATGTTATGGTCCGGTTCCTTGTACCACGGTGATAGTCCAAGGTAGAACTAATAAAGAAGAACTCGAATACGGATATGGAATAACACATATAAATTACAAACAGGAATATATACAGAGAAGTATAAAGTCTTAGTACAAACAATCAGGTTTAGTAGTAATTGTCTGAACGCGACTCTGTTTCGGATTGCCTCTGACTCGACTGACTGACTCGCTCGCTCTGACTGACTGACAGACTCCTGACGGACTTCACTCCAGACTTCAGACTGAACGGTATTTAGTCCCCCCACGAGGGCATCATGTGACACAAGGCCAGTTTAATCGTGGGATCTCCGAGCCCGTAGACTCGGCCAAAAATATGCCCTTTTGAAACCCTATAAACGGGTTCAGGGTCGGTTTACTCCCCGAAAGAAACTCCGCCTTCGGCGTAGCTCGATCGGGTTCCTCGCCTGAAGGCAGAGAGTTCAACCGATCAGCCGGTCGCCCGACTTCAGACTGAACTCCTGCTTCCTCTTGAGGCGCAGTATTTATTACATATGGAATAGTCCATTATGTTATTATGGGTAAGGTCCTATAACACCCCACTTCCGAAAATTTTGCGTAACAGGGGTTTTTTAATATCTTTTTTTCTTTGGATCTATTTTCAAAGGTTCAGTAAATTTTCTTTTTCTAGACGATTTTCTTATTTCTGGCATTATTTGTGGTCTTGTTATATCGAATGTGTCGAAAATCGTGTCCTTTCTTGAGGTGGACCGTTAGCATCCTGTAACGGTCTCTTCCTTATTTGGTTTACGTCTTCTTCTGTGTGAGAATTTTTTCCTTGAACTATGTACATCATATTGCCAATTCTTTTCTCAATTATCCCTTGTTTCCAGCAAGAGGTATTATTTTTGTATGCCTTAAAAAAATTTTTTCCCCTGGGAGGAATTTTCTTTTTGGTGTATAGGACTGTGTTACTTGTTTTGTTTTACTTGGTAGTAATTTATCGAACGCTGATCTAATTTTTCTAGCAAACATGATATCTGCTGGTGATAATATTGATGGTGTCGCATTATTTGGCGTTGTAATGCTTTCTCCGTAGGCACATCGTACGCTTTTCGTAATACTCTTTTGAGAGTATCCAGAATCTCTCCGCTTGTCCATTTGATCTTGGATGGTAAGGCGGGGATTTTATATGTTTTACTTGATAGATTTCGCAAAACTCTTGGAAATCTGCTGACGTGAGTTGCGTTCCGTTATCTGTTACTAAACAGTCCACTACACCAAACCGAGCGAATAGCTCGTGGAGGAAATTTATGGTCGTTTCTGTAGTAGGATTTTGCACCGAAACACCTCTTTGCGATTTTACTGTAGCTATCAACTATGATTAAATAGTAGAACCGTCAATTGGTCCTGCATAATCTGCGTGTATTCTTGACCATGGACGATCAGTTTGCGCCAAGGCTTATGTATGATTGGCGGTGCTTTAGCTGCTAAATTATTAAACCCTTGCACATTTCCACCATTTGAGAAATATCCTGATCCATATTCTTTCAATATAGATAGCTTCGCATTAGCGACTTCATTCTATTTTTACCCGGGTGTCCTCTGTGGAAATCCTTTAGTATCCGTTTTTGTAAAGTTTTGGAGATTACAACCCTTTCGCATAGAGAAAAGCTGTCCGAAATTTTTTCTTTTTTTTTCTGTTATTTTTGCTTTTTGTTTCATTAATAAATTCGTCATTTTTGGCTTCATTTTTATGTCTTGCAATGTGACTGGAGGTTTCTGACTGTACAACATAGTACTGTTCTTATGTCTTCTTCATTTCTAAGGGCTGCGATTACCGTATCTTCCAATGGCTCTGTCTTTGTTGGTATAAGTCTCGACAGACCATCCGCGTGCCCGATTCTTTTCGTTGGTAAATATTCCAATCTGAAATTATAGTTTAGAAGAATCGTTCCCCATCTAAGTAGTCTATTTGCCGTGTACACCGGTAGACCTGTTTTGAACCAAAATTTTTTATTAACGGTTTGTGATCCGTCTGCAGAGTAAAGTGTCTACCATAGACGTATCTATGGAATCTTGTTACTGTGAAGATAATTGCTAGAGCTTCCTTCTCAATTTGTGAATAGTTTTTCTCCGCTGGTAGAAGGGTTCGAGAAGCATGTGCGATAGGTTTTATTGTCCCATCTGGCATTTTATGTAATATACACGCTCCGGCACCGTAGGCCCTCGCATCACTTGCTACAATAATCTCTAGTTTAGGATTGTAGTGTGCCAAAAATAAATCCGATGTTAATGTTTTGATTATTTTTTTAAAATGTTTCCTGGCATTGATCTGTCCACTGCCTGCTTTTTTTCTTTCTTTAGCAGTTCGTTCAATGGTGCGCGAAGTTTATGCATTTGAAGTATGAATTCCTGGTAGTAATTCAGTAATCCAAGAAAACTTTGTAGTTCCTGTTATGTTCTTAGGAACTGGCATCTTTTTTATTGCTGTAGACCTTTCAGGGTCTGGACGTCTACCTTCTTGGTCTATTATATGGCCAAGATATTTAATTTCCTTCATGAAAAAAATCACACTTATTTTCTTTCACTTTGAATCCGAAGCTTTAAATTCTCTTAAACACTTCTTGTACATGTTGCCAGTGTTGTTCAACGCTTTCGCTATTAATCAATATGTCATCCAGATATGCTATTGTATATTCTAGTCCTGCCAGCATCGTATCTATTGTCTGCTGGAAAATAGCCGGCGCTACTTTAATTCCAAATGGTAGTCTTTGGTATCTGTACAATCCCTTGTGTGGGTTTATGCATAGTAGTTTTGAACTTTCTTCGTCGACTGGAATTTGCAGGTAGGCCTCACTTAGATCAATTTTTGAAAAATATTTTCCCCCATTTAATTTAGTGGATACTTCTTCAGGACTAGGTAGCGGATAGTGCTAGACCTTTATTGCTGCGTTCAAACCTGTAGAAAAATCAGCACAAACTCGAATTTCTCTTGATTTCTTCTTAACGTAGACCGTCGGTGCGGCCCATTTACTGTACTCTTTTCAATATGCCCGTATTTTCGAGTCTAGATAATTCTTGGTCAATCTTTTCTATTGGCGCAAACGGTACACTCCTTTTTTTCTTAAAAATAGGTTGAACGTTATCCTTTATTTTGATATTAGCTTCGGGGAAACTCGTTTTTAGTTTTCCTTTTAATTTGTCTGCCTCGGTTGATAAGCTTTTTACATTCTGGCAGTAGGTGCTAATAGGTAAATCCCACAATTCGAATTTTTGCATCCAGTCTGTCCTGTTTTAGGTTTTCGGTATTTCTTAAGACGTACATTTTTAGTTTTTTCGTCATTCTGTTAAATGTTACGTTTGTGATTATTTCACCCTCGAATTTTATCTTTCTCCCCGTAACCGATCTCACACTTTTATCCGTTTTTAACATGACAGGTTTGTTCAGTTTTCTCCATGTTTGTAGATTTATGATAGTTAAGTCTGAGCCAGAATCCAGCTGTAACCTAAGTTTTCTGTCTTGCATTTCAACTTGTACATATTTTCTTATATTAGTCTCATCTGTTTGGTCGGTCCTCGTAATTCTTATTCTGCTTTCTTTTCTATACCAACAGTGAGAACTTTTTTTTTACATGATAGACAAGTTTTAGCACGATATGTATAGTCTTTAACCCAATGCCAAGACCCACAACGATAGCATGGACTTGGTGGTAATTTCTTTTTATGTTGATTATAATTAGAAAATTTTGTTTTACCTGTTCTTGAGGCGGAAAAATCAGTTCGATTTGTTTGTGAGGAGGGAAAATTTGTTTGTCTTCGTACTTTGCGTATGTATGCTATGCCAGCTTGTTCTATGTCCTTAGAGTCTTTTTTTACGCTGACGCATCTCTGTCAATCTTTGGCTAGTTTTTGAAGTGTCAGATCTTGTTCATTTTCCAATTTAGTAAGTATTCTACGTCTTTGGTTGAAACCAAACATTGGACGTAAATTAAGCATTTGAAGTTGTCGGCGCTGAGTTCCGATAATCTGAAGTCGTCACAATATTTATTAACAATGGATGCGAAAGTTACGTAATCTTCGCTATCCTTTTTTGTAAGGTTCAAACTGGACTTTGATAAGTTCCATAATGGTTGACTTAAAATCTTCCATGTTAACGTATTTTTTTTTTGTAGAATTTAATCGTCGTCCACAAAAAAATATATGTCCTCCGAGTAGGGAGTTTATTTTTCTTTAAGGGTTTTCCAGATCGCCACTTGTTATGTGTGACGTATAGCAAAAAAATAAGGTATGACCTCCGCGTAGAGAGTTGGTTTCCTCGTCGCCACTGTTATGGTCCGGTTCCTTGTACCACGGTGATAGTCCAAGGTAGAACTAATAAAGAAGAACTCGAATACGGATATGGAATAACACATATAAATTACAAACAGGAATATATACAGAGAAGTATAAAGTCTTAGTACAAACAATCAGGTTTAGTAGTAATTGTCTGAACGCGACTCTGTTTCGGATTGCCTCTGACTCGACTGACTGACTCGCTCGCTCTGACTGACTGACAGACTCCTGACGGACTTCACTCCAGACTTCAGACTGAACGGTATTTAGTCCCCCCCGACGAGGGCATCATGTGACACAAGGCCAGTTTAACGTGGGATCTCCGAGCCCGTAGACTCGGCCAAAAATATGCCCTTTGAAACCCTATAAACGGGTTCAGGGTCGGTTTACCTCCCCGAAAGAAACTCCGCCTTTCGGCGTAGCCTCGATCGGGTTCCTCCTCGCCCGAAGGCAGAGAGTTCAACCGATCAGCCGGTCGCCCGACTCCAGACTGAACTCCCTGCTTCCTCTTGCGGCGCAATGTATAGATTAAGGGAAAAGAAGTTGCTCCCTTTTACTGTATTTAGATTTGTAATTGATTGTTCGAAAGAAAGTTCTCTTGAGAGAGAAATGTTCAGGACTCAACGTTAGAACAAGTCTGCTGTTAGAATAGATAACACAAGAATACAATTGATCAGAAAGTGTGTTGTGTTAGAGAAATTAACAGAGTCCTGGTTGATTGAACTTGGCTGAGTCACAGAGAGATATGTATATATGTATTACAAAACCCTGTGTCTGTGTGTGCGTTTGAAATGTTGTGATTAAAGTCATAGGTTTGTGTTGACAGGCGAAATTTAGTGGACTCTACTGGCGGCTTGTGAAAAAGTCACCTATTTTAAAGCTACAGATACGCTCCCAGCGACACCGCGGGAAAAGCTGATTTTGCACTAAAATATTGGTTAAAAATTGACCAATCACTAAATTTGTACTAACGAAACAAGTAAGCAAGTTCAAATCCGAAAAATTCAAAGCAACGACTGCGATGGCTAAATTGTCCTATAGAAAGACAGTATTGATTTATTAGCCAATCGCAGACGAATAAAATGTGGGCGTGGAAAAACATAGCAGTCGCTACAGATGTAAGTTTCACTGAAATTCGACTATTATCTGATTTTTGCAAGAATTTCCAATCAATGTGTTTTTTGCCGCAAAAGACGCTCAAATTTCCTATATTAATTTATGCTCATCTGTTGACGCAAGAAAAAACAAAATTTTTAACTGAAATTTCGAATGTTTTAAAAAGTATTAAAAATATAATTTAATAGTCCCAAAATCCTTTGGTCGTTTCATTTGCATAAAGATTTTTTTATGTCATTTTATTAAATTTAGGGCATTTTTATATCATGTTCGCGAATCTTTGCAGGTACCTAGTTTTGTGTATTTTTTCATCATGAAGTTTTGCAGGTACCTTATATATGATACAAGAGAGAATGAGAGAAAAAGAGAGAGAGAGAGAGAGAGAGAGAAGAGACATAGGAATCAACGCTGCATGGTGATTTTGTTTCTGAATATACGAATATATGTATCAAGTGCGAAGAATTTCAACTGATTCTTAAATTACAAAAATTTTCAAATATAAAGAAAGTGAAAAAAACAAAACAAATTATTTCCTAATTTTATATTGATTACAAATAATATGTAGCTTCTTTATCCTATTATTTACCATATATAATTTCCTTTACGCTATAATTGTCATATTTGTTAATTTGTTAATCATGCACAACAGTATGATATACACGTAGTTTATGTAATGGGTTGTTACATTAGTACGTTACTAAGCTGTGAAATCAATGACATTTTCTTCTCAGAATGTTGTCATATTTACCCATGATAGTGCACACACTCGTGCACACGCACAAACACTTGTATTTTCTAATGGTGTAATCATAAAATATAAAGTATTGAATTAAAGGGACCTTGGCAATCTGACTTTTAAAATCATTTTTATACATCAACTTGTCTACAAAAAAACGCGATACCCAAGGTATAAAATGAATTTTTAAAAATGAAAAATCTTTCTTGAAGCTTTTATTTTAATTTTAATTTCAAGCTAATAGATTAAATTTAATATTTCCAATAAGCAAAATACATTGCTCTATTGCAAAACTAATTTAAATTCACTGGAAGGAGTTTTTTACTTGCTAAAAATTACTGATTTTATCGCCATTTTTGCCATCTGGCAACATAATGTAATTCGCTTTATTAAAAAATATTTCAAAAATAAAATATACTTTTTTGAAACCTTATTTAAGGAATGTTAGCTGATTCAAAATTTAATCAATCCGATTTGAAACAAATATTACTTACTTTTCGTTTAAAATTACGCAGAAATGCATTTTTTACACGAAGGTACGTGTTCATTTAAGATGTTGACTGCTTGATTGACAACCGGAAGTTTATCTAATTTTTTTTCTACGTGAAACATATCTGTAAAAATTACATGACGAATATAAAGTGAGCGTTTTTTTATATTAACCGGTAATCTTAAAAATTTAGGAAAATATTTTTGTAATTTAATGTTTTATTGACTTTTAGGTACTTTGGATTTAAATTTATTATAGTTCAGTTATGTGCCATGCGTAATACACACTTAGGCGATCATGTATCTTTCGAATATGACTGACAAGGCAGATATTTTCCCGCAGTAGGTTGCCATTTCTTTCTGCAGTAGACCAATTGCCATCCAAGGCTAGAGAACCCGGCCTGTCCTGCTATTTACTCATAGCTAAGGGGAGAAGAAGATGATTTATACCTTGCCCAAGGGTATTAGCACGTTAGTGAATGTAATGGATTTGACTGGAATTCGAACTCGGCTCTCCGATTCCTCAGTTATCGCTCTTATTTTCTGATAAGGTCGTTTATGGACGTCCGTATTTACAAAAAATCGGTACGTTTATACGCAAACACAAAAAATTAAAATTCTTTTTAAAATATTGGGGTCGTTGAATTGCACTAAGCTTTTTCATTTATGATTAGTAAATATAATTTTTACTTAATAACAATATCACCTAACCGGTACAAATTAATACAGAAATTTAAAATATTTAAAAGTTTATTAATTATTCTAATTTAAATTAAAAAATGAAAACGATTCTTGTAAAAAGTCATTATTTAACGAAATTGTTTTTATTTCTTAAGGCAATAGTGTCTATAATATATCTTAAGATATTTAATTTAAGATATATATCGTAATTATTTCTTAAGGCAATAGTGTCTATAATATATTTTCTTATTCATAAAGCAATTAAAAGCTTAAAAGCTTTTCCAATTGAATAATGTCTTAGTTTATTGCATTTTTTTATTTTATAATTCAGAGCAGATTTTCGGTCACTGGGGGTTCTTGTTTCTAAAAAGAAAATTGATTTAAATGAATTAATGATTTCTGCGTATGACTACTAATATAAACATTAAGCGGTACATCAATTGCTTTCTTGAAAATTTATAAAACTAAATAAGTGGGGAGGTAAGAAATGTAAAAAATGTTTTTACCAAGATTTTCTAAAAAAAGAAACATATCTAAAATTAATTTCATTCATTTGTGAATAAGTCCTGAAAATTTCATTAAAATCTGACAATTATTTGATCTTTGCGAGAATTTCCAAATCAATGTGTTTTTCACAGTAAAAAGACGTTAAAAAAAGAAAAGAAAACGCAAGTAAAACAAAATATTTAAAATTTCGAACGTTCTAAAAAGGATCAAGAAATATAATTTAATAATTAAAAACATCCTTCAGTCTTTCCTCTTAATAACAATGATTTTGACGATAAACTTTATTTTTATTAAGTTTTTTTCATTATGTATGCTCGTCTTTTAGGGAATCTGTGGAGGTACCTACAACTGTTTCATAATCTGTTTTAGTAGCGGTTAGCTGGGTTGAATATTTAGTTGCAATTGTTTGTGGCGCTTTCAAAATGCATATATTATTGGGTGAATATAGCGTAGTTGTGACCTTTCGAAAGTTAATCTCATCATTTTTATTTTATCAAATCTCCTACAGTGTACATAGAAATGTTGCTATGAATACTAGAATGATTTTGCTCTAAATACAAGGTAACTGCAAAAGTTCCCATGATCCTTTAAAAAAATGCTAAGCCTTGAATACACAGTATAAAACCGTTTTTAACAAAAAAAGAAAATGAAAAAACTAAAAAACAAAAATCACCGTCATTTTTCGCAGGCTTTTAATATAATCAACTTTTAAACAGTTATACATATTTTTATACCATAAATTATTTCGGGTCTGTGAATTGTTCCAGGTGGTAAAATTTAACAAAAATAAATAGATGTAGACGAAATGAGAAATTCTGTCGAAAGATTATTGTGGCATACACCTAAGGAAAATGGGAGAAGCAACTGGTGAAACATAATAATACGTAAAATAACTTATACTAATAAATATAATAATATATTACATTTCACGGAATAATATTATTACTTTTGTGATGTCGACGAAGACTCGTTTGGCACTTTTGTGATGACAACGAATCTTCGTTGTCATTTTCATAATGCTCGTTGTAGTAGAGCCTTTGTAATCGCAGATACAACCATAGTACACCGTTGAACAATGCTGGTGTCAGACGCCTTCGAATATCACTCGCACTAATAGTACTTGCTTGATAATACTCGCTCAAATAGTAATCCGGATAGTGATCCGAATAGAGAAATAGTATAGCGAATAGAGAATAGCGGTCTGTATAGTAATAGAGGATAGAGTAGAAATAGCGATCCGAATAATAACAGAGAATAGAATAGAAATAACGATCCGTATAGTAATAGAGGATAGACTAGAAATGCAGAACAATTAAACGTCACGCTATCTTGCATATATGGGTTTCCTTTACGGTCATGTGGTTTACTTAATTCCATAATGTGATCACCTGTGTTTGCTCACTAGTTGAATCTATCTGTAGTTTGGATATTTTTGGATCGGTAACTTACAGAAAAAAAATCATCTACGTACAAATATTCAATTATACCCTGAGCGAGTTCTTTTGCAATTTTATTTATTTTAATACCGAACAGAGGGACTGACAATATACTCCCCTGTGGACAGAATAGATCCAATGCGGACCTGAGAACTTTTATTTGAAAGTAATTTATTGATGAATTCTGTAGCCCACCTTTCAATCCGAGGTTATGTAGATCTCTAATGATCTAGGTAGTTTATATGTTCAGGTAGTTTCGTAATCTTTTCCATGTCAAAGAATAAAGAAGCTATGAGTTCTTTCCTTATAAATGCCTCCCTTATAAAGCTTTCAGACCGAACCAGGTGGCTCATAGTACTTCTGTTTTCCCGAAAGCCACGTGGTAAGCCTGTCATTAATTTGTTGGATTCCAAGTAGCAAACCAACCGATTATTCACCACTCTCTCCATTCTTCTCATCATTCATCATTCTCTCTCTCTCTCTTATTTAAACAGTTTGCGAGAGAAATCCGTCTATAATTTCTAGGTTTGAATTTTCTTTTCCTGATTTTGGAATCAGTAAGACAGTTGTTCGTCGCCATTGTTCCGGAAACTTGCCCTTTGTCCAAATATCATTCTATATTTTAAGTAACAATTTTAATGACTCTTTTGGGAGTTGTTTAAAGAACTCATAGTGGACATCTTCCGGTACCACTGAATTATTTGAGCTTTTAATGGAGTCTTCTAGTTCTGCCCGAGAGAATGATTTGTTGTATTCTTCCAGCCTCTTTCTTCTGAAGTTTAATTAGCATTTTTCTGCAATTTTTTTTATAGTTTAGGATCGTTGTTTACAATTTTTTAAAAGAATCTTTTGAATAAGTTTCGGGCAACATATTTGTTATAGCCTTTTTGTCCGTTACTGGTATAGGTTGATGTTTGCCATATATTTTTCTAATCATTTCCCAAACTGCTTTTCGTTTTGTAAAATAATTTAGTTTGCTGACATATGTTTACCAATAGTTCTTTTTGGCTTCTTTTATTGATTTAAAGGCCCTTGCTCTATTTAGTCTATAGTTGATGAGGCTGGTAGTTGTTGGTTCTTTGTTGAATTTTCTATGTGCTGTTTTCCGTAGTCTAATTACTTCTCTACGTTTATCATTGAATCAGGGTCTGCTTCTGTTTGGTGTTGGGTATTTAGAGATGTATTCTTTTGTTATGGCTATTAGGGTTTTCGTGAAAATTTCTGCTGTTTCTATATTATATTATTTTGAGTTAGTTTGTCTTTATATAATTTTTCAAATTGGTCCCAATCGTTCTTTGTCAGCCTCCATCTAGGTGGGTGCTTATTAATCACCTCACTGTTACTCAGGAAATGGTCGCTACCGCATGTAGCGTCGCATACAATTTAGGTGATGTCTAGGCAAATTGATGGATCACACTCAGCTAGGTCAATTACTTACAGACTTCCAGTTGCTGGATTGATGTGTGTCGATGTTCTTTTGGTTGAGAAGGCATAGATCATTATCCAATATAAATTTTTCTATAATATTTTATTTTTTGTTTGTCTCTGTTATCCTAGAACATACCTATTCTATTATTAATAGACTCTCCCTCAGATAATAAGTAGTAGTAGTAGCAGTCGCCAGGGGGCTCAGAGTGAGTTGGTGTGTCAGTCGATGTCGGACATTAAAGTATCAACCACCACAACTAGATTGCTGCGTCATTAACTATTATTTCAAGTTCCTAACGTTTTGTACGTCGAACCCTTTTAGGACCGACTTAGTGAAATACAAGCCTCCACTGTGAAAACTACTCTACAACAGTCTCCTTCCATCCCCAGATGGTATTGTGGCTACTAAAATCTCTTGGGAGAATGAAAGATTTCGGTAATTGTTTTGTCAGATCTTCCAGTTTGTCATGGTTTATTTGATCATGTGGTGAGATTTACTGAAAGCATATGCTGACTATCCTGTGCAAAGTAGCTGTCATGACAACTGCCTGTAATTCTGTTTGTATGTCATTTTTGCTCTGGGGTATGTCATTTTTGACCCCTGAGTCCCGGGTGGTGAATGAGATTGTATTGTTGATAATTTATAATATTAAAGTTGTCTTTTTCTATAAATGTTTCTTGGAGACAAATAACAGCAGGATCAAATGTTGTTATTAACATGATTAGTTCGTTGTAATTTGGCTTTAGTTCCCGACAGTTCCATTGGATTATTCTATACCCCATGTTTGTATTTTTATTTGAGTTTTATACTTTTTTAGTGTTTTGAATTTTGTTTGGTAGCGTATCATCTATTCTCTCTAGGATTTCGAATTTACTTTTTATGGGTGTCAGGTGGTTTTTTGTTGTTTGTTCATATTTTTTTGGAAAGACTTCCTGGAAATGACTATTTTGAGAGTCGATGAATGGGTTGGTGATCCTTGAGATTTTTGTTTAGTGGGGTTTGCTTTAAGTGGAAATTTTGAGTTTTTTTTATAGTAGTATATAAGTTTTAAATGTGTCCTTCCCATTTATTTAGTATTTCTGTTTAGCAGCTTTCAGCCGTGTAGGTTCTTTTGGGGAGTTCTTGGAATGTGGGACAGTCGTTTGGTTCTAGCTGCACGAACTGCACGATGAGTACTCTATATTTGTCTGTTTTGTTGTTATTATTGTTGATAATTTATACGCCTTCTAAGCTACATTAGCATAGGTGTGGCCTTTTATATATGAATCCACTATTTTTCTTGCTTTTGTGAAAGTTATATACCTTCTATACTTAATCTCCATGATTAATTTCTCTCTCTCTCTCTCTCTCTCTCTCATATATATATATATATATATATATATATATATATATATATATATATATATATATATATATATATAAAACAGGCAGCAAATATTTTATATTACAAAAAGAGTTAATCATACCTTGAATCAATTAGCAATATTAATGCAATTATTGGCGAAATACCTTCGCTAGTAGACATAATTATAGCATTATACTACTAATAATCCATTGAATGATGAGATCCTTATGTATAAAATGGATATGGTGTATTTTTTAATTCAGCTAGTACTTTCAAAGACCTCTGTCTCCATCATCAGGCTGTATTTTTTTCCTTTAGAATCAAAACTGGAAGACCAAATAAATGTGTTGCAGACCGAAAGATGTTTTTAAGAATGAGCTATTTATTAACGGTTGTGTAATGTTGGAGCGTGCAAGCCGCAACGCTAAAGTTCAAATATTTCAAGTGAGAATTTTTATATGAATTTTGTAATTTGGTAAATCCACGAATTTTTTTTATTATAAATGTTTTTCAGTTAACATAGCATGAACTAAATATAATAGATAGTTCAGTTAACAGAGTGATATGTCTTAGTAGTTTTTTTCTCAGAAATTCTTTACTGCGGATCAATTGTTTTTCATGAACATAATAAAATAAGCAGCATATATTTTATATTAAAATTTGTAATATATATATATATATATATATATATATATATATATATATATAACAATATTTCGAAAAGGTGGCTGGTTCACTTGGCAGTTACAGCATTTAGAATCGTGAATACAATTTTCCTTCATATGATCTGTTTTTTACCACATTTTCCGCATACCAGATTTTCTCTGCAGCTCACCTTTGGTGCCCATACTTCTGACACTTGAAACACGTCAAGCGATTGGGGATCAAGTTGGTTCAAATTTATCGATTGTAAATCCAATTTTTATTTCTTTTGGGATATTGTGTCTATTAAAAATTAAAATATATGTCTGTCTGCATTTGCTGATCGCCCATTTTGATGATTATCCTTATATAGTTGGAGACCCCTTGCTTTCCTAAGGCTGCATTTATCTCCTCTGGTGTAGACAGAGACAGATCTTTATTTCTAACAACTCTCTTTGAGTGTGAGTAAGTTTACATTTTAAATTGTGGAAAGATTTAATTTTCAGTGTGCTATCTACTACTATTCATGCTTCTCTTTTTTCTCTGTTCGATGATTTGCCCTACTGGTAATTATTTTTTCTATCAAGAATGGGGACAGATTGGCTATAGGGTTTCCCTCTAGAGATTCAATTATTATGAATCTAGGGAATTCACTTCCGGCTTCTATTTCTGAATCCGATTCATGTGATTTTTTTTCATTGGTCCTGTACTCCAGCACCAACTGTGGAGTTTAATCTCCATTGGGAATTTACTAAGCTGGTTGAGACATAGATCAGTATATTCGCATCACGAGAGGACTTTGAGCTTCTGTTAATTTTTTACTTCAGCAAAAAGAAACTAATGTCGTAATATGAAATAACAGTTTTCTCTAAATGCTCTAAGTTGCTTTCTCTTCTCGAATCGTTTGATCCTTTACAATAATGAAGTGTTGTGTCTTACATAGTCATCTGATCAGTTTCTGAGACATTGTCGGGCTTAATTATATACGTGCTAGGATTTGACTTGACCAGCCGATTGATCGGATCGGGCCTCACCGACCGCCCGTCTAGCCCAAGTAAGGCTCAAAGGGGAGTGTTGTCAGCCTCATGACGACAAACACTCGAACCATGGACTACTCAGCTACCAGATTTTCGTCCTCAGGCATTACGGCTGCCACCCACGACAAACAGTTGGCCTCATTTTTTTTTGGGGGGGTCCCTATGCAGAGATGCAGTTGGATAGTCCGATAGGTACAACAAAGAAAAACTGGACGCTGCTTTCAAAAAGGACCTCCAATCAGTTGTTAGCTGGGGCAATAAATGGCTTATAAATTTCAACGCCTCCAGTAACATGACCGATGCTAACCTTCAAGAGTGCAACTCATTGTTCCTTCTTGGTTTCACTTTTTCAACTGACATGAAGTAGAGCGATTATATTGAATCAATTGCTAGGTTTGCTGCTAAGAAATTAGATTCATTATGCCGTACTAGACAATTTTCTTTACCGGAATCCATCTTGCACGTTTATAAATCTATCATTCGCCAGTGCATTGAATATTGTTACCACATCTGGTCTGGTGCATACATAAATATGTACATATATATACAAAATCGACAAAATCCAGAGAATGGTCTGTAATGTTATCGATCTTGACCTGACACCTCGACTTCAATCACTTTCCCGTCGCCGTCGTGTGGAGTCCCTCTGTCTTTTCTATTAGTATTTTCATGGAATTGTTCTAATGAGCTCGCCTCTTTGCTACTTCGACCGCCTGAATTTAAGCGTACTACTAGATTAGGTACTAGATTTCATCGCTTTACTGTCGAATTAGTTAGATGTAACCGTAAGTTCTATTCTAATAGTTTCTTTTCTCGTACTTTTCACCTGTGAAACTCTCTTTCCAGTTGTTTGCTTCCATGCAACCTACAATCTTCAAAATGTAAATGCAACGCCAATTGCTATCTTCTGTCTTCCTGACACCTGTTCTTTTATTATTCTTTCTCCTCACTAAAGTTTTCTCATTCTTTTCCATTCCCAGTAACCCTTGCGTCTTAGTGGCATTAATGCCTTATCTAGGGTGAAATGATTAAAAAAGATCTCACAGGAAATTATTAATGAATTTGACTGGCATTAATATTCCATTACCTTCACATTGTTCTGGATTAAGTTAAGCTTAATGAATCACTAAATGAATCACAAAATGAACAGGGGAGATTTGGATTCATTCTTTTCCGAAGGGCACGATTGTGAAATTGACATAATTTCTTCTGATTTTTTTCTTTTTCAGTATTAACCTAACAGAATATAGTTTAGCTTTGATCAGCGAAAACCAGGTTCAGCTACTTTGTTGAAATTAGAAATATCAGATGCTTTTTAATCTTCCTTGTGGTAGTGGTGGTGGAGTATGCAATGTATTGGTGAAAATCGGCTGAAATATATTTAGGTTTTTATACCACTTCAGAGGTTTGTATTTTACGGTACTTATGGACTTTTCTAAAAGAAAGTACTTGTTTTGGTTTGAAACAACATATTTACTCCCCTGAATTTCTTTATAATTACATATATATATTGGCACCTGGAATGGAATCCTAGATGTAGTCATATGCAACCTTCTCTTTTACACTTGTGATTTGCCGGCATGTTAAATAAACACACTTAATCGAATCAGAAACGCGCACGAACTGGTTTTAAACCGATAAGCCAGTAAAGGCCGAGATAAGCCGATAAATCCAATCATGCACATCGAAAAAAATCAAAACAAATTTAAAGAAAACAAACAAGCACGTAGTGAGAATCGAACAAAATAAAGATCACCTAGCGTTTGCTTAGAACAAACGGAATCCAATACACGAAACTTGATCAGTCAGTAAGATTCGCACTGTATTATTTATTTATTATAATCAGGACGTTTAAAAAATTGACTGGTGTTTTTCGAGAGTGTCATGTGTGCTATATTCACTACCTTGGCATCGACGATAACGTCACGGAGCATTTTTTTCTTGCATTCATTGAATGGAGTCGAATACAGCCAACGGCCAAGATCGTCCAAAATGGCGGCTAGTCTTGGTCATCATTGGAGGTGTGATTATTCATTTGTCTCTGGGAACAGTATACACTTATGGTAGGTGTAAAATTCTTTGTCACAAAATGAACACTTCAGACTAATTTTGATTCATTTTTTTTTTGTTTTATTAATCACATACACGGCTGTGGACAAACGCTTAAGAAAGGACTCGACAACATTGTTAATCTATCATTTTGTTTTTGTTTGTTCTTTGATAACGCATATTTTGCAAATAGCATTCATAAAAAACCCTGCTTTGAAATAGTTTTTTCTCGATTAAGATGTAGTAACGAGTGTTACGAAATTGCCAAAATGATTTTTTGCAAGATACAAAATTCTTAACTAACGGGGGATATACGTAAAAACTTGTGTAAGTGAAAAACAATAACAACAATAGTAAAAATAATAACAATGAGGAGGGGAAAGTTTGGACATCACTTAAGATATTTACTCTCAGTTGACCTTCTACAACACACATCAGTTAAGAGAGTCGGGAATAGTAATTAAAGAGAGAGGCGGGCGTGGATAGAACACTTTTTCTAAAGAATATGGACCTCTCCCATACAAATATGACTAATAGATATTGCAGATCTTAATATACTGATATAAAAAAAATAGGGGTTTTGCAAGTATTTCGTGTTTTTTAATGTATCAAAGACCAACCGAATTTAAGTCCTTAGTTGCCTTAGTTTTTCCACAACATTATTCCAGTAAATATAATACTCAACAGTGTCGTTGTACTGTCAACTTACAAACATAGATTTTTAGGCGTTTATCAGTAAGTCCGTAGCCTGTAGCAATTATTAATGGAATTATTATAAGTTATTTTCACCGCATGATATTTGATCTATCATTAATGAAGAAATGTTGGATTAAGTGCATTGCCAGTGCATTTAATCCAACAACAAATGATTTGAAAAATATATATTTGTTCAGTTCAATAACCGCCTTTTGATCGTTAGGCGGTGGTCTTATTAATATACCTGCGTATATATCTATCCTCCACTCCCTCTCTCTCTTTTTCTCTCTCTCTCTCTTATATAAATATAAAATAGATCTTCCCAAAAAAGCTGATTACGACAAAAGGGTCAATTGACTAAATAACCTGACCTTGGTATAGCAGTGCATTAGAAATGTTCATAATTGAATATTTACTGTATTTTTTTTGATTTTACAAAATACCAATCGTCTAAAATATAAGTACATAAGGATGAAAGAAAACAAAAACATGCAAACTGTAATTCTAATTAATTAGTTTCATTAAGCTTGTCAGTTTGTCGAATTATAATCATATTAATCCCTAAATACGTCCGCCCACACGAATATATATATATATATATATATATATATATATATATATATATATATATATATATATATATAAAACAAACGGACAAATTAATGATTTGACAAAAAACGCTTATATGAATAAAAAGTGTTCAATGCGAATTCAAATAAGGAAAATACAGAGCAATTTAAAACATTAACAGGAAAACTAACCAAAAAACGGTTATATGAATAAATGTTAGTGTTAGTATATATATATTATAGTTTTATATATATATATATATATATATATATATATATATATATATATATATATATATATATATATATTATTTTCCCATTTAGTCTTTGCTACATTCGATACTACGGGTTTTGTGTCGTCAGAGAAGGTTACTTAAATCTTTTCGGGTGATAATGGGACGAAATATTGAAATATTACTTATAAAACTTGCTTTCCAATCAAATAATTATTACCTACAAACTTGGTTTTGTATATATATATATATATATATATATATATATATATATATATATATGTTTCATTAAAGACAAGGTATTGCGATGAAGCTTTTTATTTAATTTTTCTTATGTTTTCTTTTCTAGACACAGAGTGTGTAGAAACTGTCCAAATGTTCTGTAATTCCGAGCTCTTTCGGTTATACTTTTAGCAATTATCAAAGATGATTTATGTTTGCTTTTTAACTGGGTGTATGAGTTGTTTGTATGCATCTAGTGAACATTGTGGCCGTGTTCGTAGTTAATATTATTGAGTGTTGGCGTTTTCTTTTTTATTATTAAGGCTTCCATTATTTTTATCATTTTTTACATGTGTATGAGGTTATTATGTTTGCATTTTCTTCTAGTATGTCTCGGATGGAGGCTGGTAAGTTTGTGTGTGTGTTTAAATGGGTTTTAATGGAGCTGTGGTAGGATAGGTTTAATGTAAGGCGTCTGGATAGGCATGTAGTAGTTTGACCTATGTAATTATTTATGAGTTCGGTTTGATCAGGAACACGGTTCCTTAAGGGGCATTTGAACTCGTAAATAATGTGTTTTTGAGGATAAGGTTTGTTATTTTGAATTTTTTATGGTAGATAATTTAATTTTTTTGTTTGGGTCAATTGGGGTAGTATATTTCTTTATGATATTTGTAAGTGAAGATTCATTTTGTTTGTAGTTGACGTGTATTTGGCTTTTGTAGAAAATATGTTATTTTCGTCTACGTATTCAAAATCGTTATTATTTACTTTGAAAAGAAATAGTCTAATCTGGTGGTCGATGAGGTGGTTAGGAAAACTATTGTTAACTAGTGTCTGTATTGCATTGCTGAGTTCTTTAAGGAAAAGTAGACGACTGTTCTATCTTTGGAAGTTTTTTATCATTACTATTTTATACCTGAGTGGGCATTTACTCTTAAAAGAAGGGTGGCTAGAGTTTCTGCTAGTGTTTTTTTTTTATACAATGAAGTAGTAAAAGTGTTGTTACAATATCCTACAAGAACGCCTAAGAATGAGAGTTTATTTTTTTATTAAGTTCGCGTTTTTATGCGATTAACCAGGCCTGCCTTTGATAGCAGTGTCCAGTCACACACTTCACAGATACATATTCACAATTGGCCGGTAGGGGTTCCCGTTTTCTGCACGCTCTCTTGAGATTTGCCCGGTCTGCTCTGTCTGTTTCAAAAAGTTCAGCATCCTTGAAAATCACAGCCCTCCACTGACCACGATCAAATGCTAGGGACTCCCAATCATCAACAGGAACACCAAAATACGCTAAACTCTCCTTGACACTGTCTCGAAACCATTTTTTGTTGTGCTGAGGGTTCTTGCCAGAAAGAAGCCCACCATAAAACAGCTGTTTTGGCAGTTTGGAGTCATCAGGCCAAACAAGATGACCAGACCAACGCATCTGGTTCCTAACCACAATTGTAACAATGCTGACAGGTTTGACTTTGGTCAAGACACCTGTATCAGGAACACGACTGTCCCACTTCAGACAAAGAATATGGATGGAATCTTTCAAACTGTTTTATATGAGATTGATATAAGGTCCAAGTTTCAGAGGCATAGAGTAAGGTTGACAACACACGTGTTTGATACACAGACACTTTAGTTTCCAGAGTTAAATCACCATCCGACCAGGCTCTATCTTGTAGCTTACCAAAGAACCAAGATGCCTCGCTTATTTTCTGTTTGAATTCCGCATCAAGGGAGCCATCATTAGATAATGTACTACCAAGGTAGACAAACTCTTTGACGACTTCAAGACGCTTCCCATAGACAAAGATGTTAGGTTCCACGTAAAGATCGCCAGAAGCTGGAGTGTACATGACCTTGGTTTTCCTAATGCTGATTGTACGTACAAAGTAGGTAGAAGCCTTAGTAAAGCGCTCCATCACTGACTGCATTTCTTCCGGAAAGTGTGCAACTAAGTCGGCATATAGAAGATCCCTAACAAATCGTTCATCAACAAGGATTCTGGCTTGGCATCTTCTCAAATTGAAAACTTTTCCAGTTGTTCGGAATCTGATATAGACACCTGTAAACGCATACCAGAGTACAACCGTCAACTAAAGTGATAACAATGTTGGTGCAGGTATATCACCCTGCTTTACTCCATTATCCATGGGAAGTTCCCCCGAGAGCTGACTATTGAAATTGACACGACCTTTCATACAGCGATGTAGTTGCTTGAACTTTTCAATAAAAACAGGTGTACAGCAAAATTTTCCGCGCACCTTCCAGAGAGCCTCACGGCTCCCTGTGTCGAAAGCTTTAGTGAAGTCAACAAAAGCCTAAGTGACACACACTGTTCAACACATTTTTCTGCAAGCTATTTAACAAAGAATATTATGTTTACAGTCCTTCTTCCGCGTCTAAAACTAGATTGGGTCTCAGGAAGGACATCAGGACAAATATACTCCTCCAATCGGTTTAGCAAGAGTCTTGTAAACACTTTTCCAACTGCTTCTAGCAGTGAAATACCATGGTAATTACCACAGTCTGAATTCTTCCCCTGTCTTTTGTACAGCATAATCAGCATAGCATCTATCCAGTCTTGAGCAACTGGGTCACCTCTCCATACAGTTATAATTAAAGAGTGTACCGCACAATAGACATTCATACCGCCGAGTTTCAACAGCTCAACATGAATACCATCTAGTCCAGGAGCTTTGTTTGAGTTGATCTGTTCTATGCAAGCGATTGTTTCTTCAAGAGTTGGTTCCATGTTAAGTTCAGGCTGAAGGGCACGCGGAGGCAGACTATCTATTGCAGCAACATTGGAAGGATTGTGAAAGAGATCTCGAAAATGTTCATACCAACGAACCATAATTTCAGCTGAAGTCTTCAATCAGGTGGTTTCGTCCTTGGCCAGGAGTGGTGTAGTGGAGGTAACTTTTGAACCATATACCTGACGAAGCACCATAAAACGCCGTGATATCTTTCTTGACATAATCTGTCTGTATCTCCTTCGATAGATCAGACCAACATTTGTTTTTGATTTGGCGCACGCAGCACCGAACCTTACTTTTCACAAAGGAGAAATGAGCAGCAAAAGCTGACCTGTTGGCAGACGAAGAGTTGAAGAGTTTCAAATGAGCCTTCCTCTTTATGTTAATGAGAAGGATGATTTTCACTGCAGTTGTCAGCAAACCAATCTCGATGCCTGGAAACTTTCAATCCAAGAATCTCAGCATCTTTTTCATCGATATCTCTTACTCTCTCCCAATCACAATCTGAGAAATCCACCTGGTCATAGGCAGATTTGAGGGAGTTTCTGACGAATGGATCTTTCAACTTGGAGACACCTATCCGCAACGAAATAAATAAATAAATGAACAAATTGTCCCCGCTAAAATAACCGTTAGAACTAATAAAATAAGAAAAAACAAGTAAAAATAATCAAATAAATAAATAAATCCCCTGCCAAAATAACAGAATAGACTACAGCAAGCAATCTAAACATTGGACGAACTTTAATTATCTTGCCAAACCAAAACAATCTCTAAGCGACCTAAGCAAATCCCCCCCCACAATTTTTTACTACGTTAATAAAACATCAAAAACCGAAAAGAATAAACAATACAAAATGAAAATGAAAAACAAATAAAATAAATTAACCCAAACAAATAAATAAATTAATTAATAAACAAACAAGCCACTCCAGCAAAAATAATCGCTAGAATAGATTACCCACAATGCACCACTGACCCATATATATAAATAGTCGAGGAAAAATCCAACATTCGCGGCCTGTCACCTCTGAGTGTTGACTTCAATGTTCACTTCAATATATATATATATATATATATATATATATATATATATATATATATATGACGAGGTTGCCTGTCGGCTAAGGCTGATAGACAATCCCTACTATAGACGCCCGCTCAGACACATCTGAGTTTGTTCAACAGCCACGCATCTCACCTGTTGTTTATACTGCAATTATGCTGAGCACTCCTTAGTTATAGTTTTGGGGAGAGAGCACGCTCCAACCCTCGGTCACGATTTGACTTCTTGCTAGCACACCCAGTTTCCCTCACAAGTCTTGGTTCAGCTCGTGGTATGGTTTTCAGGAACTTTCCAAATGTCTATATAATTCCTCACACACACACACATACACACACATGTACACACATACCCTTTCATGAATTAACGTTACCGTCCATCTAACACTTAGACAAACAAGCGTTTATTTACATACACACTGATAAAATATTACACACTTTAACGTCCAAAATGTTCGTCAAACATATTTATATATTATTTATTGCGTTAATACATGTGACACGTATCTGACCAATAAGAATTAACCATAAATCACAACTTATCAGTACTGTGTGCCTTTGCTTTTTTCATTTCTGTCTATATCTCTGATGAAACTTTAATAAAAGTGAAACATTTTACATTGAAATACGATTCCTACTTGTTCTTTATTTTATTTTATCATTCATAATGAAAAACGTTTTCAGCATACAGATATTGTAGTTTAAAGCATACAGGTCTCACTACATTTTCTCGAAATGTACGACTCATACAGCAATCGCTATCACTTGACTTAAAATATTTTTGCCCTTCCTTGCCTTTAAAGGAGTGCCCTTTGCCGTGCTGATGTTGCTACATGCCTTACTTCTTGACTATCTATCTCACACTGCGAATTTTTTCTAAGCTCAATACTAAACATTAAATCTGTTACGAAAAAAGAACTAAACAAAATGAACACAAAACGATCAGCTTTAAAAAAGGACTCGTAACTGGAAAAACCGAATGAAAAAAAAATGTTAACAACAAATACTTTTTCACACCGAACCCAGTTCTGCGGAATCAGAATCAACGTTTAAGCAAGCGAATGAGACAATTGGAGTAAAGTGCCATGCAGATTTAAAATTTTCCCACTCGTGACGAATGCAGCTATCGATTTTTTTTGCATGCTAGCATGCTAGTTAACATTCGTGTCAGTCAGCTGTTGGCTCTCACGCTGGCCAATAGAATCTTCCTGCCTATTCGTTGCATCCAGCTATAGGTTCTCACTCTGGCCAGTAGAAAATGGCCGCAAACTACATGAAAACTGCCGTAGAAGCATGAAAAATCGATTATTTCCACTATCGATGGTAGTTGGGAAATGCAAAGTCGGTCTTGGCCTTCCCGTTAACTTGGAGCATGTGCATGTAAATTTTGGTGCAAATTCGTCGAAAATTGCGGCCGTGCATTCGTTACACACACACACACACACACACACACACACACACACACACTTCCTGCCTTTTATAGATAGAGATATTACAACCGGTTCCAAAAATGGAAATAAGTGGACATTATGAAGTCATCATTTTCGCTGTCGACCTTTGCTTCTCTTACCGGTTAACTTTCCTTCTAGGCATGACTTACACCATGAGTTGATCTTTTCATATGACCATGCTGTTTAAGTACTCTTGACTTGATAACTGATATGATTGGCTTAAGCTTGGTAATGTTGAGTAGCTCATTGATAGAGATCAGGTCGCTGAGGCGTTTGTTAGTGACTTTGTCGTCCAGTTAACACAATCGAAACCATATAACACAACTAGCAGGATGTAAGTATCAAAGATCTTAGCCTTCAAATGATGAGAAACTCGTTTTGACATAAGCACTTTGTTCCTTTTGAAAGCTTCCCAAAGCGATGCATTATTGCACAGCAACCATTCAATTGATGATAGTTTGCGATCGTGATATACAAACGTCGTAATTTGAGTTATTTGCTGGTGAGTTCCAGATTAGAAATGTTTTTATCAGTTGTCATGCACTTCGTTTTTGAGATGTTGATGTTTAAACTAACCTCGAGTGTATGTTTGGCCAGTACATTTTAAAAGGGTTTGCAGATCAGTTCTAGAGTAATTCATGAATGTCAGATCATTTGCATAGCTAAGGTTTGATGGGATTTGACCTTTTATTTGATACTAAAAATCCTTAAACATTTATGACTGTTAACTCCTTCATGGAATTCTCGACCTTTCATCAACTCCATCCCATCCGTTCATTTACGGAAGAAACAAAACATAATAACAGTAATAAAAATAGTAATAGCTAAATAAAAACGCATTTATTGATCTTTTGATGAATATGCTCGTTGATCTTTGAAAAAGTGTTCATATTTGACTTCAAGCTGATGGGTTTTAGAGGTAAATGCCAGTTGCTTCCTGGTCTGGCAATTTTTATGGTTCGACATGTTTTGGAACACAGTTTAGTGGTTTCTAAATCGATTCGTTAAAGTGAATGAATATATGATGATAACAAAAACAACTGTGGTTTGAAAGCAAACGTAATAATTTTTATTTAATATAATTTATAGTCGTTGTCGTCGACTTTATCTCGTATCCAAGAATTTAATTTCTTCTTTGACGATCGCTTCATTTATGATAATTACATTAACTAAATTTGCCGCCGACATGCAGGTTCAGGACTAGAAGCTTCTAGTCTCACCAAACCCTGCTCCCGACGTCCATTCCCTATTGCTGTTTGGCTTTGCAAGAGTTGGTTGGAGGTGAAAGAAAATTAGAAGAAAGTGCCGATGGCATGAATTTGTTTAAGGTGGACTTCAGCTTACCAGGATGCGACCCAAACACTTGATTTCATGATCTTCCTCTGTGACACGTATGAAGTGAGACATGCAGAATCCAGTTATGAAACTGCAACAGACTGACACTGATTGTTATAATTTCGAATAACGCCTTCTGTAACATGTGCGTCATGCGTAACTATCTTCATCCGCTAGTTTAATCCTTGATATCTGTTGTAATCATCATTCGCTTGTTCCACCGTTGGGAGTCTTTGGGGTTGGTCGTACTTAGTGTGGTAGGGACACCCTTAGCGCCAAGGTCGAAAACGAGGAATTTATATCAACTAAATTATATTAAACTATACAGTTCTTTCCATTACTCGTGTGGATTTTAAAAGAAAGTGAAATGTACAATTAGTAGTCGATGAAAATGGGGTTAATGTGAAATACTTGGAAGGCCAATCTAGGTAGTTTGGATTTCACAAGTAAACCAGGAATACTTCAAGATTATCTGGTTTATATAACGTTGCAGGACGTCCTGGTCCCTGCGCTAATGGCAACGCTGTCCCGACCTCGATCACCGGTGTGTCCGTGATCGAATCCTGCGGCTAACCGTGGAGTTAGTCATTTCGATCAAAGCCTCTACCTAACACACGTTGTGTTTGTTTTGATCACAAGGCAGGCAATGACCGAATCGTCGCCAGATATCGCTAGAAAAAAAAAGTTGTGTAGATCAACGTTTATATAACTGAGGTTTATACAGGAACACTTTTGCGTATAAAAATCTACAAGCAAGCAGACTTACCACCATTCCCTCATAGTCTAATTTCGTGACACTTTGTTCTTAGTTTCTGTTATGGTCCAGGTTAGGACCAAGGAAGAACAACACGAACACAAGAGTAGAAATAACGAAGGTATATTACACGAAATAATAATACAAGATGTGGAAGGTGTTAGTATGACTGTTAGTCTTGTTTGGAGTGAACTACCATCGGCTCGACTCGATTCGACCCTCTCTCTTGAGAGGCGTAGTATACATAGTGTTAGGAAGAGTTCATTCTGTAGTTATAGGTATTGACCCATGACAGTTTCCAAGTTGGGGTCGGATTTTCAAGCTTTAAGTCAGAGACTTCTTCAAGCAGCAAATTACGGAATGCTGCCCCCCTCTCTCTCGCTCTGTTGTTATATAGATACTTTCAATTCATCCCCTTTGCAATTTTGCTAGGGCACTCTGCTCAATTTATCTAATAGTTTATAACAAGGTATGAGTCGGCAAGTCACATGGGTATCGGCGAAGCGATCGTCTCCTCCTGGTGTAATGGAAGCGCGTCTCTGCTTCTGCTGCTACTCCCCTCCGATCTATCGCTTTTATGGACCCTCGCTCAACATCGGGGTGGGGTCCGACGTGATCTGGGATTTCAGGATTTTCCAAATATCCAATCAGAACTCACTGCTGACGGTGTCCTGGGAAGCAATTTGCATATCCAAATTTGGGGAATCCTTCCTCCGGAGAGTAGTGGTAGCAGGGCGTCTACCTGTCCCACTTACTCCCTTCTCCTCTTATCCGTATCTTATACCAACACCCTTCAATGGGCGTAGTCTATTTTCCCCCCACTCTCTTTCGTTCACCAATCGGAGTCCTTCGACAGGGTAGCATGACTAGCACGTGTTCGTTAATTAAAATTCACCTTCCCCAACTTCACATCATTGGAAATGTCCTTTGTCATAAAAAAGTTTTTGATATTTTCCAGATTTCTCATTTTGGATAAATATAATTCTTTCCTTGTCTTCGGGGGATGCTTGACCAAACTGTTATCTTACCAAATCACCGAATACTTCGTCATTTGAATTCTGCATTGTATCCAACAAGATCTTATTTCTTTAGCGATACGCACCCACCCTCCACCCCTATCAACAAGTGACATACAATTTGTTCCTTACTCTCTTCTCCATAAAATTATTATGTGCGACTGGTCTCGGCCCAGAAATGCCCTTTATTCACGAAATGAGAAAAAATAAATGTATATATTTTTTGTTTTCGGTATGTCCTTCAATCTATCAACGACCCTCTTCGCTTTTGTGTTCACTTTCGATTTAATTTAAGCCTTTTTTTTCTCTTCAAATTATTAGCATTCTTACAGTGTCAAATTTATACAAAATAAAATCCTTTATTCTGATGAAATTATTCAATATGTAATACCATATTTGGTCGCGTCTGCAGCTTACTTTAGTGTCAAGTTGCACTTATGGTCATCTCTAGGTGTCTGTCTCACCGAGTAACCTTCAGAGAATTCTAAACCATTTATTTAATTTCATGTAGATTGTTTTCGTTTGTTGTCCATGTCTAAGATATATATCGCTCGCCCAGCATCTTTTCACTGAGTCTAAATCTGTACTACCCGACCCAGAGATTGAATTTGCAAATACTATGCTACCATATTCATGAACATGGGCTTTAATTTTCCAGGCTATTGTCTCGTGGGTGAATCTTGGAGCTACAGCTAGGATTTCTGATCGTGTGTCTTCCGCTGCCAAAGAGGGTTTAAGTTCTAGATTCTACAGGACTAAAGCGTTGGTCTGTGAATTTGCTGGTATTGTAATTGTAATTCAATCTCTGGGCTGGGTAATAAAGACTCAGACTCAGTAGAAATAGGACTAGAAATGACTGAGGAGTACGAAAAAAGAAGGGTAAGACAAAATATCCCCACATATGGATGGCAGAACGAGAACAATCTACATAAATCTAAATAGATTCCATGAAGACATCCCGAATCAACAGACACCTGAAGTAGGCCGAAACGTTGTAACAATAACAATAAAGCCTGAATGTAAATAATGCTAACTTCTCGTTCCAGAAATTCAGACATAAATTATTATTTTATTGTTTTCATCAGAGTATATCGACCTTTATCAGATGTATGTCTCAACAGGTAACAATCAGCAATTTCGAATACCATCCATAAAGTGTTAGAATATCGAGTTGATGGCATTTGAAACATTCCAGTAGAAGCAACAAATAAAATGAGTAGCATATGTAAATAGATAAGAAAATAAGGATATAATCAATAAATTAACCCTCCACATATACAAATAAAAAATTAGGAAGCAAACTCTCATCACTACCAGAAAGAGTGGACAATACGTTTATTTTCCAGGAAAACCGTTTTAACAGAAATATTTTATAAATTTCAACAGACGGTAATATTGACTGTTATGTTTATGAATGCCAAATATTTTCTATATGGAGACAGCTATCTCACCATTACCTTGAAAATAAAACTGTACACCTTCGAAAAACGTATCTTGAAATTGATGAGGAGGACGAAGTCGAGCAAAAGATCTGGTCCGTCTTATTTAAAATCGTTAGTTGAGAAACTGATGGTGATTCTAAAAGTTTGTGGAAGATGGTCTTAATATTGATTTTACTAAACGAGAATGAAGAGCATTGTTTCAAGTTTTGTATATAAACATCCTTTATAATTTATCTTTTGCATATCAAGAAATTAGCTTGCATGATTTTTTTAAAAATCATTTCACCCCAAGCAAGGCGACAAAGCCACTAAGACGTAATGGTGTTACTAAGTGTAGAGAATATGAGAAAAAATACTATTAAGGAGACAGAACAATAAAAGAACAATAATTAAGAAAACAGAAGATAATGATTGACATTGCATTTACATTTTTGAAGATCAAAGTTGACTGGAAAGCAAGAGAGTTCCACAAGCGAGAAGTGTAAGAGAATAAACTGTTAGCATAGAACTTACGGTTACATCTAGATATTTCAACTGTAAAATGATGAGACCTTGCCGCCAATCCAGTACTGCGCTTAAATTAATAAAGTCTAGCTACAATAGAGGAAAGTTCATCAGAAAAAATACAATGAAAGTATTTATAGAAAAGGCACAGGGAAGCTACGTTATGGTGGTGGGAAAGTGACTGAGGCCGAGATGCCAGGTCAGGACCACTTACATTAAAGATTTTTCTTTGGATTTTTTCAAGAATCTTTAAATATATATCAGTAGCACCAAACCAGATGTGGCAGCAATATTCCAAGCAAGGACGAATGGTAGACTTATAAATATGTAAGATATATTCTGGTGAGAAAAATTGTCTAGCACGACACAATGAATCAACTTTCCTAGCTGCAGAACTAGCAATTGAGAGAAAATGAGAAACATGTTTATTGGATTAACTGTTAAATATTTTCGGTGGCTTATCCGTTGATTGAATGTTTAAACAAGATTATCGACTGGGGAGTTGGGTTTCTTTCCATGATTTTATGATTAAGTCAAGAGTCGATATGCTTATTTAAAGATATTACTCATAGCTATATACGCTGAAGTGTTAAAAAAATTGATACAATGGTATACTTTATGGCTTCGCCCTACCCCACTTGTAGAAATGGACTCAGCCAGATGACGAAAGTGTAAAATATGTAAGGAGTTAGTGTAGCCGTGATAGACATATAACACGGACAGGACTTAACAGTGACCGCGAAATGACTGTTGGGGCTAAAACATATATGACATTACATCTGAGGTGTTTTGTCTGTTTTGGTTTTCCTCGTGCGATAATAACAAGGGTGTCAAGTTTAGTATATTTTTCATGGTTGCAAGTTTACATTGTATTTTATAGTGATGTGGACGAGTAGGCAAGACTATTCTAGTAGTGGTCATCTTGAAATCAAATGTTTCAGTTGAATTATGGTTTTGAAGCGGAAATCAATGCATTTAAAAGAAATTGTGTTACAAAAATGTACGAGAAATTGAAGGAGTGTAAAAAGCAAGGTGTAAATGATGCAACACGAACATAGAAGAAAAGGAAAGCGAATATGGAGAAAAAGGGCGGATTTACGGCAAACATAATTTAGTTTAAAGCTCGTGTGACTGAAATTTCTATTAATGTTGCTTTGCGAACAATGGAAAGCAAAATATGTATTTGCATTGAGGAAATGATATTTAATGATTTATAAATCGATTCCATATACCAATAGATGCATTTTATTCATGTCTAGTTGTCCTCACTAATAACTAATGATGCTCACCCGATGAAAAACTTTTAGTATTAAAGCAATACTTTCGTATGGAGTACTTTTAAAAACTAATGTCCACCCTATACAAGACTCAAAGTAGAGTGTTACTGAAGATAGTTGTTCTGTAAGCAGTAAGATATTAAGAGGAGCAGTTTATGAGAACATGCGTTGAAACACCAGTTCTCGTACGATTACAGAAGTTAAGTAACGTCGAGCCTGGTCAGTACCTAGATGAGTGACCGCTTCCAATTCCAATGGGGTTCGTTATATTTACTTACGCACAAATACCCTTGGGAAAGGTATGAATCCACCACTTCTTCCCCAGCTATAGGTTAATTGGTAGGATTTTTATCAGTAAATTATCTAAAAAAATAATCTTACAATCTAAAAATAATTTCTGGTTTTAATAACCTGCAAAAGATTGATAAGCCGTAAAAACAAATCTCTTAATTAATCAATTATGAGGACATATGTGAAAGATAACCTTTAACCCTTGATTTGAGATTGTATTGGTCGAGAAAGCATCCTTCTGAGATTCTGATCTATAGTTCTTGGGAAGAAGCTATTTCAGTGGAACTTATTCCTTAAAATGCGAAAGGAATGGGGGTTGTTCGCCTTAATGTATACAGCTTGGCGAGTCTTAGTTGGGAGGGTTACAGTTAAGAGAACGAAGGAATGTAGCTCATCAACATATTCCATGGAAATAGGGATAGAGTAGTGAAAGGCCTACAACGTTTCGTATGTGGGAAAGGGGTTGTAAGGGGGAAACAATTCATCACCCATAAGGCCGCGTAGACGCCTTTAAATTTTATGAAGACTGGGAAGTGAAAACCGGGCAGCTCTAGCTCATTTGAAATTCGGAGATTAAATATCGTTATTATTCCATCAATTAGTATCCCCATCTTTGTTGTTTTTATCAGTTCATTTCGGTTGATTCTTTTCTCATACGTATATGGCATCTGATGATTATTGATAATAAACCCTTTGTTTTATGTATTTAAAAATGATCTGTCACCATCATCTTAATTGGAACAATTCATCATGCAAACTAACAAAGATTCATTCTACTCCTTACATTGCACTAAGATAGAGAGGAGCAGGGCCAATCCATGAGACCTGTGACGTTCCAATAGGGAAGTGACGAGTGACACAGTAATTTTTGTTTCTACAAATCAGCGCCATATACGCGTGTGGGAGGGAGACACACATGAATCTGACCATGTATCAATTTTGCGTAAGTAGATAAATAATTACGCCTTACTTTGATCGGTAAATTGTTTTAATTTGAGAGGGGTCTAAATCTTATTTTATAAAGTAAATGTGGATGTGATTGTATTTGCTGCATTTACTTGCTGTGGATCAATGATTAGCAAGCTAGAAGAGAGTTCAGTTCCCACTCGGTACACCACGATTTTGTTATTGTGTTGGACTAACCAAAAGATGACAGGATGCATTGCATACCGATTTATGACACTAATAACAAACGGTATTGTTTCACTGGAAATTGTTGTATCGCCCCGTCATATGTGTTAAACGCTTCCCAGATATTTAAATTTCCGCACTTGCTTGATTTTAGTGTCCCCCGACCTGTAAATCGCATTTCGGACTCATCTTTTTACTGATGACCATGCATTGTTTTCTGGTAGTTTATGTTTAGTCCTTTCTTCTCGCTCTCCTTTGCTACCTTCTGTAGAAGGTTTTGTGATTTCCATTCCCTGTCTGCTATCAGCACTGTGTCATCGGCATATCTTATTGTTGTGGTAGGATCCACCTAATTTGCATAGTGGAGTACCGACCATATAAATATGGTTGGTACCGGGAAGAGAGGGAGGAATCAAGAGATTCAACCAGAGACTGCCCGACTGCGACTCAGTCAACACATTCTCCAGGAACGGTCTTACCAGGAATATACAAAAGACTATATGTAAATATTGTGTACACTTTCTTGTTTCAATACATTTTGTTCTAAGTACATTTTGTGTTGCATTATTATTCCATGCATTAGTCAAGTTTCAACACTTATGTTGTTAAGATTGTAGCCGTCAATGATGAATCCTGGTAGGATTTCCAGTTCTCTCAGAATTGCCTCGCTGTATGTGAGAAGACACATCCTTGTCTTACACCCCCCCCTTTTCTATTTTTGTATATCTGCTGAACTCATCTTCTATCCGTATGCAGGCCGTTTGCTGCCAGTATAGGTTCTTGATTAATATCTTTACTAAATATATCAAGGTTGTTGAGCAGTTCCAACATATCTTTGTGGCGTACTTTGTCGAAAGCCTTTCCGTCGTATATACGACATAGGTGCACGTCTATCTGCATTTGTATTGCTCTTTCTGATAACATTCTGTGCATGAATATCGCGTTCCATGTTCCGGTGTCTTTAACGAACCCGCAATTTTCTTGTCCTATCTCTGGCCTGATTCTACTGCGCGCTCTGTTCATCAGAAAACAGATCATGAGTTTTGTTATGTGGCTCATTAGACTGATTGTTAGTTGGAGTTCATATTCGTTTGCGCCTGATTTCTTAGGCAGTGCTATGAAAATAGATTCGCTGAGATCTTCTGGTATATCACCACTGTTCTAGATTTCATTTATTAGTTCTGTAATCTTGTCTATGCCAAAATTATCTAAGGCTATCAGCATTTCTGTTAAAATTCCGTCTGATCCTGCCGCATTGTTTCTGTTCAATTTTGCCACTGCAGCTTCTACTTCGGTTTTTAGAATTTCTGGCCCGTCGTTTGTTCTCTTTCGTCGTGGAAGAGTTCTCCAAGAATTCAGCGCTGAAGAATTTTTCCTTCTCTCTACTAAACTAAGTTTACTTATTTTGCATGTAAGAAGTCAAATGAAAACAAATCCTGTCAGAAACAATCATTCTCATTATTTTGCAATATTCCTATTTTCTTTCTAACTCCATTTATTGGCCATCTATTAATTAAGTACGTTAATTTATTCAACAGCTTTTAACAGTGGTTAGGATCCTTGTCAAGATTCCCAATTTCCACAATTTGTTTTTGTCCATTTTTTTTATCTTGACTGTGTATTTATTGTAATATAATTACAATTGTGACACAAGGCGGAAGAGGAAGAGGCTTTTTATCTTAACTGAATCAATTTTTGATATTTTCCCTACTCCGTAATTTATTTTGACCCTCTCCTGCGTTTAACGAACGAGATTCTTGAGTCTTCTTATTGGTGGAATACAGCGACCGTTCTTATTTTTCTGTCGGATGGAGTGGTCCTACTAACACAGTTTTGTTTGAATGTCTTCAGTTTCTTTTATTTTTGTTATTGGTTCATTTCCTTCTCCCTCATTTCATGAGATATATTTTTATGTATTTTTTTAGAAAAAAAAAGGAAAAAGTTTTAGAAAAAGAAAAAAAAAAATTTTGTACATATTAAGTTTTTATGTCATGGGTGTTTTTAGTAGGATCCCTGTGAATATGCGGTATTGTGGTATATGTTGGATTGAATGATGATGAATGACTTCTTTTGATTGAGCCAATTGTTAGGAATCAGATTAGCTAGGTGTAAGATAGTCAGTGATGACCAGCCTTTCCCAACTTCCTCTTCGGCCTTTTGCCAAAAAGAAATGTACATATTTCATTTCTAAATAAACTTTTAACAGGGTTTAGTTACTAAGCAGTTTAATTTTGGTACATGGTCAAAAGCATGGAAGCGCCTAGTTAAGATCGAACTCATTAACCAATACTAATAATCTACAAAGCAAGAATTATTTTATGATAACTTAGAGCCCTGCAGCTATGAAAAGCGAATTCATTTGTCATCACGTCTTTTCAATAAGATCACATTCAATACTCCTTTCTTTTCATTGTCACTATTTGCGGAACTACATAATCAAATCTGGCATACAATTCAGATTCTTTGAATGAGACCGAAGTCTCTATCAGTGGCTTACAAGACTAACACGTCATCATTCCATGGCAAGTATTTCCGCTTATTCCATATTTTCTTTGTCAGTTACAATAATTTATTTAATATATTTTCTTTCATTTTCTTTCAGGAAACTTTGCACCTTACTTGGTATCTTACATGAGACAGAAGAAAATTTCCCCAGATTTACGTTATGACGAAGCGGCTTGGATATTCGCAATGATGACCCTTGGGCAAGGATTTTCAGGATTTTTGGGAGGAATTCTAGAGAGGGTCGTAGGTCCCAGATTTACAACAATCTTCGGATCATGGATTATGAGGTAGAGCCCATTGCATTCACACTACACATTTTAAAGCTTTTCACGGATGTATTGTCTAAAACATTTCATGCCTTACTCTCAAGATGATTTTAAATTATCAAAATCATTTGATAGAAAAGTAAAAAAATATTGTAAGGATTTTTATGCAGAATTAAAAAACTCCAATTTATCAACCTGCATATAAGTCAAATTACATAGAATACAACAGTAAATGGTCAAAGACATTTAGTATAAGTAGTACTATTCGGAGACACGCTTTGGGAGTCAGTTTTGAGTTGAAAATAAATTACATTTTTAGATATGTTTTTTTTTTTAACAAAGACTTATTTTGTTCCTTTTTAATCCTCTCCAATACGGATAACTTGAGTGACTTCAGTTAAAAAGACTGAGTATTAATAAAGATATAAGGCACCGATGCAATAAAGATGCAATAAAGATGCCTGCCATATTTTTTTAAACCTGCGATGGGATGACGCATTGCTGGCTTACCTACGCTAGAAAAAAAAATTTCACAAGTGCCAAATTATTGTATTTTTAATATTAAGTTTCATACGTTTATCGCATCTTGAATATGAAATAATAGTGTCATCTAGTGTCCAACTACGAGAAAACTTAATTAGTCTGGTCCTGTCGAAAGACAACAACTAGTAATAACTACGACAAAAGAACAAAAGACTCTTTGTGATGTAATGGATATCTCGGCTGCCAGTTTAAATTATATCAGCGCCGTTTCTTTGAGAGCATTTAGAAAATTACTTGCTTTTATTTCTTCAACTTTATATATTTGCATTTGCGGCCATTTAACTATCAGTATCAGGCTATAAACTACTTAAATTGACTGGTTCGCTTGTTAAAAAATTGAGTGGGGGATAGTTTTTGAAGATTACCAGTTGTAAGAATTTCCTTTTACACACGATATTTGTTCGAATTGAAAAAAATCTTTACTTTTTTTTTATCATTTTAGAAATAAGGCCATATATAGTGTAAAATTGATCCAACACCTTAAAGAGTTATGTATTTCGTTTTTATTTACAAATTTCGTTTGAAACTGAGCTCATTGATAACTCTGTACAATTACGAATTGGAAAAAAGACCCTCATCGATTCTTGGCATTCGAAACCGGGATCAAAGCGTTGTATCTGTTCTCATTTTAGATGAGAGAAGGTGTCTGGTTCCAGGTATTCCAACTGTGCGCCAGCACCTTCCTCTTTGCACAAAGAGAGGTGGGATCAGTGTAATATTGACACCAGTGTAACAGTGGTCACGGGGGCTGGGTAATTTTTGTCCTTGGCCCATATGTACGAGTATGATCTCCCGCATAAAAACGACCTCGTGTCACATTTTGCCTTAATGGGAAGTTTCAGTAAATAAAATCATCAGTAGTATGTCCGTATCTATGACGTAAGTACAGTTTGAAACATTAAAAAGTACAACTAACTCTTTAAAGAGTCACGGATCGATTTGACGCACTTTATTTATATATATATATATATATATATATATATATATATATATATATATATATATATATGCTAATCAACAGAAAAGGACCCTCTTCGTCCTTTTTTAATTATGAGCGGGCTAATTAACTTAAGTAATGTCATTAAGCGTATTTTAAGCATGAATCGAGGCTCAGTTTTTTTCTGAACGTAAGTAGAAATATTTGAGTGTTCAAGTTCAAAGATCCTTTATTTAAAGGTTCTCATTATGATTCAATCTGTCATGTACATTCAAGTTCCATACCACAAATATATTGATAGCATATGATGCGAACAAAGAATAAAATTACGCATGTAGCATCACCTTAAGATACCCTCCTAAAGAAAAACCTTACAATTGTGATCAGCACCCCGCAACATATCACCCCTTACAGAAATAACAGAAATTTCTCTCATTATATTAAGTATGGCATTTTAAACTTAGCCAGGCTCAGCTAAAATTACATAATTCTAATAAAATAAACATACACGGTGAGGATCGATCTTAAGGAGTAATGTTTTTTTTTTATTTATATCATTTACATTCGGACTATTGTCCTCATCATATTTGGTGACACAGTAATTTAGAGTTCAATCCCTGGGCCGGACAGTGTGTGTATAGTTGGACTCGGTGTAAACTAGTGAGCAATAACAGAGCATTACTAAAAATAAAGAACTAGGCGAGACACTCCTAGACATGGTTAGTGGAACGAAAGTAGTCTACCCTCGTAGATTAAATAAGGTTTCAGTTCAGAATTCCTTATAGGTTACCCAGATCAATATAACACTGATGAAGACCGGAGGGTACAACGGCCGAAACGGTGTGATAACAACAAAGATAAGTACAATAGTCCGAATGTAAATAGTGTAATTAAGATCGAATATAAGTATTATAAACGACAACTCCTCATTCCAGAAATTCAGACAGAAAAAAGTAAGAGTAATGGTTTATTAGCTGTTCATTCCCCTCACGGCCAGACGCCTTAAAACTAAGCTAAGCGTAATCTAGCACAAGGCTACAAGAGTAGAACAATTTAAGATTTGAAATTATTGCAATGGTCTGCCTGAAAAACTTGTTAACAGAGTTCGAATTCCAGTTGAGTTCGTTACATTAACTTACGCGCAAATACCCTTAGGAAAGTTATGGATCCATCTCTCCCTCTCCAGCTATGGATTGAATCGCAGAACAGACTGGATTCTATAGCCTTAGTTGGCAACAGGTTTAGCGCAGAAAGAACCGGCAACCTATTGCGGCAAAAATTTCTGCTTAATCAGTCACGAATCGAAAAACCTAACCGTCCAAGCATGTATCACGTATGGCACTTAACTAACGGATTGATATCGCAAACTAAGTCTAAAAGTAACAATAAAAGTTTGGATTAAAATCATTAACCTATTGTGTAAAACCTGGACATTTTGCGGACAAATGCTCTCGTGATGGATAAAGGTCTTTCGCATACACCAATTCAATTTTAATTTATAGAATGAAAAAAATATTCATTGCAGCATGAAGAGAACTTCTGTATTTTTTTTAATATCATGTCCCTTCAGGACGTAAGATATTCTGAATTTTCATAGATTTTTATTTATTATCTGCTAATTGTCATGCATTCTTGAAAATATAGTGAAGTGGTTTCCCGTTGTCTTGAAATTCAGTTTTCCTTCTCTTAGAATGGTTGCCACTCATATCTAGAGAGCCCAGTCTATCCTGCTATTTCCACTATAGCTTGGGATGATGCGGCAAAAAGAGTTTACTAAGAGCATTTGTGCGAAAGCGAATGCAACAGACTTAATGGAATTTGAATTCGGCCCGCCGATTCCACTTTCTGTACCGATAACCATTATACTACTCGTGTATTCCTTCGCTAAAAGTTTTTTGTCTTCTGTAAAATATAACATTTTTTAAAGTTTAAATTCGGAATGTAAAGCTTATTGCTTTACTCTCTAATAAATAATGCTTGATGAGAATTATTAACCAAACCACGTGGGTTCAACAACACACAATTTAATCATTCTGACAGTAGTTGTAACATGAAGATTGTAACGCTAGTGTCCGGTTTCGTGAGACGAAGGAAAATGTTCGACCCGATTACGTTTATAACCGTACGATGTTTTCGTTTTCCTTCGTATAGATAGGTTGAATCGGATCCGGTTCCTTTTTGTACCTTTTGTTATGTGCCGATCTGACTCGTTAGCCATATGATAAGCCTCGAAATCAGACGACACATGCTCTGATAAACTTCCTAATGACGTCAGAGAAACAGACGATAAAAGGTGAATGACGTCATTTGAAATTGCTTTTGAATGAAAGAAATTTTTCCACCTGTGCTAATGTTCAAATATAAAAATTAAAATAGCGAACGTGCAAAGATTTCAGAGGCATGTAGAAAAAGCCACACTAAAATGATCAATAATTATAAAACCAAAGCGGCAAGCTCCAAGAAAAAGCCAACAAAACCTTAATGTAAAAATATTTACAATCTGTGGACGTAGTAGAAACAAGGGCTAGAAAAAAAATTGTCAACTAATCACCTATAATTTGAGCAAATACAAAAGCTTCGAAATTTTTAACCGCCTAAAAGCAAATAAATATGATATTTTACAGTAGTCAGACAACCAGCTGATCTACACAATTCTACACCAAACGACTGTATATTACCCCAAATAGCGAAGCGGCGATAGATTAAAAAAAGATTCAGTTTTTCTAAGTCAATGCATTTGTACGTCCTTTTTCCTTGCAAACTGTGAATAATAGCATTTACTAAAATGTCTGAACCTTATCTGTATTAAACACATGTCTATTTCTACAAAGATTTGAAATAATAAGACTGTTTACTTTGAAACAGTACACCCACAGAAAATCGACTTACAAACGCCATTCCATATAAAGAAATAGTAAAGTGTAAATAAATTACTAAATACCATTACCGCTATACATGTGTAGAAGTAATGTGCTAATCTTGGTTGTTATACTCATAACATTTCAGTCTCTGTATTCTCTTGCCTTCTTAAATTATCTTCGTACATTGTAACCTTCTCAAAATTTCCACGGTTTGTCTACAATGCATAAGGAAATCTGAAAAGATTCAAATAATCTGTGACCCACGTAAAATAATGACTGTGTTGAAAAGCTTTCGGAGATATCTCCTAAACTAAGTTCCCCTTCGAAGTAAACATGACCAAGAAAAATGTAAGGAACATCGGAAAGCTGTTGTCCTGGGAGAGGCATGGCTGATCATATATGGAAGGAAAAGGGGTAGTCAATAACCTTTTGTGGGATGAATCAAGATAACAGAAAATAAACACTGGACAATAAGAATGAAAGAATCTGCCCATATTTTAGCTACTGAGAATCTCGTGGGTAGATTTAACATAGATATGAATACCATCTGAGAGTCTCTGATTGCGAATGAACACTCCAAAAAATAAATGCCACCACTTGATTCAGGACACTTATATAGGCCTATCACCTGAGTGTAGATAGCAAGTATCAAGAACTTTACCACTAGATTGTCAAAGAGATACTTGACCTAGTGGATTAAACCGTTGTTTAAAACCTATTTGTTCCCTAGTATTTGTGGATTCAACCCCCAAGTAGGGCGCAACTGAAGAAATGGACAAGTGAGACAAAGACAAATAAGCCGGTAAGTATTAACTGATACGAGTTATCTCCTCTGTGCATTAAAAAACAGATTGGGTACAATCTACCCACATAAATTGAATAAAGAATTCTGTTCAAATTTCTCAGAAGCTTACTGCGTATGAAGACAAACATGAAGAAGGCTGAGGAGAATAACGACCCAAACGCTATGAGTATAACAAAGTGTATACTGGTCCGAATAGTAAATAATAATTCCTCCGCTAAAAAATTCTGCCCAAACTTTTCTTAACTATAAATATCAATCAAAAGGCAAATGAAAGTAAATTTATTCAACACAGAGCATATTTATAGGAATTCTAACCATTTTAGTACATCCCCTCTCCATGCTACCGATGTTTTCCAAGGGAAAGGTAGAGGTCATTACAGCTTGGTACCTGCGTCGTCGCAGGTGTTGCCAGAATTAAATTGAACATGACATAGGAGTGTCTTAGGAACTCCGGCTCCGGATTTGAATTTATAGATTATGCAAACGTATTTGATAAGGTATTAAAACCTATTTGAACTGCGAGGAGAGCTTGATTTATTTGGGAAAGATATTAGAATAATCCCGAACTTATACTGGGAGCAAATAACTTGCACACGAATAGATTAATTCATTAAATGCACAAACATAAAAAGGGACATAAGATAAGGATGTGTCCTCTCACCAGACTTATTGAGCCTTTACAGCACGGTGATCCTGAGAGAAGTAGAAGTCCTAGTAAGATTTAATATTGGCAGACATAATCTTAACATTAGATATGCAGATGGTGTTTATAGCAGACACAGAAAGGAAACTGCAGAAACTCGTAGAGAAACTAGAAAAGGAAAGTGAGAAAAAAGGAAAACATCAATTGTAAAAAGAAAATGTCAGCATGAGAAACATTCCAAAATGCCAAAATCAATTAAGTACAAAAATTTAAATATCTAGGAAGTGTGTGTGTTTTTTTGTTGTTTTTTTTTTTAAAGCAATTCACCTCAAGCAAGACGGGAGTGCCACTAGCACGCAAGGAGTTACAGAGGATTGAGAACAAGAGTATAGAAGCGTGTTTGAGGAAAGTTTACAGAGAAGAGCGAGACAGGCTTTCGGAAAACCTAAGCAAAGCATCAAGAAGCAGGAAAATTTCGTGAGAAACAAAGAAAAGACTACTGGAACAGTTATGTAATATCAGTCCTCCTATATGGCGAATGCTGAACAATCTCTACACAGATAAAGAAGAGTTGAAATGGGGTTCTACAGAAGGATGCTGAGAATCCCATGAACTGAATATGTGAGTAACAGGGAAGTTTTAAGGAAGATGGAAACAAAAAGGATGCTTATACTTAGAATCAAAAAGATAGTTGAAATTTAAAGGACCTATGTGGAAAATAGGCTTAGAGAATTTGACACTCACAGGCCATTGATGACAAGTGGGACAAAGAGAAACATTGAGTAACTTACCTAAGAAGCTTTCGTAAATGTGTAACAGAACATAGATGATGAAAAGACAAACCTTACTAAGAGCTATAAATGATAGGAAATTGTGGAGAGCAATAAACGCTCATGTCCTGAATGGACACTGCACATAGAAGAGCATAGAACTCTACTACCACAGATGAGAATCATCTGAAGATGACAGTATAAAAGTGATTTCTCTCTCTTGAACAGGGACTAAGGGAGAAAAGTAAATTGCATTGCGCCAGTTTAAATGCGTTGGGACTGACAGTATCAGAAATACTATCTCTTGGCTCGTTATAAACCTAATTTGTTCATTTTTATACACCTATGTACTGCTTGTCTTAAACTCATACAATTCCATAGGTCATTGCAAAGGGACAATTTTTAATGACTGACCCCAGCTATTTCTAGCCACATCTTTAAAATCTGGAAGAGTTGTTTATTCAAAGTTCACTTGGGTAGCTTTTTCTTTTTCATATTTATTTTAATGATTGAGATATCTTGCCCATAATGACCTATCAATTTGTCAATCAATCCAATTTGTTTTTAAAAAACATCTTTTTATACATGCTTCCAATATGAAGCTAAAAAAATTGTATATTCAAAAACCTTTTGATTAAATCCTACATAGCAATAAGGCTTATATTCTCCAATTTGGTATTCATAAAAGTCGTTATAAACCTATTAAAACATGCGCACAAGGAAATAGATGGATAATAACAATTTGTTTATTGCTTTCTTAATTGATGTACAAATTATATGTAGGGATTAATGCTCGTCCTTCACCCAAAAAAAAAGGAACACGTCTTAGTGCTGCACCTTACTCCCTCACAATATACTGACTCACCTACTTACACACTGTTATTTCATACCATGCTTGGTCTCGTCTCGTTTTTGGCTCTTGTTTTAAATATGACAGAATTTACAATTTCTACACCAATTATTTCACAATGAAAAATCCTGCTTATTTCTTAAATTGGTGACCCAAAATATTACATTTACAAAGTGTAAGCCACATTATACAATATTCTATGAAATTTATTTATTATAATTTGATGCTGCAACTATTGTATATTCTTTGTATGTGTGTGCGTGCTATACATGAGAATCTATCGAAACAAGATTTTTAAAGAGTTTGCCTCTCAGACCAATTTGCTAGTATGGTGAATTCGATTCTTACTTGACGTTCTGTCATTAGTCTTGTGTTAAAAGTTAAGCTTAGTAAATAAGTATCGCAACATATTTCTCGTATTCACGATTTAGCATCGTTTATTGACCATTCTATCAAGAGAACTAAACCAAGCTTCACGAAAAAGAAGCCTGTTTTTTTTGTTTTGTTTTTTGGTATAAAACTTTCCGCAATTGCTATAAAACTTTTCTTTAAAATTTCAGTGGAAGCATGATGGTAACCTATTTTACCGTTGATGTCAGCTTTATTGCCTGCCTAATGACATACGGCCTCTTGTATGGGTTTGGTTTAGGAATTGCATATCCTATACCACTTGGATGTGCTATGAGGGTAGGTCTACAAGATTTCAGCATTTATTTTCTTTTATTACAGAATCTCCCCCCATCCCTCACTAATATCCATGCTCTCGTTATATAGAATAGCAACACATGATCGAATGTGCGTTAAATTCATCCATTATAATCTGGTAGAAGATATGTTAAGAAGAAGACTAAGAGTTACTCTTTGTCTTAAGCTGAACTGGCAAATCTTGGCCCGCCAATATTTGTAGGTTTTTTTTTATGTGTTATAAAGACCGAGGTTTGCTGGTTTCGAACTTGAAAGTGGATAAAGTGTAACGTGTTGAAATTTGTCTTTTATTCCCTTTTTTTTTTTGAAAGAAAATCATATTAATTTGTAGACGGCGAGATTGATCCAGCAAAATGAGTGAAGACCAGGTAATAGTAAACATTCCACAAAAGCTATGAGCACACTGACTAGTTCTAAAATTTTTGTCCAGTAATTTGTTTTTTCACACATGTTCTTATCTTTATGACCAACCAAAAAATCCTTTTTGCAATGTTTATTTAAATTAATCAATTAAAAGCTTAAAATTTTCACTTATTTGTTGATAAACTACATTTTCTAATTAAATGTAAATGTTTCGCAAATATATTTTGATTAAAGTAACCCTTTTGTATCTGGTCATGTCGAAACCTATTTTCCTTTTATTCCGAAAGCCCGACTCTTCAAACAATTTAGCTTCCTAATATCTCACAAACTTTTTTGAAATAGCCTCATAGACTGAGCTTTATATTGAAAATAGATAATTTATTGAATAGATAACTTATTGAAATAGATCAGATTGCATGTCGAACCCTATTTTCCTTTTATTTCGAAAGCCGGACTCTTCAAACAATTTAGCTTCCTAATATTTCACAAACGTTTTTTTAAATAGCCTCATAGACTGAGCCTTTTGTTGTGCTTGTCGAATAAATGTTTCAAGTTAACTTCTGTGAGTACGGGCAGTGGTACAGTCGATTTCTTTGGTATCTTTTGTTAGAAGTGCTTTAATTAACGTTACATTGTTCAGATGCCACGAAGGAAACAATTCCATCACTTTCCATTATAAAATGACTGAATACAAAAAGATGTTTGTATATTATACCTATAACAAATTAAT
The DNA here is from genome assembly GCA_903632075.3 of Acanthosepion pharaonis. NCBI lineage: Eukaryota > Metazoa > Mollusca > Cephalopoda > Sepiida > Sepiidae > Acanthosepion > Acanthosepion pharaonis. The sequence continues at coordinate 58,397 of CAHIKZ030000321.1, forward strand.
TCTGTCGAAAACGCTTAGCTAAATTCTTGACATTTTCTTTTTTTTGTTTTCACTACGGATGTGTGGTGTAAAGTTTTTCGGTGTTGAAAGTAAAATCGGCAAGCTGAGTTCAAATTCCGGCCTAATATGTTCCATTCACTTTTGCGCTAATTACTTTTAGGAAAAGCTTTATTCCATCTACTACCAACTATATGTTAAATAGTAGGGCAAACTGGGTTCTGTAGCTTTGGATAGCAGCCAGTCTAGAAGAAGGACTAAACTGAAGTCAAAAAATTGTGGCAACAGGTAAATAATTCCACTATCGTTAGCAAGGTGCTAATGAGATTCACAGATAATAAAGGAAACTGAACCTGTGGGACAGCCATGATCGCCTACATCTTGAAGGGATATGGCAATTAAAACATTTTTCACTGCACAACACAGTACTTTGACTTAAAATATGAACCTGACAATTGCGAAATAATTTTGTGTTTAATCATTGAAATATTTTCCCCATCACCAGAAATAGTGAGATTGCAAGTGACGAACTTTTCTTATGCTAACAGTGACTTGACTAAATAGCTGTAATCTGAAGTCATCCTTTCGTGTTCAAATGATCAAATTTAATTGCCTGTGAAGATAATTTCCTTCTCCTCTTTCAGAAATTGGTTCATTAAACAAGACTGTGTACGTTGATGCATTTGTTTAATAAAACCTACCATGGGTTACATCATCATCATCCTCATCACAGCTGTTTTGACTTGAAGCTCCGCTGCAATTTTTTTTTTTTATAAATTATTCACTATGCATCATCATGTATCATCATAGCTGTTTCGACTTGAACCCATACTGGAAATCAGTGTGATTTCTCATTTTCAGCAGGGCTCCTCGTTTTCGAGTATGCCCATGTCTTCAGGCCCATTTGTGTTTCCTTAACTCCCACAGAACCAACCTGTGGTTTACACTGCAACTATCATGAGCGGACCTTACAGTTTAAGTCTATGCTTCACCAGAGACACACACGGTTTTGTATTCAGAGTTGTAATTCTCTTATACTAGTTGCCAATCACGGCTGCTCTGATATTTAACCCATAGCTGGGGGATAAGAGGTGGATTCATACCTTTAATGAGTTACACAAACATCTGATAATACAAGCTTCGTCAAGATATAATAATGGCATTGCAAAAATCAGTGATTTCTTGTTGAACGAGATATTTCATGCTCATAATGTATTTCTAGCAGATGCATTTCTAAAGTTTTTTATTCCATGGATAGGCTTATGGTCACATCAAGTTGAAACACCTGTTCCCATACGATCCCCGAAGGTAAACAACGTCGATTCATGTGGGTAACCGCTTGGGAATACAAGCTGTAAGCTTGGATGTGCGGGTGGTGTAATTAATAATGGTTCGGAATTGTTAATCGGAGAGCAGAGTTTCAATTCCAATTGGGTTCGTTATGTTTACTTACGCACAAATACCCCTGGGAAAGGTATGAATCCACCTCTTATACCCTCAGCTATAAGTTCTTTAGTAGGACTTGTATCACTAAATCATTTTCTCCCCTCCCCCATTCTTACAATCTAAAAAAAAAAGGTAGGACTTTGAATAACCTGCATAAATGAATGAATCAATATTCCTTGACTAATAGTCAAATGAGTTCAGTATTGTAATTCAATATCATTTCCGGGTGTCGAGCAACTATTAAAATGCTTGTAAAATTTAATGCTTTTCTCTAATTATAAAGCTATAGGTCTTCCATAAAAGTGTCCTCTGGGCGAACTAGATAAAGAATTGTAAGAGATGTTACAGAAAATCTATCAAAAGAGGTTCAGAAAATTGAACAAACATTAAGTTATTGGCCAAGATGTTCACAAAGAAGCCAGTTACAAGTAGCAAGGATAATCTTCAAATAGTATCCTAATCTGGACAAACAAAAAGCATTTCGGTTTTCATAGGCCTGACTCAGTCACTCAGTTATGTGCCATGCGTGATACACGCTTAAGTGATCATGACTGACGAGGCAGATTTTTTCCCGTAGTAGGTTGCCATTTCTTTCTGTGGTAACCCAGTTGCCATCCAACTATAGAACCCGGTCTATCCTGCTATGGGGAGAAGAAGATGATTCATAACTTTCCCAAGGGTATTAACACATAAGTTAATGTAATTGATTCGACTGGAATTCGATCTCGGTTCTCCGATTCCTCAATCCGAGCCACTATCCATTACTCCACCGTGCCTCCGGACCTGACTACTACAGTTTTTTCAGTCTGATCTTCGATAAAAAGACCAAAAAGAGTTGTTTGTATGTTTGTTGGTGAGGGAATTATGGTCTGGGGTGGCTTTATTGGCTGTGAGTTACGATTTATAACTATTGTAAACGGGACTTTGACAATATCCAATTTGATCCCGAATTTACCAATAAATAGAGGAGAAAGGAAAAAGTTGCATGACAATGCGAGTTTCTACTCTGCAAAAGGCAAAAGATTCATAGCTCGGTGTACCTTTACAATAAAGTGGCTTGCCTTGTCTGCTAACAGAGAAAACATTTGAGGAACGTGGTAAGGAATATGTACATTGACAATACCTAATATTACACTCCTGAATAACTGAAACAGGCTATCAGGGATGAAGAGAGTACATCTCTCAATCTCCGTTATCTAAATTGTCAACATTGGTGACATTCATATTTTGAAGGGAGAAAGTGCAGAACCTCAAAGAGTGAGAAGGAAATGTTTGTTTTTCTTATAAACCTAAACAGCGCCACCTAATGGGCATTTGACGAAATAAAATTTCCAGTTCCTTTATTACTAGCATCATGAGAAAATGTATTTCTTTTTTTATTATTCGTTATTATTATTATTATCTTGATAATTTGATCAGAATCTCGTAAAATATCGCGATAAATATAAAATTGCAAAATTTTCATTTATTAAACATTTTAACGCGAAACAGAAAGCAATAACGCCGTCTATATATTTATCCGTTTAACCTATAATTAAATAATTTAACTAATGTATGTCATTCGGAAACTCATAAAAGGATATTTTGCAACATTATTTTATGTTTCATCTATCATACTTCCTCTAAATGACCTGTTTTTGTGGCAAATTTTTAATGTATTCGTTCTTGAACTTTTTAACACCTGTCTTCAAAGTGTCACTATCGTAATAAATTGAGTATATTAAAAAGAGAATTATGTTCAAATAATATTAACTTTTAATAAACCTAAGAAATTAACTAATCTGAAACAAAATATTAGGTTTCATGGGCATCTTCTTTTTTTTTTACAAGGACTTTCAGAGGCTATAACGAAAAAAAAGAAACAAGAAAGTGAAAATTGAAAAGAAATGAACATTTATTACAACAACAAAAAGTATTCTTAACATAAAATTGTACAAAGTATAAAACAGGCCATGCAGAAAAATTTTCCTTTGCGCGCCTCAGAGTAGTCAAAACAGTTCATCATTATTGGTCAGCTGCTAAGAAAGTCGGTTCACTGTGCCGGGTGAGACAATTCTCTCCGGAATCTATCTTGCATATCTATAAGTCTACCTTTCGCCCATGCTTAGAATATTGCTGCCATATATGATCCGGTGCCCCAGCTGTTAACCCGGAGCTCCTTGATAAGATTCGAAGAAGAATCAGCAATATTAGTAGTCTTGATCTGGCGGCTCGGCTCCAGTTACTTACCCACCGCTTTAAGGCTGCCTGTTTGTGCTTTTTCATGGTAATTGTTCGGATGCGCTCGTCGCAATGGAGACTTGTAAGGACTTAACGGAGATTCTGAGGTATTATGGTGGATGTAGTAAGAATGGTAAGAAAGAATGCGTTGTTTTGGTTTTAGGAATATTGTGGTATGTTTGGGTCAGTGATTGTGGCTAGCTAAGTTTAATGTTAAGACAGAAGAAGACCGTCGTTTTTGGCCCTGTGCCACATTTTGTAGTTGTACAAATAAATAATGCTCTTCACAATGGTACCAAGACTTTATGAATTTAAGCGTAAGACTGGCGACTAAATCTCATCAATTTACAGTTGAGCTGGATATATGTAACCGTAACATCTGTTCTGACAGTTTCTTTTCTCGCACCTCTCGTTTGTGGAACTCCCTTCTGGTCCCATGCTTTCCAAACAACTTTAATCTTCAAAAATTTAAATGCAATACCAATCGCAATTTACTGTCCCCTTGTTTACTCTTTTCTCTTTCTACTCATTACTGTTTTTGTTCTTAATTCTTTCACACTCATTAACCCCTTGCTTGTTAGTGGTTGTACTGCTTTGCTTAGGGTGATACTGATTTACAAAAAATTTAAATCAATTTTTTTATCAGAAACAATAAAATTTTTTTACTTACATGGTAAATGCTCAATTTCGAAAGGGGAAAAAATAAATATTTATCTCAGCAATTGCTGGTTTTCTGTTTATTTTTTAGACAAAATCTTCAGTTTTTGAATTTTTTTTTTCGTAGGCATGAAATGAAAATCTCAATATTTGAAAACTGTTCACAAAGTGAGTTAACCTCAGACATGATGACGAGAAACTAGTAAATGGCACTATTTATCTTTAAGATTCAAATCTACAAATTACCGTCATTTATTGAGTTTGTGTTAATATATTAGGTGAAATCCATTAGCTCGAGTGCTGTGAATTAAGACTTCTCCTTTGAAGCATTATCATGTTGTGTAGTAACCTACCACCCCTCTTGAAGATGAACTTGTCTACAAGCAAGGACGTTAAAGAGTGGCATGTCAAAAGACAGTGGGAGAAGTTCTGGGCTGAGTTAGTTATAGACTACTCAGGCGATATCTGTACCAACTTACCAACCGAATAAGCCCCATTTTATTGTTACATGTTATTTGGCGTTTGTCTTTATTAACATCATAACAGTGGCGACGAGAGATTCATTCATCACGCTGAGTGGAGAATTTTTCAGCTCTAGGTAGACTATATAATTTTTTTTTTCTCGCACTGAAAGAAAGAAAAAAAAACAATACGTCGAACTTTGTTCTTCAAGAAGAAATAGGATTTCAACGTGCCAAAAAGAAGTAAGACTTGTGCTTATTGTTGGATATATACGTGTTTTTCCCTTTTTTTGACTTTTCGAAAAGTGTTTTGTGTAATCTATTACGCATAATGGAAGATTTGATTGCATTAACGAAAACTCTAGTGCAAAACCAAATTCAGCAACAAGAGCAACAAAAATTGTTTCGGGAACAACTACTGGATTTACAAGTTCAGCAGCGAAATGACACAAAGGCTTTATTTGAAGGAATGTTACTAAAGAATCCAGTAAATTCGTCATTCACGGCCGAAGGTATTGCTAATTCTATTACCGAGTTCAATTTAACTTTTTACAAAAGTTGGGTACAGATGAAAATAATAAGTATACGAATTTTGTCCTTCCAAGAAAAACTAGTGACATTTCTTTCGAAGAAACTGTTAATACTTTATCTAGTATTTTTGGCGAGCTAGTTTGTTTCATACTCGTTTCTCGTGTTTGAATATAAGCGTGACGATGAGGATATTCTTACGTATGCTGGAAATGTTAACAGAATGTGTGAACGTTTTATGTTACATGATCTTTCAATTGATCGATTTAAATGTTTGATATTCGTTCAAGGCTTGACTTCTAGCAAAGATAAGGACATAAGGTCCCGAATATTGGCAAAACTCGAACAAAATTCCGAGATTACTTTGCAGAAGGTTACGGAAGAGTGTCAAAGAATTGAAAACTTAAAAACATGACAATACGCAAATTGAAGAAAAGACATATCCCGTGTCCATGCTATTCGACCAAAAACGGGAATAGTTAATAAAAACGTTAAAAAACCAACGTGCTTTGGATGCGGTGGTGGTCATTTTAAAAGTGAATGCTTTTTTCGCGACAAAAATTGCTATTCGTGTGGCAATAAAGGCCATATAAGTAATTGTAAAAGCAAAAGAAAAAAAAATTAAGTCGGAAAAAGATATTGTGAATATTGTGCTGTCGTCAGGAGATTGAGGAGGGGCAGAAAAGAAAACTCGTACAAGTAAAAAATTAATGGAAAAATGTTAAACTACAGCTAGATACTGGAAGTGATATTTCCATTATTAATACAGCAACATGGATTAAAATAGGCAGACCTTTGCTTAAAAAGACTGAAAAGTGGCTCGCGGGATTTCTGAAGAAAATTACATTTTCAAGGTGAAAAATTTCATTTGTTGGTAAGACACTAAAGTCAAAGTGTACAAAAATGCTTCAAATTTGTTTGGAACAGATTGGATTATACTGTTTAATTTATGGGAAAATAAGTTAATGTTTCTTCTCCGGTGTAAAAATCGGGTTACAGAAAATTTTGAAAGATCTGCAAGTATTTTCAGAAGGTCTTGATATTTGCAAAAAGGCGAAGGCAAAATTTGAAGTGAAGGAAATGTAAAACCTATTTTCAAGCGAAAAGAGAAATGTGCCATTTGATGTTTTGGAACAGACTGACAAAGGAATTGGAACGGCCTGAAAATTTAGGAGTTATTTCACGCATTGAATTTTCAGAGTTGCCCTGGTTAAGAAAGAATAATAAAATCGGATGTGTGCCGATTTCTCTACGGGTCTAAATGATTGCTTAAAAGACCACATATCCTTTGCCTTCACCAGAAGACATTTTTGGTTTGTGGAGGAAAATATTTCTAAATTGGATTTATCGGATGCCTATCTCCAAGTGAAAGTGGACGAAGAATGTTCTAAATTGTTGACTATCAATACACAAGGGTTTATACAAATTTAACCGCTTGCCTTTGGTTTGAAAGTATCCCAGTATTTTTTCAGCAAATTATGGACACTGTGCTAGGTTGGACGCCATTACATATCTTGATGATGTTTTGATAAAAAGTAAAGATCGAAATGAACACTTGGAACATATAAGGTTTTTGAAAAAATTGAAGAATATGGATTCAAACTTGCAGCTGAAAAATGTGAATTTTTTATGAGTGAAATTAAGTTTTGGGGCAGATAATAGACTCTGATGGAAGAAGACCAGATCCGGCGAGGGCAGAAGCGATCAAAAGCTAAAGCGTTCTTAGGACTTGCTAACTATTATGGGATATATATTCCTAATATGTGCAGCCTACGGCTCCATTAAATAAGTTGCTTAAAAAGGGAGCAAAGTGGGAATGGTCAGAAGTGTGTCAGAAGGCGTTTGACAAAATAAAGAATATTTTGACGTCAGAATTATCACTAACACATTATGACCCTAAACAGGAAATTATAGTGGCATCGGACGCAAGCGAGTACGGAATAGGTGCGGTAATTTTGCATAAATTCAGAGACGGCAATACGAAGCCAGTGGCACATGCATCAAGGACATTATTACCGCAGAAAAGAAGTACTCTCAAATTGAGAAAGAAAGCTTAGCTATCATCTATGCTTGTAAAAAAATTCCATAAGTTCATACATGGAAGAAGGTTTATATTGCAGACCGACCATCGCCCGCTGCTTTCGATCTATGGTTCTAAGAAGGGTATACCTACTCATACGGCAAACCGTTTGCAACGATGGGGAACCATTTTGTTGAATTATAATTTCAAAATGGAATTTTTATCATCTAAAAACTTAAGCCATGCTGATGGTTTATCTAGACTGATCCCAACGTCTTCGGAACCGCTAGAAGATACAGTGATAGCGTCGTTACAAGCAGAAAATGAATTGGTGGAAGTAATGTATAACACAGTAAAAGAATTACCGGTGACATTAGATGAAATAAAATTAAAATCAGAAAATGACATTTTTATTAAAAAAATGAAAAGTTGTAACTTCATAAAAGTATAAAACTTCTTCACCAGCATATTCAATATGTGATGGAGTGCTGTTATATGCTGGAAGGGTCGTGATACCGGTTGTACTACGAATGCGGATTTTGAAGGAATTTCATCAGGGGCATCCTGGTATTGGACGTATGACAGCCTTGATGAGGAGTTACATTTATTGGCCAAATATGGACAAGGACATTGAACAGGTAGTTAAAACTTGTAGAGGGTGTCAAATGGCAGCGAAAGCACCGCCAGTAAAATACACACCATGGCCAAAAACAGATGTTCCATGGACCAGACTCCACAGATTATGCTGGACCCATGAATGGTAATTTTTACTTGATAGTTGTGGATAGCTATTCCAAGTGGCCTGAGGTTTTTAAGTGCAAAAGACTAACTGCTTCTGTAACAAAAGATTTTCTTACGGAACTGTTTGCACGGTTTGGAGTACCAGAAAAAATTGTCACAGACAATGGAACTCAATTCACAGGAAGTGAATTTAAGACGTTTTGTAAGACTCTGGGAATTGACCACATCACGACTTCACCGTACCATCCTAGGTCAAATGGACAGGCTGAACGGTTTGTTGATACATTCAAGAGAGCCCTTAAAAAACAAATGGTACTAATACAGATGATGGTAATATACAGCAGTTTTTAAGTATATACAGAATAACACCAAATCCAAACGCAATATCAGGGATGTCTCAGCTGAACTGATGTTTGCTAAGAAAAATTAGATCGGTGTTCAATAGGCTGCTGCCGGAAAGAAAAGAGTTACCAGAACAAAACGCATCAGGTAAATATGAAATATTTCAGGCCGGGAGATAGTTTTTTTTTAAAATTACAAAAATGGGAAGGAAGTTTGGCAAGATGGAGTAGTAACGCAAAGAATTGGTAAAATGTTGTACATGATAAGAAGCAAAAAATGGACGCACAAAAGACATTTGAACCAATTAAGGAAAAGAATCATCGAAGAAATAAGTTAAGAAAAGGAAGAACCAATGGAGGTATTATATGATTTATTTGATATACCGACTCCACCATTGCCTGAAACAGTTGTTCAAAGGACAAGCAAAAGAAAAAGTCCAGACCCCAAAAGAAAAAAATATTAATTCCTCCAGAATTAATCTCAAGGGGGAGGTGTTGTGTAGGAACCTACCACCCCTCTTGAAAATGAACTTGTCTACAAACAAGGACGTTAAAGAGTGGCATGTCAAAAGACAGTGGGAGAAGTTCTGGGCTGAGTTAGTTATAGACTACTCAGGCGATATCTGTACCAACTTACCAACCGAATAAGCCCCATTTTATTGTTACATGTTATTTGGCGTTTGTCTTTATTAACCACAAATTAACATCATAACAATCAAGATCCTTTTTTTTTTTTTATTTTGCAGTGGATGCCAGAAAAGAAGGGATTCATTGCTGGTTTTGTTGTGGCTGGCTTCGGTGGAGGAGCTTTCATTTTTAATCAAGTCATTACTGCTTACATTAATCCGAAAAATCTAAACCCAAACCTCGAAGATAAAGGTGAACAGTAAGTAATTGTATATCAAAAGTTTCTTCGTTTGTAAATTAACAAAAGAAACTCTTGTAAGATTTGTTTACTACAGTGGTCACCACTCACCCATCAAAAAAGAAATGCAGTTATTAAGTTAAATAGTTAAGAAAACGATTGGGAAACAATAGAAATAATTCAAATCTCGTTCATTTTTTTTTTTTTTTTTCGCTCTTCTCTTCAAAGTTAATTGTTTTCTCTTTTTATACATATCAAGTCCGCGTGTTCTGTTGAAGCATTCATTCAGTTTTCGTTTATAAGAACTGGACGAGATGTTGTTACAGATTACTTTTTATGTATCATTGATCAATTTTTCTTCTATGTGCCGTGTCTTTTCAAGGCTTTGGCGATCATGGCTCTTCACAATTTCCAGTCCATTTTAGCTCTTAATAAATTTAGCCCTTTTGTTATATCCCCTAAACCCGGTTCCGTTATCCATTTACGTAAGCTCGCTAGGTAGGTTGTTTTTTCTTTTGTTTCTCTTTGCTTTCAATCTGTTCTGTGAGTATCAAATTTCGAAGCTCTCTTTCTTTAGATAAAATTATTTAAGTAAATGCTCTGTTTATAATAAACAATATTAATTATATTTACCGGCCTGAGTGTCCGAGAAATTTCTATTTGAAATATGTGTCCTCCGACAGGAATCGAAACTGTATCCTACACGGAACCGTCATTTAGCCTAACGTGCTATATCGTTTTGCTAACCAGACACTTCCTCTGTAGCTAAATGATATAGCACGTCAGGCTACAGGTTCGATTCTTGTCGAAGGACATATTTTCTATGAAATTTCTCGAGCATTCAGGGATGTAAATATAATTAATACTGTTTATTAAAGCAGCGCATTTACTTAAATAATTGTGTCTAAAAAAATAACATCAAATATATTAAAATAATTCTTGGACTTAGTTCATTTCATAATATATATATATATATATATATATATATATATATATATATACACGGAACCGTTTCGTGCTAGACGCAATCGACAGGCCTGACGATTGCGTCAAGCATGAAACAGCCTGTCGCCTCTGAGTGTTGACTTCAATGTTCACTTTTATATTTATATTTATATCTGATCTCTGATATTGAGCACTTTATCCCATAAATATAGCACTTTAAAACTATATTTCTTCATATATATATGTATATATATATATATACATAAAATTTCTAAAGAAGTAATGGATCTTTATTTATTAATCCGACATTTTTATCACTGATACCCACATTTGTGTAGACGCTTCGTGTATCGGCTTGAATATTCGAGAAATCTTAGAACTTGTTTACGTTTCGGGTATGAGCATTTATGAACTCGCGAAAAGCATGTGCTTAAAAGGCCATATATAACCTTGCTTAATCAACGATGCTCTTCGTGGCTGAGCCGGTTAAAAGCACGTTGGATCTAACAATGGTTTCTCTTGCAAAGGCCCATTTTTCTTCAATAAGGTTTTTCGAAATCAGACCTAAAATAAATATACTATTTAAAAATAATCGGATCGGCTACTCAAATACGGGTATCCACTAAACTGTTTAAAGTAATATATATAACGTTAAGAGGAAACCAAGAATCGTATTTTATGTATATTTATAAGCGCATGAAAATATATTGGTAGGTTTCAATGTGACGAAACTTAAAAATGTATCCATTTTAAGTAAGGAATCGCTGAAATAAATAAGAATTATGTTCGGAAAGTGTCGAGAACCAGTTGCATAGTATTGATCTAATTTGTCAACAAACCAGGAGTGACCTTACAACGCATGCGTAAGTTTTCATAGGATTATACAGACGGCAGTGAGATGTTATTAATTGAGCTTGTGTAGCGTAACCGTCGCATTCACAATCACAGAGTAGCTCAGTGAATTTCCTAGCATGTTTTATTTACCACCCATCTGTTAGTTCCACTGTAGTATCAAATATACAGGTTTTCTGTTCTTTGAGGACTTTTAAATGAATTTAGTAAAATACGCATGAATCATGAAAGAGCTTCATTTGAGAGAAAAATGGTATGAATAATCTTGTGACTCTTCTTGATACACTTAGTGAATACGACGTTAGCATCAATGATTGCTTCAAAACGAGGTCTGAAACGTTGACATGTCCGAATCAGATGATCTTTATCTGTTTTGGACATTGTTCTAGTTATATCAGATTTCAGAGATGTTATAGTGTTACGGGGGCGTTGATTGACTTCCCTCTCGACTACACCCCATACTTAGTAGTCCAACAGATTCAGGTTTGGAGAGCCAGGAGGCCATATGTTTAGGTGACGTGACATTCTTGGACTGTTTTCGCTTTATGAAACGGCACAGTCTTGTTGGTAGGTATAAGCTCTTTCTTTGCTCACACTCTCTATCCAAGGCGTCATAACCCTCTCCAACACCCCCTTATAGTAAGCAGCATTGAGTCTTAAGCCCTGAGGAAAAAAGTAAAGAAGCGTGACATCTCCGTCATTGCTCACGACTTCAAGAATCACCACAGATGCTGAAAACTTGGATCAAACTGTTATTTTTTGTCATTGCAGACGAAATTTGACAAACGACCATGCAACAATCTCTACAAGCAAACAATCTCTAAAACACTGACCTGCCTTTCAAGCAATGATTTCATTTGCTTAATTTGCTTCATGTCATCATTTATCTGCAAAAAAAAAATGATAATCAGAACTAGTTAGAAAAAAAGTTGGAGCCATTAAAAGAAATGTCCTCAAAGAACCCAGCAATCCTGTCTATTTTTGTCATTTCTTATTGAAGCTGTGATGAAAGCTGAAATAATCACAATTCATTTCTGATTTCTCCTTTTAAAATTATAAGATTGTTTTTTTTACTGACCATATTTGCTTTAGTCCAGGTGTGTCAAACTGCGCCCTTTTGCATGCATTTTGGCGACCCTCACAAAGGTTTCTATAGCGTGGAATATCGAGAATTTTGTCTGTTGCTAATGCAAATTATTAAAAACTGAGATTTTTTTTTTCAATTGATATGATTACATTGTTTATGCTATCTAAATTTTTTTTTGTTTTTTGTTTCCGAATGTCAGTAACTATTTTTAACTTCCGGTTAATCATGTGATCATCTTTGACAACTAAATAAGAACAAATGGAAAATAAAGACGTTCGTAATTTTGTAATATTTTGCCTTAAAAATATCATTCTATTACATCTCGTAAAAAGAGAAAATTATCTAGAGAAGGACTTGTATTTCAAGAAAAATGGGAATTCCAGTAATTTTGTACCACTGTTAATGGAAAAATAAACTTTCATTTGCAACCACTGCATTGCGACGCCAAAAGAATATAATGGGAAAAGACATTACGAAACATACCATCGATCTTATAATAAATATGGAGATATGTGTGTTTCAAAAGTGAAGGAATTCAAGGTTAAGTTAACACAGCAAAATAGTAGCTTTACAAAAATGCAGAAAAGCAACGTTAATTCGGTTACTGCAAGTTTTGAACTCTGCAAATTATGATCACGATTAGTGGAAAATCGTACAATGAAGATTTCATAAAGCGACGTCCTGTAAAAACAGCTGAAATTGTATGTCCAGAGATCACACTTATTTCAAGACATTTCATTAAGCAGGAACTCTATTGCTGAAAAGATTGATGAAATAGCAGGAGATTTGAGTCGACAGTTGAAGATTTTATCAAGTTTTGAACATTTTTCTATTGCTCTTAATGAGACTGTTGACATAGCTGGAATAGCACAACTTGCCGTTTTCATCAGGGTTTGTAACAATGAATTTCAAATTTATGAAGAACTAATTGAACAGCTCCCAATACATGGTACAACAAGACAGGACATTTTTGAGAAAGTTGAACAGCTTCACCATTAGTATGGTTTTGATTTGAGTAAACTTGTGTGTTTATCTACTGATGGTGCTGCCAATATGAGTGGGAGACATAACAGTGTTGCTGCCAATTAGATACAAAAATAGAAAACATATATCCAGATTCAACATTCAAGCATTTTCACTGAATATTTCATCATCAGAATTTATGTTCTAAGATTTTAAAATTAGATCATGTGTTGAGTTTTGTCACAAAAACAGTGAACTATATCAGAGGTCGTGCTATGCATCACCGTCAGTTTATCCAGTTATTGAAAGACATGAATAATCAATTCATAAATGTCCCCTTCTACACAGAAGTTTGGTGGCTTTTATGTCACAAGGTACTGAAAAGATTTTTTTATTGTGACACGAAATTAAGCTTTTGGAGATGAAGGGTCAAAGCACAGATGAAATGAAAGCTGGCTCCAAGATTTAGTTTTTTCAATGGATATTACTGCCCAATTAAGTGACCTTTAATTTGAAATTACAAGATAGAAATAAGCTCATCAGTCAGTTATATGATATTAAGTTTTTCATTGCAAAATTAGCTTTATTGAAGTCCCAGTTGTCATTTGAAAACTTGATTCATTTTCCTATGTGCAAGGAGTTAAAAAAACTGCCAATACTGAGCTGTATCCATCTTTGCTGAGTACGACAATTACCGGGAATTGCTGTCAAAGGAAATTCTGGTAAGATTTTGTGATTTTTCATCTTGTGAAGATCAGTTTGCATTATTCTCAGCACCATTCACTTTTGATGTTGCTCAGGCAGAGGAAAGTGTACTGATGGAACTACTGGTAATGCAGACTGACTCGGTATTCAAGGGAAATTACCTAGAAGTAGGGGTACCCGGATTTTTTCATACCTTCCTCAGACATTTAAGGACTCCAGAAAGTTTGTCACAAAGATTATGGCGAGGTTTGATTCCACATATGTTCGTGAGCAGTTATTTTCGTTTATGAAGACCACAAAAACGTCTCACAGAACCAGATTAACTGATGAAAATTTGTCATCTTTGATCAAAGTTGGATCTATACAGACATTCCAACCTGAAATATCGAGAATAGTTTGTCTAAAGCGATGTCAATCATCAGGACGACATAAAAATGGTTAAGTTGTACCAACTTGTATTGTAAGTATTTTGTATTTAAAGTTTAGTTACCACTAGCTGTGATTAATGTGAAACTGCAAGTAGGTGCATCCCTCGAGGCCGCAGATATGGCCGATGCGGCCCTCTATATGACCTGAGTAGAATCGACTGAAGCAGGCATGTCAATGCGTGCTTTAGTCGATTCTACTTTTGTGAAAACTTTTTAATTTTTTCCACGTTGAATTTGGCACAATATTTGGTCTGGTATCATTGATAATGTTTATATTAACGATTTCCTTATAAGGAAACAGACATTCATTGGCAAATGAATCGTTGCTACTTTCGGTTAAAATTTATAACATATTTCTATTAAAACAATTTTTCAGAAAAATAGGTTTCTCAAATCCACTTTTATCGCTTTTTCCAGTATTTGTGGGGGCATCCTACCCAGTCTTTTATTTGAATTAGTGTGGAATGTTAGTATCATGATAATGTCATTATTCTCTCTTACATCCAATATCGATTTTAGTTATTAGTGGTGTTGAAAGTTTTTCAATGGTATGGTTTCTGTTACTTGGTACAGTACTTTGTGATTCAGTAGCGCCAGTTCACGAGGTTCTATAAAAGATTGTCTTCGTTAAGACAAACATGCTTCATTCTCTCTAAGCCATTTTTAACCATTGACCCGAGAAAGCGGATGTATACAATTGGTAGTAAATCCATTTAATATTTTGTAAATCGACATCTTCATGTCACTTCCATCTACGTATTTCATTTTGCAGGTTTTTCTCCCAAAGCGAAGTATTGGATAATGTCCGTTCAAGCTTCCTTCTGCTTGGTGGAATATATGCTGTTATGCAACTGATAGGGACCCTTCTCATCTGTGATCCTCCACCACTGAGAGAAGAATCTGTTGGGGTTAGTGATTTCTCATCAGTCTGTGGTTTTTAATAGACCTTACTTTTAAAATGTTCTCAGTGCCGATGAAAATTTTATACCAAATTAGGAACCTATTTCTGATGCTCAAACTTTCGAATTAATAATTATTCTGCTTGTATAATTGTAATGTATATATTAGTTTTAAAAATACACGAAAGCATTTCACCTTAAGGAATCCTTTTAGCCAACATTTCGTCAGAAAGAAATCGTTGGTAAAATTAATGCCGAAAACAAAGATATGGAAAATCCACACAGCAGAAAAGACTGGGGTGTGGAGGTAAAATTATGGAAAACGATTAAAATGGAGATTTAAACAAACACATTTAATTTTTCCAAAGTCACTTTAACAGAAATGGAACGTCTTGTTCTTTCGAGAGGGTTGGATTTTTGCATTCAGCTCTCTAAAATAAGCAAGGAGCAAATTCTCGCTGGCTTTGAACTTTTTTTTCTCTCAGTTGAACTTGCATGGACCTGCCTCTCTGGTCAAGCTGTCTCGCTGTAAAGCAAGATTATTCGAATTATCTTGAATATTCTTCGCTCTCTGCCGACCGAGATATTCTAGCTTGGAAGAGTACACACTTCCAGACTATAAGGTCTCGTTAAAAACCAGATATTTATATAACTAAGGATGATAAGGGCCCGGGAGTGTTTATTCTGAATAGTCAGGACCATATCGAGAAAATGGAAGTCATTTTACATGATTCTTTGAAATTTCAGAAAATCGGTCACATTAAGCAGTTCACATTAAGTTACATCAACCGACTCTGCAGACAAAAGATGTATTTCATTTACTCTGTCAATCCTTTAGGAGGGTCGTGAGTAATTTTTTCCATTTTATACTTATTTCGAACTATTTATTTTTTATTCGTAAATAATTTTACCGATAAATATATTTTAATTGTTTTCCATAATTTTACCTCCTCACCCACCTTATTTCTGCTGTGTGAATTTTCCATATCTTTCCTTTCATCATTAATTTTGCCAACGTTTTTCCTTCCAACGAAAAGATTCATTAAGGTAAAAATAGCCTCGTCTATTTTTTAAAACTGTATTTATGTTCTGTCGTATCACGTCCTTGTTCACACATACATTATATATATATCTTACATAGCTATGTTTACCATTCATCTATGAATAGAATATTGCTGCCATATATGGTTCGATGC
This sequence comes from Acanthosepion pharaonis, assembly GCA_903632075.3. NCBI lineage: Eukaryota > Metazoa > Mollusca > Cephalopoda > Sepiida > Sepiidae > Acanthosepion > Acanthosepion pharaonis. Next base: position 74,748 of record CAHIKZ030000321.1, read on the forward strand.
CCCTGCTATTTACTTTGAGCTCCTTGATAAGATCCAAAGAATCTGCAATATTATTGGTCCTGATCTGGCGGCTCAGCTCCAGTTACTTTACCACCGCCGTAAGTTTATTTCTGTCTTTTTTATAAATACTTTCATGGTAATTGTTCGAATGAGCTCTTCGCTATGGTACCTAGACTTTTTTAATTTAAGCCCAGTACTAGACTGGCATCAAGATCTCATCAATTTAAACTTGAGCTGGCTAGATGTAGCCGTAAGTTCTATGCTAACAGCAGTTTCTCCTCTCGAACTTTTCGCTTGTGGAATCACCTTCCGGTTCCATGCTTTCGAGCCAACTTTAATCTGCAAAAATTTAAATACAATGTCAATCGCTATCTATTGCCCACCTGATTACTCTCTTCTCTTTCTGCTCACCATTAATGTTTCTGTTCCTAATTCTTCCACACCCTGTAACCTCTTGTGCTTTAGGGGTATTACTGCCTTGCTTGGGGTGAAGCACCGGTTCTTGTACGATCACACAAATCAACATCCAGCATGGTAAACAACTAGAGGGGTGGGCGCTTGGGAATACCAAGTGCTTTAAGATTGGATGTAAGGGTGGTGTAATGGATAACGGCTCTGGATTGGACATCGAAAAGCCGAGATTCGTTATATTCATTTACGCGCAAATACTCTTGAGAAAGGCATGAATCCACATGTTTCCTCCCGTCGCCAGGTCTGATCCAATTAGTAGGACTTGTATCAGTAAATCATTATCTCACAAACATTATTACAATCTAAGGGATAGCAGACACGGGACAGAAATTGCAAAAAACCTCCTACAGAAGGTAGCGAAGGAGAGCGAGAAGAAGGGACTAAGCATAAACTACAAGAATACACAATGCATGGCCATTGGTAAAAAGATGAACGCGAAATGCGACTTACAGGTCGGGGACACTAAAATCAAGCAGACGCAGAAATTTAAATATCTAGGAAGTGTTCTGACAGAGGACGGTAAGAGCGACGTTGAAATCCGAAGACGTATTGGGATGGCCAAAGATGCATTCTAAAAGCTAGGCAGAGTATTACGAGACAGGAGGATTTCGTTAGTAACATAGAAAAGAGTACTGAACTGCTACGTGATATCTGTTCTCCTTTACGGCAGTGAATGTTGGACGGTCTCCTCAAAGATGAAGAGACTCGAGGTATGGTTCCACAGAAGGATGCTAAGGATATCATGGACCAAGCGTGTGAGCAAGGATGAGGTTTTGGAGAGAAGGCAAACAAAGAGGAAACTTATACTTAATATCAGGAAGGGGCAGCTGAAATATCTGGAACACTTAATGAGAAAGAAGTGCTTGGAGAATGCTGATATTCACAGGGCGAATAGAGGGAAAGAGATACAAGGGAAAGCAACGCGTGACATACCTAGCGGACTTAAGCAAATGGATGACAGAACAGTAGCAAAGGGACAAAAGTTATTGAGAGCTACAAGGGATAGGGGAAGTGGAGAGCCATGATCGCCTACGCCCTGAAGGGACACGGCACATAAAAAGTTATTTTCTGGCTTTAAATAACCTGCAAAACGTTTATAAATGGTAAAAAATCAATCATATATATATATATGTATATATGTGTGTGTGTGTGTGTGCGCATTTGCGAAGAAAAGTTTATCTAATGCACAATGTTTTCTTGATTATTTTAATCCAATGGCACTGTAGTAAACACTTTACACCTAATATAGAATGCCTTATTCTATGTTTCTACTTTCTACCAATCCTGTTTTTGTTCACTTTCCTATCACCTTGTCTGAATATTCTATTGTCATTTGATACATATCATTGCTTTTTTTTCATTGCGCTAAAAAAAACTGTTAGCATAGTACTTAGTTACATTTAATCATTTTAACGGTAAAATGATGAGACCTTGCCGCCAATCTAGTACTGCGCTTAAATGCATAAAGTCTACGTACTAAAGAGAAAAGTTCATCAGAACAATTACCATGAAAAGTATTTATAGAAAAGGCAGAGAAACTACGTTACGGGAGTGGGAAATTGACTGAAGCCGTGATGCCAGGTTAGGACCAATAACATTCCAGATTCTTCTTTGTATTTTATCAAGAATCTTTAAATATATAACAGAAGCGCCAGACCAGATGTGACAACAATATTCAATACATAGTCGAATGTCAGTCTTATGTGTAAGGTAGTGGTTAACATTGTAATATTGCCTTTGTATATTTTTGTAAGATAGTTTTGAATGCGCATTACGCAATTTGCCTAATCAACCTGCCATAGTTTAAATGCAGCTTTTACGTTTCAATTAACTTTTTACTGACTTTTTCAACTATTAAATTTACTCTTTACGTAAAGTGTATTGTCTCATTTCTCCTAAGCCGTACCTCTTACTCTGTAATCTTCTATCTCGAGTGATCCTCAGGTCTTGTATAGGGTGAACATTATTGTAAAAAAAAATTCCATTTTCTTTATTTCTTGGTGTCTTCGATCCAACCGTTTGGACGTAAGTGTAAAAAGACAGTTAACGATGAAAAGACTTTAGCCCTTTTGTGTCTAAATTATTAACGGTGATCCTTTTGGCAACACACATTCCCTATATCAACAACATTGGTGGATCAACAATTCCATACATGCATACATTTAGTTTTCCTCTAAGATTTCCAATTATCATCTCAAACATAGGCTAATGAATAAAATCATGAATTCATGCATGCAATCTGTCCAATACACGTGTTCTTTTGGTTCGGGATGTAATTGTTTAAATGGTAAAATATTGGACTATAGTTTGATAAGTTCGTAGATTTACTCTCAAATGCAGGGTTGGTCAGGTTTGTTAGACATTTCAGATTCGGAAAAATGGCCATAACTGTCTATCTCATTATCGTGAAAAGAAAAAAAGAATTTGATATTCTCGAAATAATATTTAATTTTATTTATTTTTAAGGTTGCCACTCCACGTCCGTCTCTAACTGGGGAAGTTAATGAGGTATACACTCTTACGACAAGCGACGAGAGATTAGCCGAACCTCGAAAAGATTCGGTTATTTCCTTCGAGGAAATATCAATAACTGATGATAAAAAGAAATCTACAATGGACAGGATGAATTCCAGGTAATCTTTATTTTACAAATTAGTACTTTTGTGTAAGGCACAAGGCCAAACAGCGGTAGGGGGAAGGGCTGGACAACACTGTTTCTCCTACTTCTCGCTAATCCGAATCACAAATCACGCACTCACCACAAAAACTTATCCCTATCCATTCAATCCGAGCATGTGCCAAAATACCGCATTTACGCAAGGGATCAAATAATACACTCATGACTATAAACATTTCTGAATATGTACAAATACATATATTACAAAAATATATAAAAAATTATAACGACATGAAAGAGAAGGGCGAAACCATTTAATCAAAATAAAACATTAAGTAAACATTTAAAGAAATTAACTGTCAGTGAGGGACCGACCAATCCAGAAATGAGAATGACCGGTGTATTCTGGCAATAGACAGAATCAAGAAGCTCACTCGCTAGTGGTGCGAGAGGAACGAAGACAATTTGGGAGTGGCAAATGTAAAGTGCTGGTCCAATCGGGATAAAAAAATAACTGGAAATAAAACTGGTGGACGTGGGAAAGTTGAAAAGGACCATAACAAAACACACTGTCGGGAAAATCACTCATGTTAAGTAGAACAAAAGAGAATAGCTTAACCAGGGTAGGTTTACTAGAATCCCCGTTATGACTTGAGTGGACTAAAACAGGAAATCAAGATTGACCCGATTCACGCGAACCAGGCTTGCAACTAGCACCCAACTTTTGCTGAAAGCTGCCGAATCAAATCGCTTTCAATCAGATCTGATCTCCATCCTGAGCTGATGCCCAAACAATCCAATCCTGTCCTAAATGAGAATAGTGTTCGTTTGTTATGATTCACTCCGTTCATGTCCACCATTCTAGCCACAGATAGCAGCGCGAGAAACACCAACTGTTTCATGCCTTCTACGGGAGCGACACATTGTTGCACGTGTACGTGAGGTCAACGGACAGAAGATGCTCGGGATCGATACGAGCCTTCAACTCACCGACATGGTCCCAAAACGGGCGCACCTGCAGATAGTGAGAGAAGGCGTTCTCGACCATCTCCTACAACATGCGATCACATCGGTGGCAATCAGCTATGTCTGCCAAGCCCGTCTGAAACTCATGTGAATGGAAGGCAGCGCATTCCGGGTCTATCGCTAGGTAAGCGAAAACTCAGGGCTACTGAGATAATCCGCCACTCGCTTCCAGGACAAGAAGGAACGCAATTCATTCGCCAACTATCCAAGTCAGTCACAGAGCGGGTCCGATGCGACCAAGTCTACTAATGCTTGATACAATGTCTTCCTGGGCCCTGACGTAACACGTAAGGCCTGACGACACTCTTTGAGTAAAGTCTTCTGGCTCCGAGGCCTACGATAGCACTCAGTCTGTTATTTAAGCTATTCATTCAACGGCAATTCTCTTATATTCTGTTGCACTTATTTTTTAATTAGGTTCTATGATATATATACTAGACGTTTATCAGAAAATATTTAGTAGACTTTCAACTTAAAGTGCATAAAGTAATAAGTATTAATACCGCTAATCAGCCTAATGTTATATACAAAGATTATGCAACTGAATATGTTGAAATAGGTTGGTTTAAAGGTCACAAGAATTTATTGACATTTATTAGATTTAATTTGGTACAATTTTAAATAGAAAAGAGTTTGATTGTCGTCATTATCAACGTTGAAATCCTTTTTATCTCGTTTGGAACACTGACCGGTGCTAATTTGGGTTGTTAGTTACTTGTTTATCGCTAGAATCTTATTAATAGAAAATTTAATATTTTAATTACATTTTCTCTGTTAATGTTTTACTATGTAGATATCATTCCAAATTAAAATTTGTATGGGGTAGACATTTTAGCCGTTGTGCATACTGTTTATGGCTAGTATATAAATTAAAGGAAAATGTTTAATATTGTAATTACATTTTCTTTGTTTTATATATATATATATATATATATATATATATATATATATATATATATATATGTTATGTAGCGCCAGTAGGGAAATGCTTAAATGTTTTGAAAAAGTATATTTATTTTTTAATCGATAAAACATCTCTGGATGATTCGGTGTGAAGAAAATTAGAATTAATAAAAACACCTACTATAAAAAAAAGATTCTATAATACACGTTTATAAGAGAACCTGTCGAGAATATTTAAAATAAACAAAGAAAAAAAAAAAGGCTGCTAAAAACCTATCTACTTATCTGAATTTCAATCAGAAAACTAAGAACTGTATTTTCCAGAAATGACTCTTTCAAATTGTGTAATTTGTGTGTATGACGGACTCTCCTGTTTTCAATGTATGAGGAGTCAGGTGAACATCCAGACTACCCTAGCACCTATTATTTAGTTATAATGGCAAAGGCCTGTGCTGAATCATCAACATTTATCAGAAGAACTGAACACAGAGAATTGGTGCCCATAGAGTATTACGTGTGCTCCAAAAAGCCCTCTTTATCTTACTTTGATAAAGTTCCTTCAAAGAGAAAACGTGCTGGAATAATGCTTTCCCACTGTCTCTTATTTATATTGTCTTTACTGATATATTTTTTTTATATCTGAGTTTTTACACATATAAGTGTGTAATTGAAATGAGAAAAGTAAAAAAAAAGCCCCTACGTTACGCATTTCTTCCTTCGAAAGGACTTCTAGAGACTCATTTTTTTCGATGGAATCTTACATATATAGGGGTGAGTACGAAATTAAAAACAAAAACGGTTACAATTCTTCATGGAGAAGATGCAGTAAGACTTCGGTTTAAATTTAAACATTTATACTTTTGGCGTCCGATATATGTAGATGTATAACCTATCATCTTCAGCGTTTCTCGGTGAAGCATTTTAACTGAAATTTATTTTATTTCATCTCCGCTAACTTTGTAAGATTTAATCGATAAAAATTATTAGCCCGAAGTCGTTTGGAAAGACGAAACGCAGTTTTTAAATTTTGTCATTTCAGTTACCCACTATTAGTTTAATATGACGCACGCACACACAAAGACGGATGATAATATTGGCCGCACACAGGTGACATATACTGGCGGGATAATGGAACCGGCACCATTTTAAGCGACAAACAATTAGTTCTGTCGAAGTACAGAGGGATTATTTCGTATGTTCGATCGTCGTGGAACTTTTACTTACGCATAAGTTTGTCTCATTTTAATAAGATCTTAAAAAAAAAATACACTATATATGGTTTTGTCCTCAGGACAACGAGTAGTATTTTCAACAAAATCGATGATAATCTGTATTTAGATTCCAATTACTTATATCGTATATTAACAACGTACCGAGGTTAGGGGTTAATTTTTCTAACGTACACCTTAATTCATCATTAGTTCTTTGTTATAAACAGTGAAATAATTTTCAACATAGATGAAAAAAAAATGTGTTAAAAATAAGAACATTAGAATTTAGTAAAGATAAAAATCACGCTGTTTTGATAAGAGTGATATTTTTTTTCTAGGTACGTTAGTACTGATTATAACAAGGACATTTGCACTTATACTATATTTTTGTCAATTTTAAAAGTTAAAGATTGACGAAATGGTTGGCTTTATTGAATATACTTCAAACGATCGACCTGCCTTCCATCTGTACAACTACATTCTTTTAACTACTTATTACTAGTCAAAATATGAACTTCTCTGAAGTTCTAACGAAAATCGATTTAAAGGAGTCTAGGTTATCATGTTCTCTTATGAAGAAAGGTCATTTCTCGGTTGAAGGACAAAATCGCGTTTTGCAAGATAAACTAGTGTTCACCTATTACGCTACTTTTCATATTCGAGTCCTTCCTCTAGAAAACTTGAAATATTCGTTACATAAAGTAGGGATCACCAAAGTGGTCAAGATCTAGATTTGGGAATGATATGGCTTTCAAAGGGACAAATTAATGCATGGCTGTCAAAAGTGGGATCAATAAATAAATCGTGGTGACATACTACTAAAACTTACGGTTAATTTGCAGTTTAGCACCCGCGCTCAGTTCGCATTAAAAATTACTAGAATATTTACATTTATATGTAATTGTTTATGTTTCATTCGAACCTGGCTTGATAAATTTGATGAAATGTACCGTTATGGAGGTATTGACAGTAAAAGTTCGGATTCATTCGTGTCGTTGGAGGCAGCCGGTGTTAAACTGCAAATTAACCAAATTTACCAATATTTAATCAAATATCAATGCCTTTGAACACTCTTCTCATTAACGAGGTCAATAAATTCAATAAAAAATTACAATTTACTTCTAATGTGTTGATTATTACCTATGATATCTATGAAGTTTTTCTCATTATTATTCGAATAAAGACATTTCGCATATGAAGAGAAATATTGAAAAAGTATTTAAAAAAAAAAAAAAAAAATAAAGCTAAAAAGAATTTTATCGAGAAACAATAATAAAGAAAAGGGCAAAGTAATTTTACCCTTAAATTATAAAATATATATATATATAAAAAAAAACATTCTTGATACATTTTTGCCTTGTGGGATGATGAGGAATTAATAATTCCATGAAGGGACCGATGGTCAAAAACATTTGGGGGCCATTGGATAGTACAATATTTTGAGAAATCTTTTCATTAAGTGTTCATAAAATTCTATTCTCTAACATTCGTCATTCTGTGTACGTGAACAAATTCTTTTAAAACGAGGATGCTTCGCTAACAATTACACTAAGACGAGTCATATACTAACGTGATAAGACGTGATGTATGAGGAATAGTTATGGCGTCGTACAGACCGATGTTTATTTTTTTTTTATTTTACATAATTTTATGTCTGTTATTTATTGAAGCGTTCAAATAAAAATTATTGTGACTTTCAGACCGAAAAAATGATTATTAAACCTATAGTTATTTTTTTTTCAAATTTAACACAGGAAACCTTCAACAGTCAGTATTATACAAGAAGAAACCCCATTGAAGATGTTAAAATCAAAAAGCTTCTACATGCTCTGGCTTCTGTTTGTAGCCGATGGCCAAAGTATGGTGTTTGTGTCTACACTCTACAAGGTAATTTCAATTTATCCATCATTTGTAAAGAAATGTCTTCAACTTGCTTTCTTATTGAGATTTATTGTATAAAATACAATTTTGGCACAAGGCCGGAAAAGGGGAAATGAGTTGAGGCTAATCTTCAGTATCTTATACTTAGCTAATCTGATTCAAGACTCATTCACTCATAACAAGTTGCACATTCACCACAGGAAAATCAAGGCTAGCCCCGTTCACACGAACCAAGCTCACCTCAGTCATCCACCTTTCGCTAAAATCTGTCAAAACCAAGCGTTTTCTATCAGTCCTAATCTTCATCATGAGATGATGCTCAAAGAATCGGATCAGATCCTGATGAGAAAGACGGTTACCTCGCAAGACTTCCTCCTGTCGCGTCGTCCAAATCACTATTCGAGCCGTGGCCGGAAGCAAAAGAAATACCATTCATTTCACCTCATAATACGAGGCAACACATTATCACAAGCGCATGCACAGTCAATGAGCACGAGCTTTTCAAGAGCGAGACGAGCCATCAACTCGCTGACATGGTCCCATAGGGGGCAGACCCGAGGACAATGGTAGAAGGCGTGCGAAGCCGTGTCTTTTAAACCAAGGTCACACTGTTCAGTCTGGCAAATCCGCCAACCTCTTATGAAGGCCTTGCCATTGAGAGATAGCCTATTCCGAGCCAATCGCCAGGTAAGCGAAAACTCAGGTTTACTGAGATAATCCACCGCTGGCGACCAGAAAGAGCGAAACTCCTCTTTCGATAAGTCGATCCGCTCACGTAGAGGATCCTTCGCGAATCCCTCCACTAAATAAGGATAGAAGACCTTCTTAGGCTGTGAAAGGTCACTGGACCGAGGAATGATCGTCAAAGCGTACCGACACTCGCGAAGGAAATCCGATTGATCCCGGGGTTTACGCACGGCGCTCAACCCGCGAGATAGCGGGGACTGATAGTAAGGAAAGGGAACGTGCCCCGAACACTCCCCGCCATAATCGAATCTCCCGTCAATGCGCGGCATAGGAAAGCCAACCTCGAGGCGAGTTTGTGGCTCACCAAGTGTGGCATTCACAGCACCCCCCCGACACGGACGTTGTGCACAGACTCGTCTATCGACCCGATTCCCGAGTCTCCTCCATAAAATGGAGGATAGCTAGCGCTCGAGCGGCTTCCTATGCTCGTCACAGAGAGGAAGTACGGACAATCGGGAAAACGTAAGTGGCACACGCCTCCGCCCTGCCATTCACGGACAACATCCATCGACGCCAAGTCTGATCGGCTGCGTCGACCTTTGCTTGTACTTCAGACCAATTTTTCTCCAGCTGGTGGTCGGGTTCAAACCACACTCCAAGAATTCGGACAGGACCGTCCGTCCAACCAAAGGTCCCCGGAAGATCGACCCCCTTCCAGGCACCTAACCGCAAGCCGGAAAACTTCTCGCGGTTAATCTAGGCCCCTGTCACCTTTTCGTACCGTTCAAGCGCCTCAACTTACTTTCTTATTTTTCAGACTAACGTTTCAATGAATATGAAATACACGAAACATTTTTAAATTCAAAACCCGACGATGCTAGGAAAAAAAAAAGAGGGAGAACTGTTTCATCTTTAAAGCCGAAGAGAACTGAGCGGCTTTTAAAGTAATTCCGGTGTTTGCTGGAGTGCAGTTGTAAGCAAGCTAGTCTCGTGAGTTCAATACAACCTAAGATATCTCATTGTTGTGTTTTTTTTTTTTTTTTTTATTTTTATATGAGACCAAACAAATTAGCGACGGTATGCTCACCAATAATTGCAATTTCCATCATCTCTCTTTTTTTGTGTGTGAATTGTTAAAAGCTAAAAAATTTCTTTAGTTTGTCAGAATTTTCGAGATGAATAATTCTTATAGTAAGTTATAAAATGATGTTCTTAGTTCTTATATTTTAATTTATTCCGCTATCTACTTTTAATATTCTTTGCAAATTGTGTGTGTTATTTATTTTACTTAAATGTAAATGGGTGAAAATATCCATCTGGATTATAAACAATTTTATACTTTGGTAAAATTCTATTCTCTAATATTGTTTAAGAAGCTGTTGCTGTCGGATTATACAACAGTTGGCATTCGTTGTTGTTAGTAAGTACAAGATATTAACTAAAAGCGGGCACAATTTGTACAGTACGCGGGAGACTCCCGGTTTTAAGATCTTTATCCTAGTTTCTTAACAATTTTACATGGCATGATAAAACTTGACACACTCAAAACACGTTATCTTTAATAAGGATAGATATTAAACGCTTACAATATATTGTTTATATATAATCTGAAATATTGTTTATATATAATCTGAAATATTGTTTATATATAATCTGAAATATTGTTTATATATAATCTGAAATTTTTTTCAACTTTGTTTTCATGTCTAATATTCCTGTTTACATTTCAGACACAAACTTCAAATACTTTTTTTGCTGTTTTGTTTTGCTTTTCGATTTTTCTCAATTCTCTCCTTGTCACATTATTTAAGCCATTTTCTTATCTACTCAGTTTTTAATTTTTATTTTTTAAACATTCTGCGATTTCTGCTTGTTTCGCAATTTCCAGTATTAAGTTCCCATCACTTAACCTCAGAAAATATAAAGTTAGTTTTTTTTATGCTACATCCGTAAATCAATAAATATCCTATTTTATATTCTTACGCTATTGAATAATTCTGGAGTTGCTTTCTCACAGTACTAATTTGTTTTTATTAAAATAATTCACATGTTGAACTTTTATGTTTAAAATTTTCCCATCATCGGTTGGTTAATACCATTTCCTCCCTGAAAACCTTATATGATAGAAATTAAGTAATTTTTGATATTTCTATAGTGTTTCAATAGTAAGCAACCAATTCCATGCCTGCCTGTATGAAATTCATCAAAGTTAGTTTTGGTTCCAAACTACTACCTCATATATGAGGCATACCAATAAGTCTCGTTTCAATAAATTGTTTCATATGAGCTAAGAAATTCATTGTAGGTTGGCTTCCGTTTTTAATCAACTGCTTATTCATTAGACATAATGTGTTTTTTTTTTATTTTCAGGCTTATGGACAAAGTTTTATTCAAAATGACAAATTTCTCTCGTTAGTGGGAGCCTTTTCTTCGATTTGTAATGCTTCTGGTCGTATTCTTTGGGGATTTATTGCGGACAAAACCTCCTTTAAGGTAAGAATATTGATTTTTAATAATCAGTTTTAGTCTTTTTTTTATCAGCAAGGATATTTTACAATGATTCTTGGGTTCGATTAGCGGTGACTTGTTTTGACAAGAAAAAAAAACTAATAAAAAAAGTCGTGGTGGAGAGAAACAGCTAGAAGACCTACTTATTAGTATTTATATAACTTAGTGCATATGTTGATCTTTAAGCCTTTGCTTTCATTTCTTCTCAGGAACAATGTCCAAACTATAAATTAACTCTCTTCAAAGCGCTTTATCCAAATCATATACCCGGTTAATACTAGTTTCTGTATCGATACGAGTAAACTGAAACAAGATCGATTTTTAAATAAAAATGTTTTATACCTGACGTCTTCTTAGAAGTTAAATTCTAGATTTATTTGAAAGAAAATAGCCTAAAAATAAAATAATTTACGCATGTAACTGTTTTTAAACGTTGACACGATCACTCGTGAAACATAAATGAAAAATGACATTTAAGGATTACTTAATTGAATTTTATAAAAATAATGCTTACTTTTTGCATAAAACAGTGAAATTAAATATGAATGAATATTTACGCATTGTAGCCAATGAGCTATCAACATTATAGATCAGCAACAGTTGTCCGTCACCGCTACAAAGCACAATTTTCCAATAAAATAACTATTGATAAAATTCATTTATTACTGAATAAGTGCTGAAAGTTTCTTTATAAATCTGATAATTCTGATTTTTGTCCATTTTTTTTTTTTTTTTTTTTTAATAACAACTCCTTTTTATATGGTACCTAATATTTACAAAATTGTTTCTTGGCCTAATTCACCTGAAATGCTTGGTTCAACTTATGTATATATAACGTTATTCTGCCAGTAACGGTTACCTTAATTCCTGGCTACTAACAATCCTTCTATCCTAATTACTTTAATGCATAAGTGAGCGTGGAAACTTAATCTAACAGATTAGTATTTGCTGCTTATAGCTCATGATTTGTTAATTCACCATTTCCCTCAGTATCGCTGAGAAAGATGCGCTTGCGCTAGAAAAATGTTATAGCGTATACACATGTCGAAAATAAGACTGGAGATTTTTTTTCTTTAAATAAAAACGATAGTTTTTTTTTTTTTTTTTTTTTTATTTAAGATCAATAGACTATGAGTTTTTCTTCTTTGATGCGTGTTGAATCAATTGCTTTTTGTTAAACATCTACAGAAATAAGTAGTATTTATCTGGATTAGATAAAGAAACTGCCACTAATCATTTTTCAGCCATAGAATAATAATAATAAATTTAAACTACGTATGGATCTGCACTTATTTGTATGTATTATTTTTTTTTTTAATAACCAGATAGCACAACTGGGCATCACGGGACTGCTGACATGTTTATTTGCTACTTTGAGTCTTTCTGAATTGGGTGGCGAGCCTGTCTTCTTCATATGGATATGTTTGATTTTCCTGACTTTTTCCGGTAGTTTTTCCACATTTCCTTCTGTCACAATGAGATGTTTTGGAACCCAGTATTATTCAGTCAATTATGGCATCATGTTCACTTCACAGGTAATCATCCAACTTTCAATGACGCTTCGTCATTGAGTACATTTCATGATAACAATGACGTAGTTTGTAAATTTCCCATGTTTATAACTAAACGAATAATTTTCCATTTCAAAATGTTTGAATATTAAATGCGTTGTTTCAGCATTGCTTTTTTTTTTGTTTTTTGTTTTAGGACAAAAATAACGAGATATTTTCATTTTAATCTAAATGAATTTGCAAACACTGAGAACCATACAGTTAGACATCTTAGTCTGAATCAAAAATCCAAACTGAAAATTAATTTAGTAATAGTCTGTGAGACTTTGTTTATAAAAATTGACAGAAGAAATTGTTAAAAGCAGAGTTAACTTCTCTTTGCGTGTATACAAGCAAGCGGTTAAAAAAAGTGATATATTGTGTATTTCAGGCAGTAACTGCAGTGATAGGCGCGTTACTTGCACAGTCTTTACGGTTGTCCATTGGTTGGCATGGTATGTTTTTCTTGGCGGCCGGGATCTCTGCTTTTGGTAAGTAATTTTTTTCAATGACTCACTACGTTAGCCTACGCTATTATTAATCTCTGTTTACATTTCTGAGATGAGGTATTGTAACTATGTCTGTACTATTGTCCTCATCTTTGTCATATTCATGACGTTTCAGTCGCTGTACGCTCCGACGTTCGTCAGGTGATATACGTTGGAATTTCGAAGCGAACTCTTTATTTCTTCAACCAGGGTAGATTGTTCTAGTTCCACGTGCCATGCCTTTTCTAGATAGTTTATTTTCCTTTAGTAACTAATCTCTGCAAGTTTTTCTTCATCTCTTTTGTGGCTAGGTATTGATGTCCCCAAGGACACATGTCCCAGTGGATAAAGGCGTTGGTTAAAGTAATCCAGTGATGTGACACAAGGAGTTTGGATGAGTTCAATAACTGGCCACAGCAGACGTAAAGAAAAACTTGGAGAGTTGAGTTCCTAAAGGGAAATAACTGAAAGCGAGATATACAAAAAAAAAAAAAATAAAAATGACACGTGCAACTAGAACAATCTACATTAATCTACTGCAAATGTAAATAAAGGGTTCGGTTCGAAATTCAAATGTAGATCACTTGAAGATGGCCGAAGCATACAACGGCCGAAATGTCGTGAATATGACAATAAAGATGAGGACAACAGCCCGAACAGTGTAAATAGTTACTATTATATTTTGCTGGAGTAAAATTGTTACGACTTAAGTTTTCAATCTTAGTACAACAGATCATGTCTTTAATTTAATTGCACAGAACTATAAAAAATTGCTTCAAGGGCGTTTGCAACTCATTAAATGTCTTAATTAGCATTAAACTGATAACTCATTGACTTTACGTATATTTGCTAATTTTTGGGAAAGCAATAAATTAACATGAATGTCGGACGTTGTATTTTATTCTACAAGTCATAATAGCTTTAAACTGCAAAAACTTCAATCTTCTGCCATTATTTATTCCGCTAAAAAGTGTTTTTGCTATACTTGGAGTAACGGAGATTTATTTTTCTTCTCGCTTCTAATTAATCCAATCTTTAGATAGCGGCATGCATTAATAAATTTATATAGTAAGTAAACATTTACTGTAAATGTAAACAGCTAGAGCCAAAAAAAAGATTAATTATTTTTCATTTTTTTTTTTTCTTTTCTTGACAGCGTCCGTAATAGCCTGTTTCTTCGAGGAACCGCCTTCTCCGGAGAGATGAAGGCATAGAATACTACAGAAAAAAAGTTTTCGTATATTTCTTAATTTGGACACGTTTTCTCATTTGTTTTTAATCGCTTTCATTACAACGTCTTTGTCAGTTAAACTTTCATCAGACGGTAATTTCCAATCAGAACATACAAGAAAATAACTTTTCCATGGTAGTAATAAGAACAAGTCTTCGGTACTAAAGACATAGACAGCGTCATTTGCGCATTGCCATTATCAGGAATCAAAGACGAAGCGAAGATAAAACGAAACGTATATCTGATGAGGAGTCGCTTCTGATTAAAGAAATGTGAAATCTGTTTATAATGAACTCAGGCATGCAACAGAGCGAGCAATTGCTGGATATACATTTCAGTTACATTTAAAAAATAATTTTAAGCAAATCTGCAGACAAATTGTAAATTAAAAAAATATATACACATAAGAGTGTTAGCCTCGTGTGTTAAGTAAGAGTTTTGTGGTTGTATGCTTTGATTAGTAATATAGTTTTATACGGTTGTAACTGTAGTTAGCTATATAGAAGACTCATGCCCGTCGTACTACGAGGAATGTATGGGGTTGACAAGCTGCCTAGTTAACGTTAGGTTTCGATAGTGGCCAGTAACTTTGTCATTATCGAAACCAAAGTCAAGAGGAGACATGTCAACCACCGTTGACTTTGTTCCTCGATTGAATCATTTGAAAGATTTAAAATATTAACACATTGACTGCTAATTACAAGTTATCTTGTGCTTAACATTTTCTGATACATTCTTATCTGCAGGCGCTAACAAGTTTATTCGCCGTAATACCTTCAGTGAGAAAATGTTATAACTTCAGTTGAAACTATAAATCAACTCATAAAATGTAACATTATTATGTACCAACACCCAGGTAGTAATTAATAGACAAACACCTTTTTAAAGTGACCAAGTTAGTTTCTGTGTGTGTGTTTTTTACTTCTAGCTAATCTAGTTCATATTACCTTATATATTGAAGTTAGTCAACCGCTACAAAAACTGAATTTAAGGGAAAGAGTTCTTTTTCAATTCACGGTGATAGTTTCCTGCTTCTAAAGTTGTTTGCTTCATATTAATTTCTTTCACTCATTTCATTTCTCGGTAGATTGTTATTAGAGAAAGTTGGTTAAGATCAATTTTGTATTGACTGACGTCAAAGTCAGCCTTGTATAGAGGCCTGAATTGTTAACAGTATCCGTTTTAGCCACACCTACGATCATACATAATGAATACGCTCATTCATATTCAGTTTATGTCATTTTAATAGCGACGGTAGCAGCAGTAAACTTCAATTCGCGCATGCTGGGATTACACTGAGAAACCACTAGAACATTACTTTCCCTGTGCTAATCAGTTTTCGCCTTGCACAGGCGGACAAGAAATTTTATTTCAGATAAAGTTTAATCTAGAGAAAGTGTATTTCGTTCAAAATGAATTTAGTACATCGGAGCTTATTAACGGTAAAACGTCGTAACCCTTGTAAAGAGTAAGGATGCTACTTTTTTTTTTTTTTTTTTTAGATTGGAATTTACCGTTTAAAACTATTGATACTAACCAGGTAGTAGGCAGGCTAAACCTTAGTGTTCGACTATCGGAGTATTTTAAAGAGTTATATTTTCAAAGTTTCCATTTCCCGTTCCATCGACTAATTATTAATTATTATTCTCATAATGTCTGACTCGGACTAGTTGAAGCTTTCAGCTTGCCTGAAATCTAGTAAAATAAATCCAAATTAAAGAGCAGAATGTTAACAGAAACAGTAAGTTCAAATTTACACAAGCGTCAATGTCAAAATTTAGTTTCAGCCTAGAAACTAATGTATTGGCTTATACGTGATGTAATCGTGGACGCTGCAAGAGTTACACATCTTGTCGATTGTCAAGCTATATCACTAGTAGATATTATCGGAGCAATTTTTGGGAACTAGTAATTTCTTATGTCAGTACATTAGAACAAAAAAAAAAAAAAAAACAGAACTGAATTCTAACACTGAAATCGTCCTAAGCAGTGCTGAAGTCAGAGCGAAATATTATATTACCCGAAGTAGATTCAACAGTTTTAAATATACGTTGTTACTTGAATTCTTGCAGAAAATATCGCTGCTTACTAGGAGAGTGCTAAATAGACTCCGAAGAGATACCATCGACAAGTAAATTAACGGATTATAAAGAAAATTATACAGGGACACCTACAACAATTTAAACTTTCATTTACCTAGGTAAATGTTCAGCATGTCATCATATGATGATGGAACGTTACTATTATTGGATTAGAGGCTTACGAAAAGGAAACTTTGAATATAATTTACTATATGCACTGCCTACGGTCTCGATCAGTTTTTAAGAGTTACGTTCCGAAGACATTGACACATACATACAAACAAGAATTATTAAATTTGATTGATGCTTGAAATAGAAAAGAAAATATTATCACTTTAAAACTTTTGGCCGATATGCCAAAGTTCAAGGACATTGAAAAAAAAAAAACTTTTGTAGATCTGACAAGCCCGTTAAAATTCATTATCTTGACAAAAGAAGGGATTACGGTATTCTTACTGATAAGATCAACTGATCAAGGTTTCTCTTTGAACAAAGAGTTAGAGGATCTTCAGGAGATGAATGTTCATATGTGGTATTAGTAGGAACATCTATCTATCTATCAAGGGAGCTCTGTGCGGAGGAATCCCTCGGTTACGCATGGAAAGAAGTAGAAAAAAAAAAAAAAGCAGAATAAAAAAAAAAATATAATCACTTACTGGTGCTAAAGAGCGAGATCAATAATATCAACAATTCGACGACAAACAATCCAAAGACAAAACGTAGCAATGGAAACTAGCAGAGTCAAGAAATAAAAAGTAGTCGTCATACAAAACAAAACAACATTAACGTGGACGCTTTGAACAAAGAAAAGCGCGGGGAGAAAACTTCAAGAAAATAATGGCTAGCAATATTGAGAAACTCTTCGGGTACACGGCAGGTAGATGCGATACATGTTGAACAATTTAACAATCGAACAATTTAAATAATGATTTGTAGCATTATTCACATCATTGAATTTCATTTGTTTTTTACGTCTTATCAACCGTTAGTAGGTTAATTAAGGCCGAAACATGTTGGATTGTAAGTATATTTTCGAGTGAATATTGCGTTAACTACATTTTGCGAATAATGATTTTTTCCCGATACCAAGTCCTACTATTTAAACCAAAACTGAAAACTCTGTGTTTCAGTAATTGTTCTTCTAGACCACGCCATCAAAAATGCGAAAGGATTGAGATGGTTTTAAAGAGTTAGAATCGTTAGCAATTTTTCAGTGTGAATGATTGCTGTGAGTCAAGGCTGTCGGCGATAATGAAAATTTGGTAGGGCTCCCTCATTTTAATGTTATTGTGATAGCTATTTTCTGGGAGTTTCGTGATGAGTAAACTTCAGCAAAAGGCAAACATAAAATGAATTATACGATACATTATAAAATGCGTCATGTTGACACGTGACTAGTTCCGTTTTTATATCTTCCAGTGACTGCAAAGAGCAACACGACTTTTTAGCCAATTACGTCTTTTGTCAATGAAGATTGGAATGCTATCTATGACCATGACAGATGCAAGTTTAGGTGCTAATAAACTATGTTAGGTATTTTAGGGATTTTACCAACAGGCCAGATAAAAAAGGGAGGATAACTTTAAAACCAACCGAAGATGATTATGGACTGTTAGCAGGTATTTTGACTATGGTATAAAGTAAAGTTATTTTCACGGTCAAGAGTACGAAAATTGCAATGAAATAATTCATGGAATGAGTATAGGTGATCAACATATCGCTAGATTGACCACTGACAACACACGAAGGCATGTCCAAAGAATTTAGATTACTTTTAGACACGTTTTACCAATAGTGGTCAAAGTTCAAATCAGTTTGATACTCAAAAAAACGTGTGATGATTTCCATGTAGAAGAAGCATCGGAGTAGGCCAGAGAATTCGACGTTTTTTCATCTATAAATTGGATTTACGTATTTTATGTGCTTGTTAAGAACAATCTACAACAACTGGTTGGTTTAAGAGAATCTGACTTGTCGCTTCACCATGTCTGAGGTGATTGCTGTGGAAGGTCAATCGTGGTAGGGAGAGCTGAAATTTTTGGCAAAATTCTCCAGAGCTTATTGAAGATTTCTATATTGCCCAGTGGGTTTGCGCTACGAGGAGCGACTGTTGATTCTCACAATTGTATGACAACATTAGGGTCACATATGACCTTTTAGACCATGAAAGTGGATCTAATTAAACGTTTATATAAAAGTAATATTAGAAGTATAAGATATGCTATGTATAATTATTTGATAATCAGAAATTTCTGAAACATGAGGAAAGAGGGCATAGACATTTTAACTAACAGGAAATTGAAAGAAATAAGCAGGGAGGGGAGCGTTTATCCTACTCTTAGTTTATTTGAATGGATAGCAGAACAAGGACAAAAAGGAATGGTAAAGAGTCAGAGGTTAGAGCAACAAGAAACGGAAAATTGCAGAGAGCCACGATCACCCACGTCACACCATTTTGAAGATATACAGTAGATATATTGACAGGCATCTAAGGAAGGGAAATAGAATTGCCATAGAAAAAAAAAGCTATAGTTTTTCACCATACTCGGCAAACTCTTGTCCGACAATAGTGGCAACTGATATCCCTAATATTTTGAATAGATGACGTGAAAGGAAATATGTAGATACATAGGAAATTGAATACTACTTCAATAAGCAGAAAATTATCAGAACATTCACAAAGCAACTGTCTTTGGTGGAGATGGAGAGTAATAACGACAAAGAAGAGGTATTATAATATGCTAATATTTATAAGTAGAGGGTCTTCACAATCGAACTTAAAGTTTGGCATTCACATAATTCAAAGTCCCAAATTATTGCAGTATATTATGGACATAGAACAGAATCATTGCCATTTTTTTTCTAGAGCCAGGCACTGTTCATACAAAAACTGTCGAAAGTTACAAGATTCATGCATAAATGCACATGACTGGCTTTGACGTTTCCCTATTAGGATGGAAAAGCATTTTAGAATATATATTTTAATTTAAACATTTAGTTAGGAACGTTTTAGTTTTATAATTTAAGTCTTCAGATTTTTTAAAAATTTATATTTTAAAGATAGCAAACTTCATAACGCTGCACATTAAATAAGCGTTTGAGACGATAAACTAAGATCGCCAAGCATTTTTATCAAAGCGACAGATCACATTAGAAATATGAATATCTCTATACTAACCTAATCCTAGTAGATATCAAGAGCCAGTAAACATCTCTTTGTAAGTAACCAGTCTTAACTGCTGATCACCTAGGTTAAGAGATTTCAGGACAGATCTTAAAATCACTAGCCAACGACAAGAACTATGTTCTTTCAGATTTGGAAGAGACATTTGGACGCCAAATTAGAAGAAAAAGCTTAAGTCAAAAGTGTCAAGATACAGTAACTTCTTTAGAAGTCAAAGCTTCTTTGTTTTTAATGACTGGATCACATAATGAGAAAAGGAGGCTTGTAAAATTTGATACTCGGACATATTAAAGGCAAGAGGGTCAAGAGAAAGCAGTGATTAACCTACCTAACGTACTTGTGCAAATGGATTGTACAACAAAGTGGGAAGGATAGTAAACTGCAAAGAATAGGAAGTTCTAGATAGTCATGACTGCCCACGTCCTGAAGAGAGAGACAGCACATAAAAATAAAAGGCACTGAAACCTTTGTATTTCATAGCCTCCCTGAGAGTAAATCCTCATTCTAGCTAATATTGGGTTGGGTTTCGAGAGAAACTCAATAATTAAGGTACTTCTGACTTAGCAAAACGACTGACGCTATATAAAGAGGTCAGTCAGATTTTGCTTTTATTAAAAAAAAAAAAAAAATTACATATGATGTTTTTTCTATCTACTCAAGATAAGGAACTTGAGAAAATATCTGGAAGACCGATTTTTCAGCAAATCAATAGTAGACATACCAGCCGGGTTTTCAGAAGTTAATCTGACTAATTAAATTTATTCTATTGTCATGAAATGATGCCAGATAAAACGACCCCCCCCAGAGAAGGTTAATATTTGCAACATTAGTTTTTCATCAACTATGTCAATGTTGTCGAAATAACTTCCGATGAAATGTAAAAAGTTGCTTTATTTGAACGTATCCTCACTACTCAGGACGGCTGAAAAAAATGGATGTCGGAAAGGCCAAGAACGAGATTTTATACAAGTCCGAAATAAGGCTAATGTTTATAAAATTGCATTTAAGAAGGTAAAAAAAAAAAACCTTTTAGAGACATTTTTTTAAGTTTTAAATCCAGGTCTCTACAATCCTTCGGGCATTGCTATCAGTTTCATCAAGAAACTATCATCAAATGCTGGAATAAAAACAATTTTTAGGTAGAGAAAAGAGATTCTATGTAAATGTAGGCAGGAAAATTCTTTCGATTTGTTAGGCGTCGATTGTTACTATTACTACCACCAAGTTAAGGTTGAAAAAGGTGGTGGTCGTTGTCGGTGCCTACAAATGATTTAAATTTGTTGAACTGTTTTTTTGTTTTTTTTTTTGAGCATTTGATAATCTGACAGTAACTTGTAGAGGCAAGGCTTAACTTTTTTTTAAAGAGGCAATTTTACAATCATCCGTCTATATCGGGCATAGTGGCTTTGACACGGAGCACTGCTTAAAAAAAAGAGTTGTATCTTGTCATTATTTGAAGTAAAATATTAACTCAAAGGAACGCTAAAATAAACACACACACACTAATAAATAAAAACGGAAATTCTGATTCTACCAAACTGTAGGAGCTCGTGTCAGTCATATGAAGGGTAGAGGCGACAAGGCTTTCGGACTACCTGTACTGTTTGCACAACGAATTTGTTACAGAAGAACCAGCATGGATTTTAACGACACTTGTTTTTTTTTTAATTTGTAATGTTCAACTTGACGGTTATCGCGTGTATCGGGACAGAAGTTATACTCCGAAACATTGGATATCTATTCTTTCATTTTTATGGAAGGCTAATTTGGATCCCGAAAGAGAGTCAAGTTCCAGCTAGACATTTTCATGACACTGTAGAGCCAGAAGAGAAGTTTGATTTAAGAGAAGTAAATGTCAAAGTATCAAGATATTGCGTCAGTGTGAATGCATGCTGAAACCTCTAATCAGGAGGGAATCTATTTAACCTTTTCCATCAATGTGTGCAAGCAATTATCAAGTATCCAAACAGCGAAGTAGGCCTATTAAAGTCGAACTAATGTCGTGAGTGTACAAAAAAAAAAAAAAAATAAAAGAAAGTAGGTTAGCGAAAAACACTACTATATTTGACATTGGGCTGAATTTACCATAATTGTGGAATATGCGGCAACTTGTAATTAGCGCCAACTTAATTATTTAGTCGTTAAGTCTCTCCCGATGTGAAGCAGCACAGATCTTCGGTAGTTATCCAATAAGAGAAATCGGCGAAGGGTTCTGATCAACTGATTTAGAATGAAAGGCAAGGCAATAGTTTAGTTAATCACCAAATGAACTTCAAATCAGAGATCCCATTTATAGAACAGAAAATATCAGATCCATGCCAGTCCGATATGAAGAGAAACAGAGTGCCAGCTCGTATATAAGCCTTAATGTAGGTACCACCATTAAAAAGGTTTAAAATGCATTTTAAAACATAAAAATTTTAATTGAAGTTTTGATTTTAATTCCAAGCTAATAGATTAAATTTAATATTTCCAATACGCAAAATAATTTGCATTTCAAACCGAATTTGACTGGAATTATTTTTTTTAATCGCTAAAATTGGCTATATTGACAAATCTGTCAACATAGCATAATTCTCTTAATTAAAAAAATCTTTCAAAAATAAAATATTTTTTCTGAAATTTTATTTGAGGAAGATTAATTGATTTAAAATTTAATTAATGTGGATTAAAAACAATTGTAGCTTAAAATACCACAAAAGCATTCTTTTTAAAATGAAAGTGAGTTTTTATGTGGTGTTAACAGATTTATCGATAGTTTAATGTTTGGAATTTTTAACTAAAGTGTAGATAACTAAAAATCGCTTGAATACAACGAACGTTTTTTTTATGTACTTTTTTTAACTAATTTGTAAAGAGTAGGAACATTCTAACTAATCTAATATTTTAATGAATTCTAGAACTTACAGAATTTTAAGATTTAAAAGTTTATAAATTATAATTAAAATTTAAAAAAAAACATTTTTAAAAATTCAGTCATGAAAAAAATTTAAGACAAGTGTCTATAATATTCATAAAATCAGTTAAAAACTTTTCTAATTAAATAATGTCTTGGTTTTATTTTACGATTCACAGCAAATTTTCTGTAAGAGAGGTTTGACAAAAAAAAAAAAAAAAAAATCAGGATTTAAATTCTCCAAGGACTTTTCCTTATAACTAACATAAACATTGAGCATTTCATTCATTCGTAAAGAAGTCCTGTATATTTCATTAAAATCTGATAATTATCCGATTTTTCCAGGAATTTCCAAGTCCATGTGTTTTTTAATCGCAAAAAAAAAAAAAAAAAAAAAAAAAAAAAACGCTCAGATTCCCCATACTAATTTATGGTCCCCCGTTGATGCAAGACAGACAACTTTTATCCAAAGTTTCAAAGGTTCTATAAAGGATTAAAAAAATATAATTAAATAATGAAAAAAAAATCCTTTCGGTTTTCCTTTTAATAACAGATTGTTTTTAAAATTGTTTATTAAATTTTGAGCATTTTTCATAATATTTTTTTGAATCTTCGGAGGTATCAACATTAATGCCATAAACGCCAACAAATCCAGTAGGAAATTAAAATTTTACAAAAGGAAAGGCTACATTTGGGAGAAGTTTATAACTGTTTATGAAATCAAGATTTTAGATTTCGCATAGTTGTCTAGATAACTGATTAATAATTTAGAATATATTAAGTAATGAAACCTATAAGGTTCCATCAGTAGAGTGTTCCTGAAAAAAAAGTTATGTCTTTAAAAGTTTAATATAATCAGGGCGACTATCACCATTTAAGCGTGGAAAACAAAAAATACTATCATACAGTTTTCATTACAGTTAAGTAGTAACATGAGTGTAACACTTTTACGACTCGCTGTTTTAGTGGTGCTATAGAATTTCAGCACTGTTGCTTTCTTTGTGAGGCTACATAAACGAAAAGTTTAGACTTTAAGGAGTTCGCATTTGTAGTTAATATTCAAGATATTAACGTTTCAGAAGCAACACTTAGCAACTAATACAGACCCCTGTTCTTGAAGTTGTTTTAATTTTTCCGATAGGAAAATTTGTTTCAATCAGTGATTTGGTGCTCATTGCATTTATCAGAATTTTTAAAACTCCAGTTTATTGATGTGGGCACAATTTAAGATTTATAGATCATAGCAAATATTAGTGGCGTGATTAAAGATTTAAAAGGGCCGTAGAAGAGAAAAATGCTTTGTTGGGGGCAAAAAAAAAAAAAAAAAAAAAAAAAATAGAATTTAGCCTTAAGTTATCAAAAGCCATCGAGCGGCAAGAAAATTTCCATTATCTCCGTCCTTTCATAGTTTTGTTTTTCTTTATCGTATTCCTTTCTTTATTGTATTTTCAAATAAAACCCTATAAAAATATAATTGTTAAAAAAAAAAATATTTTAATTTTGCTATTTGCGCTGTGGTCTGTTATATACTGTACTTATGAACACTAATGGGTATCTCCTAATCTTCATAAATATGTTGGACACTATTGTAAGCGGGGAGGGGTAATATGCTGTCTAATTAGTCTACAACTAGCAGTGGTTTACCTACTTCACGCCGTTGGCGAGTATTGTATTTTGTTGATGCTATAAAGATTACCATTTCATTTCCAACCCCCGTTTCGATTAAAACATTTCTATAGGACATCATTGACTTTTTCCAATTCGATTTTGAAAAAAAAATGTAATGCTTTATGTTTGTCCTGGTTTCACTGCTTTTTATTCGGAGTCTTGTTGCGGTTTAACAACCAGGTAAGAACGTTAACAAGGTTTTTGTAAAAAGGATAAAGCAGGCTCTCTTAAAATACAATGTAAAAAAATAACAAGGACAAAATAAAAACAACCGACAGTGTAATTTTTTTTATAAGCGATTACAATATGATTAAGTGATCTTCTTACCGAGAAGAAGCATTTTCATAAGCTTTTTAATCTGTAGTGAAGTAGCTAGTTAATCAAACGTTCACAACCATCTCCTTCCACCTCCCTACAATTGTAGGGATGTAACACGAACTTTAGTATTAAAGGAAGAAGCGCATGCGCACATACAGGTCATTCCAGATATAATCCTGCTCCATCGGCACTTGATAAATGTTAACGTGTTATCGAAGGTTACTATATATATATTTTACAGTAAGGTTCACCCAGTACAAGGTCCGGGGCCACTCGTGGTAGAGGGTCACGTTAAGAGGCAGTTTTTTTTAGGGATATGAGGGAGAGATAAACGGTTAGACGAATAGGTTAAGATTGTAGTGATTGGGGAAACATCCTCTTGGGAGCCGGTTCCACAGATGTGTGGTTCGTAGGAAGAAGCTATTCGAGTAGAACTTACTTTTCACCGATGGAATACGGAGGGAATGTAGGTGGTTTGCTGGAATGTAAGGAGCATGGCGGGTCTCAGGCGTGAAGGGTAGATCTGGCGGAACCAAGGAATATTGTTCGTCCAATTACTTTCCATGGAAGTAGCGATAGAACTTCCAGAGGCTTGCCACATGCCGCCTGTGAGAGTGTGGAAAATAATTCGTCACCCAAAAGAGACGCTTTTGAACCCTATCGAGCCTGGATGGGACACAAAGCTGAAAGTATGGCGCAACCAGTGAAGATCGATCTCTCAACTCAGTCGTGATTGATCTAGCGATACAAGCTTGCTAAACATCACACCAAGTCGAAATGCCATATATATGAAAAAGACGAGGGGTAAAAATATTCTTAGCCGACGCGTTTCGTCTTCTGAGTGACATTTTTTTTTTCAAAAAACGAAACGCGTCTGCTAAAAAAATTTTCCTCTTTTCTTTTTATTCATCTTGTTCCTTTACAGATACACTATCTAAAAATAATTTACATACATTTCATCAAGCCGGGTGGTATCGAAAATTAATATCAAGCTCAGTGACTAGGATAGCATCTACCAAGACAGTACCTCTCCATCGGGCGTCCCTAAATTGGGACCGTCCTGGGTATGACGATAAACTACATCCGTGTCCTGGGTAAAACAATAAACTACGCCCAACAGCAAGTCCTCTGATCAGGAGGTTTTGAGGAGCATGGAACAACCTCTTAATTGCTGGTGTTTCCAGGTCCACCCTGATCCGGAGTGGTAGAACTTTAGAATCCCAGCTATGGGCAAATAGTTAACCCCCGCCAAACATCATGAAGGTGTAAAAATAGGTTTTAATACCAGAAATACTTTGAAAAAAAATTATTACCAGCAATAAATTTTTGAGGAAAAAATTATTAGCAGCAATACTTTATTACCAGGAATATATTTTTGAAAAAAAAAATATTACCAGCAATAAAAATTGTCGGCATTAAATAACCCATTGAGGTTGATATGTCGTAAAACAAAACAAAACAACCCTAAATTGGGTTCGTGGGATCTTGAGCAAATTTTGTACAGCTGTTCGAAATTCTATCAGAAAAAAAATGTTTAGCTATTATAAAATGGTATGCATTTGAATGCGATCGGAGATTAAAATGTATACCATTTTATAATATCTAAACATTTTTTTGTGATTGGTTTAAATACAATTTTGAGGAAACTTAAAAAATTAAACAAGAACGTTTCCATCTGTTCCCGTTTCTAAAGATTAATAATAGAGCCTCCCAACAAAAAGCAATGTTTATCATCATAACATTCTAGGGACATTAGCTGTAGGGCAAGGTTGAGAAAACTAGTTTTGCAACCTTTAACTGACGAGTTCCAATCTCATTGGATATCTGGCCAATACCATTGTCTTCATTGGTACATTATGTGATCAGTTTGGTGTCCTATTAGAGTCGTGGCGGCACTATGTACTGTTGCCGCAACAGCGATGATGTGTCTAGGGTAAGATAACCTGACAGTGCCCATTCCTCTTCAGGCTGATTTTGAACTCAGTTTTTCTTCTTCTGGAGTGACTGCCACCTCAAGCCAAGAGAGCTCAGTCTGCTCTGCTACTTAGCCCAGAGCTAGAAAAAAAGTGGAATCGTGATTTCTCCAAAGGCATTATCTCGAAGTGAACGAAACGGAGCCAACCGGAATTTGAACACAGGACGCCGAATTCACTTTGCACGTCGATAATCGTTACACTACAGCCACTGCAAGAAAAACAAATACAAAACTTTGTATATGTCAGTGTTGGGTGATTATGACAACTTTCTCTTTTTAAAGAAAAGTGTGAAAAAGAAACCCTTCATGATTGTAACGATTCAAAAGTCAAATATATTTCGCTATCTTTTATAAAGAGAAAACCTACGTACAGTTATGTATTTGTATAAAACGTAAATACTATTACATGGTTTAAAATTCATTATTTTTTCTTTACCTTCTCCATGGTGATTGTATCGAGACACCACCACTGATTAAGTGGCCATTGGAGATTATCCACCCTTTGATAGGTACAATTTTTTCTTTTCTACTAGGTTGCTAACCACCCACTCAGACACCCCGCTACAGTGTGGGAGATTCAGTTCAATTAATATGACTGAAAAATGATTATAATTAGGCTTGATTTCACGCGTGAAGATTTTAATTGTTTCCTCAACTGTTTCAGACTCTCATAGATCGGTTTCAAAGGATATATGGATAAGTCAACATGCCAACACAAGTGACGGGTTAAAGTGGGACGCGATGTGAGGTGCATTTCTGGTCAGATTTAATCTTCTTCGTCGAGTGATATTAGTAACAAGGGCCCAAAATCGTAGGTTACCTGTTTGAGATTTTCCTTTTCTTAGGAAGATGATTGTAGCTGTCTGGCACTCCTTCGAACAAGTATTTCAGAAATATGGCTAACCTGAGCAGATCGATGCTGTAAGTCTCTAATTACTTGCAAGAATTTGTAAATTTATTTCATGTGAGCTTTAAATTTCTA
This sequence comes from Acanthosepion pharaonis, assembly GCA_903632075.3. Taxonomy (NCBI): domain Eukaryota; kingdom Metazoa; phylum Mollusca; class Cephalopoda; order Sepiida; family Sepiidae; genus Acanthosepion; species Acanthosepion pharaonis. The sequence goes on from CAHIKZ030000321.1 coordinate 102,425, forward strand.
TGTAAGATTTTGTGGCGTCTCCAGTTTCTCTTTCTTACCCATTTTTAAGTCCTCCATCATGATAGTATTTAGTGATGCGCATTTGAATCCTGTATTTCGCTGAACAAAAAAAAGTTTAAGCTACCAATCATTTGAAAACTCCCTACTGCTACTTTAATAGAACATTTTAAATTTTGTGGCTTAACTCGTCACAAGAATCTTGTATCAAGAAAAATAAATCAAACAATTTCAATCTGAAAGCATTTTGTAAATTTTCAATTAAATGAATTCAAATAAAATTTCCAATTGCAAAACAAAAAAAAAACTTACTCTTTAATAAACAATTCCGGTTTATTCCATTTACAGAAGAATGAGAATTCTATCGAAAAAGTAGATTTTTATTTTCACGTCAAAATTGCGATCTGCAACGTCATTTCCTGATTGGTTTGGTTACCAATCAACAGTGTACATATATTTATTGTTTTACACTTCATCCAAAAACTTCAATCAACAATCTAAAGGACTGTTTTGACTAGAAGCAGTGTTACTCTTTCTGTGGTTTTAATTGGAAGTTTTAATTTTTGTTACTAGCCACAAAAAAACTAGAAAAAACAAAATTTATATCTGAAAGCATTATGCCTAATCTGGAAACTTCTAAAATAAACACGTATAATGTCACAAACGGCAAAACAAACGACCTTCTCTTTAACTGTAATATAATATGGAGTTCTAATATATTTCATGTTTAAAAGAATAGAGATTCTCTTAATAATAAGACGATAATGATTATTTTAATACAAAAATCATTGGTTTTCGTGTTTCATGTTTATTTCATTACTCCATGGGTGAAAGAATAATGATGATTTTGTAACTGCAGATGGCACTAAACTCCTCAGAAACGATTATCAAGTAAAGAGATTCAGCAACTGTCAACACCTAAAACGAGAATATCAGTTGTCATTAGAACAATCAGGACAAGTTTTAAAACCCACCATGTGTTGATCTCAATCAAAACAATTCCAAGAAAGTCACAAAATGCTGAATGTTTATCTACATAAGCAGAAGAAATTACTTGTGAAAGTAACATTTTAGGATTCAGAGATTTGATTGCGTTGTAAAAACTGACATTAAATTAATAATTGATGAAATGAATAGAAATATAAAATTAACATATGATCCCAATGCCAACGATCAGATACTGTTGGTATATAAATGCCGGTGTCCGTCTTAAAAATCAGCATTCGAAATACTGGGTTCGGAAAAAAACACTTTGAAATCAGTGACTACTCATCAACCAAAATAAATGTTTAATTAGTCAGAGTAGAAATAGTAGCTTTTAGTTGTCGAAGTTCTTAAATGAAGTATTGACTTAATAAAATATTTAATTCTAATTTAAGGAATTTAAGTAAAAGCTTATATGAACACATAAGGGACATTTTACAAAACAATACGTCAAATGCCTTGGTTACCTACCGTAACGACACAGGCTACAATTTTGACGTAAAAAATGCCACTGATCAAAGGAGAAAACAATTTATATATATATATATCCTAATTTCTATTTCATACGAGTGAGAAAAACGATCCTATCACCAAACATTGTATTTTAGACATGTTTTCAACTTAATTCTTTGATCGCATAAGGTACTTCATTTCAGAATGGAACTGACCCATTTTGTGGAACAGAGTCTCGGCAGGATGTTTTCCCAATCACTATAATTTTCACCTCTTCAAGTCTAGGGTTAACTGTTATTTTTCTTCATACCTCTATGAACTTCACTTTTTGTCTTTACAACACCACACAGTAATCCTCTACCTCTTAGGACTTGTATTTGGTGAACATTAGTATAATTGTTTTTAAATATTCACAAGCATTATGTAGGCAATAAAGTCTTGCACGGTCGTCGTCATTGTTGCTGCTGCTCATTAAATCAAATTTGAAGAGGGTTTATAACTAGATCTGAGTCAACTTATAAAGAATATCAATAAAGAAATAAGCAAACAAATATACTCAGAAGACATCAGTAAATACTTGACCTTAAATGCAAGTGTGAAATATTATCTCTGGTGGAGTCTATTATACAAGATTGATTTTACATTGGCCGCCATCGTCGTCGAAAAGAACCATGACAGAGTAAGCTCCCTTTCAAGAACAGCTGAGTGAATTATTACCTTTTAGACAGAGACTCTTCTAGGTGACTTCGACCTTTGGATCACAAAGAAATTTGAAATTACTTTGTAGAAATGATTTTACGCCATGAAGCTGAAGTGATTAAATTTAGGAATTCATTTTATTACATACAAAAGTTACACCCTTGAATTGAAAAAGAAAAATTCACAGCATTTTCGTATCCTCAGTAGTTGATTTCCGGTCTCCACCTGCTGCTTACCCAGTAAGTTTGTCAGGCAGGTCTGGATAAATGCGTCACAGTTGAAATTAGGTTAAAATCACTCAATGTAGAACAACGTCAATGTATTAGTAATATTATCTTGATATTTTTTTAGACGAAACATTGTGAACCATTAGTAATTTTTGGCAAGTATTTCTTCGTTTTAGTTATTTTTCATCACAATTACTCACACCGCCAGTCAACTGCGCAGATCGAAAAATGAATAATGGTTAAGTGTAGGTTCATGTCTACAATTGTGTCCCATTGAATCGTAGACTCTCTTTCTGGAGAGTTATTGTCGACACTGAAACTCATCTCTCTTTTGCACAAAAAAGTAAAATAAAAAAAGAAACTTTAGAAAAGAAATTTTACCTTGACGTCTCCGATTAATATGAAAATACTACTAGCATTTTTACAGAGTCATTATGTTTCTATACGTTCTTAAGTTATCCTATACGCCATTGATAATGTAATGAGTTTGCTCTAGACTAGTGCTCCACTACTGGGGCTTTATGCCAGACTAAGCTATACTTGTTAAATATCCACCTTCTTACCACAACTTCAACAATATAGGAAACACACACACACATATATATATATATATATATATATATATATATATATATATATATATAAAACAAAAAAAAATCTGTATACACAGTTTGTTTACTGGTTTATTTATAAAAATTGCAAATTTTCAATATTTTTTGGTTTGATTCGGCAAAAAGTCGAAAATATTTCCAATGCTTAAAAATATTTATTGATTGAGGTTTCAAGCAATTTTAGTTTATTTTTCAAGTAGTTACTTGAATGTGCTTCTCTGGGATTTTTAGTCCCTGTTCCAAACTTAGCGAAATAAATGCTCGTCTCTTTTAAAGCACTAACATTTTTTATATGGCAGGAAGAGGCGGCAATTTATGTACACCTTTTTATGCGAATGTGTGTTTGTTTGTGGGTGCTTAAGTTTAAAAAAAAACAAACTTATCAACAATCCTGCCACAGTTTTTTGTATATTTTTTAAAATCTTGTCAGATATCTTCACTTATTGATAATTTTCATATCTTTGTCTCCAAAAGCTATGATTAGTATCCACTCTGAACTTATAACGTAATGCTTCTTTTTTGTGTGTTGTACATTTCATTGTGCTGTCTTTTTCCCTTTTTTTCAGGGGAAATGCATTTGAAATGTTTCGGATAATGTGGATGGATAATATTGTGCTGCATATTAACCTATCAAATTTTCCCATGAAAAGAAAGAACAATGAATAAATAAGTTTTATGCAATGAATCATTTACCGTATTTGTTGACGCTTGGATTACAAAAGCATTTGGGGATTTTTACTTATTGCAACTCATTCAAACTTTATTGTTTTCCATTTCGAGCTTCAGTAGTTGCTCTTTTTCGTTACAATAATGCCTTTTTTTTCTTCACTATTTCAATGTGCATTATTTATCTACGCGCCCACGACACAATGTGACACAAGGTCTAGCTTAATGTGGTATTTCGGGAAAACAGTAGAAAAATTACTCAAGCCCCCTCGGCATTTCCCTCTTTTGGGAACGCCTCACGCGACACGTAATGACCTCATCGTTTTCCCGAGGGAGAGATACTGCCTGGGAGGATGCTCCCTCCCCGGGACTTGAGCTGATTTTATGATTAGTATTTTTTCTGTGTGTCCACGTCGCTATCGAATGTGGCACAATGTCGAGGTTTAAAGTCAGTTTACCGGCAATACCGTAGAAAAATTGCTCAAGCTCCCTGGGAACTTCCCCTTTTGGGAACACCTCAGGCGCTGGGTAAGGATTTCCTTCCCATAGAGAGGTACTGCCTGTGAGGATGGCCTCCTGGGGCACAAGCTGATTTTATTTATATCTACTGCATTGATATATGTGCATTTTATGTGCTGGTAAATAGACAACGCAGCGTGAATTAATTAGAATTATGAGGTTGTATCGAAACAAAGATCTCAAACTATTTGAATTTCCAATACATTAGTTCATTAACCTGTTTTACCCACTTTCATTTTAAGCTTTTTCTCTAAATTTGACGCTTGCATTGTGTATGTGAGAGTGAGAAAGAAAAAAAAATGAAAACGACTGTCTATCAGACAATTCTATCAGGAATAAAAATCACTCTGAAAAGTCTGATTGTAGGCAATCTGTATTCAATAAGTAAACAAAAGTCCTAGAGAATATTTCCTTGTTCATTTACAATGACGACATAATTAAATATGTAAATATTAACAAAACAATTATCGACTTTTTGTTCATTCAATATTGTTTATCAACAAATCTATTTGGGGAGGTACTTTCATTCTTCCTATGTACAGGCAGTGACACTTCATGGAATAATGGTTAACAATCTTGCTTCGTTAGATCAATTACAACTGAGTAGTGATCTTGATCCTCACTAAGTGCTTCATACTTTTGGCCTTGTGCCACATCTAAGCTACGGTTATTAAATCATTATATAGGCAGCGCACTTTGATGTGATGTAATGGTTAACAAACTTGTCTCTCTAGATCCATTACGACTGAATAATGAATTCGATCTTCATTGAGTATAACACTGTTGCCGCCTAGGGCCACATCTTGGCTACGCTTAGTAACCCGCTATATGCAGGCAGTCTATAAAATAACTACCACATTAACGGAAATGTTACATGTCGAAACTACTTGAATATGTTTGACCATTGCATTTTCCCTAAAAACTCTCCAAAAGGGCTTTGAAAACAACGACGTTTCAAAAGGATGGTGAATTTGCACATTACGTGCCACCAAAGAATGTATGGATAGAAAATTATCAAATCGATACTTTGGGAGAGCGGGACCACTGATTTTGGAGGCAGTGTTTCCCGATATCAAAAAGCTATATTTTTCTTTTGCATGTGTGAATGGGGGTAGGGTGGTGTTAGATTAAGAATGCAGTTTGCAACAGAAAAAAAAACTGAAATACTTAAGAATTAAACGAATTTAATTGAAGAAAAGGCAAGTTCATTAAAACGTCAAATCTGTTCAAAATGTTTTCACGGAAGAGTACAAATTTTCATTTTACTTATTGATTTAGAAATAAACACTTTGTTATATATCATATTGCTTTTTCTTCTATTTTGCGGGCTTACGACTACATCATATTGTAAGTTAAGCAACATCAAACCTGGTCAATACATAGATGGATGAGCGCTTAGGAATGCCAGGAACTGTAAGCTTAACTTATGCATGTAGTGTAATGGATAACGGCACATAATTAGAAGTTTGGAGAGCAGAGTACCATTTCTGTTGGGTTCCATTATATTCCCTTACGCGCAAATACTCTTGGGAAACTTATGAATTCACCTCTTATTTTCCCAACTATGGGTTAATTAGCAGAACTTGTATGAGTCAATCTTATCTCCAGGAAATTCTCTAAAATTATTTTCTGGCTTTAAATAACCCACAAAAGGTTGATAAGCCGTAAAAAATAAATCAGTTCTATTTTGCTTTTCAAATGTGGTAGTTACTTTAATATAAGGTGCTGCTGGATACTAGAGGCGCGAAATGGCTTCCTCAAAGAGAAATAAAACTGCTATAAAATGGAGTTTCGACCGAAGTCAAAATAAAACTGCTATTCACTTGCCTTTTTACCCCACGAAGACAAATATGATAAATGTTTGGTTTAATGCGAGTAGATGCAAAATTAATTTAGTCCCATGTGTTTTTGATAAAAATCTCAGGGCGTATACATAGACTCTACCAGGTTAATGAGATAGGGAAGAGCTGCCTATAAGACAGATCACAGAGAGAAAGCAGACCAGATATATTGTACCTGTGTTGGGCACCTCGAGGCGGTGTAATGGCTAGCAAGCTTGTCTCGCTAGAACAATTATTACTGAGTAGTAAATTCGATCCTCCATGGGTGCCCCTGCTTTCGTCCTTGTGGCACATCTAAGCTACACTTGGAAAATCATTATATTGTACCTGTGTTTGCCCCTAAATGAGCCAGCTCATCCTGACGAAAGAAAATCAGGAAGCTACGATCGGTTAATAGCTTTGTAGTTGGAAACGTTTGATCACATAGACATGCTTACTCTTTTGCACCAAAATCAATTGCCGGCACGATTAAATGATTTCCTTCAATTCCCCCAGCTCGACCACAGTGCTTGTTCGGTACGGTAAGCTTATTATTTTTCAAATAACTTTCTCCAAGGCACGATTATTTTCTTCGACGTTTATTAAAACCTTATAAAGATTTATGGCAGAACGTTTATTTGAAGCGTCACACTTCTTTCACAAACTGAAAAATTACCGACGGCATAAATATTCCGGACAGCACTTGTGTTTTGGTACAAAAGAGTAAGAAGTTAGATCGCGTATAAACAATCTACAAGGAGGTAGGCAGGCCTGACATTCGGTATTCGAAATCCTTAAGGTTCGAACACTAATTGCAGGAATCAGAACATCGCACAGAGAGAAATATAAAATGAAAAAATAAATACAAATAATTAAATGTACTAAACTGTGCCTACTTCGATGGAAGACAGTAAGAAACAAGGAATGAAAGAAAACAAATTGTGCTAATCGTTAAAAAAAAATCTGAGAATGAAAGACAGGCAGGATTGAAATTGATGAGAGAGAAAGCGAAATACTAAAGAGGAAGATTATCGTATAAATGATATGAAAGGGAATAATATAAAAATGTGATCGGAAGAAAGAAAAGGCGGGAAAAAGATGTAGATACATTGCAAAGTAAAAAGTTAATGAGAAAAAGATGTAAAAATTGGGGAAAAAATGAGAAACTCGATTAATAGAATTAATTAAAATAATTGAATGCACATAAAAAGTAAAAAGTACAAGACAAAAGAAAAGGGATCCTCGAATATTTGTGGATTATCGATCGTTTGGCGATGTCTTTTTCTATATTTGTTTGAATCTGACAAAATACAACACGGACAATTGTATGAGATAAGGGAAGCTTGGTTGGTGTTCTTAATGGCTTTCGGCGAACGATGTGTTTTGAGTCCTTAAATACGTTTTGAAATTATTTCAGGCAATATTTTCCGGCTCTTGGAACAGAAACGCCAGAAAACAACCTAAAAAAAGAAAAGTCAATAAGAAATTCAAATAGTTATTACATGTACGATTGGAATATCGAATTCTTGATTTCGATTTCAGTAATTTTTCAAATATTTATTTATCTTTTTATTATTCCTGTGACATTTTCTTAAAACTTTATTTTATCTTGCTAATGCTTTAACAAGATACTGTTTAAGATAAAATTTGTTATATATATATATATATATATATTATAATATATGCGTTAATATATAATTTACTACATTTCCATATATATCGGAAGATATTGCACATGGTATAATCAAAAGGGACAATCAAATTGACTGGAACCCTCTTCCCCCTCCTTTCTCTGTGTCTCTTTCTCTCTCTCATATATATATATATATATATATATATATATATATATATATATATATATATATAGGTAACTGGAGGACAAAATGTAATAAAGGAATAAAACTTTACAATTAGTCATTCATTTACCCACTATTAGTCTGATGTATAAAGTTTGTATATCATATCCTATATATATATGTGTATATATATTTGAATATTTTTCTCGGGCTATAACATTTAATAATTGCTATAAATATATTTTAATAAAACAAGCAAGAATATACAGAATTATAGTAAAAAGCCAAAGAAATATAGTAAAGGAATAAATCAAAATTGAAATAAAATCGTACCGTAACATCATATTTTGTTATTCTTTGTTGTTTGATTTTACTATGTCTTTGTATTGCAATTATATATATATATATATATATATATATATATATATATATATATATATATATATAGTGACATGACACTCTTTATTTATATTAAAAGTAATTAAATTGAATTAAATGTATTATTTGAGGTATTAATATTAAATATAAATCCCTACACTCAAATTTAATAATTTATCTTTGATTTTTCTTTCTATTGCTTAAAAATTGGATAATATTAAGAAGTCGCAAATATCAGGGGATCGCAGAATTAGGTCACAACCAAATGGTGTTGACCGCTTTTGAATTGATTCAACGGTTCAATTTGATTTCATAGTTTTAAGGTATGCTATATTAATGGGTTAAAGTCCTCAATATCAAGGATAGAGTGTATGTAAATATAAAAGTGGACATTGAGGTCAACAACCAGCGGTGAGAGTTTGTTTCACATTTAAACGCAATCTTCTGGCTTCACGAAAGTATCTGAGGGTCTAGCTTGCAACAATGCTAGAAATGAAGGTTGAAAGAATGAATTAAATGGAAGACAATCAGTCTATCGAACTCCCTATAAATTATAAAATTGATATATAAACAAGCATGTCTTTATTCTACTACTATACGAAATTTAGAACAATCGAGATATTCCTGTCACCAACTGAGAGAAACAGTAAATGAATATTTTGATTAAAAAAAGCAACGAAAGAGATATCAATTTTGCGGTTTTGTTTTTCTTCTGTAGATACAAATTTTAGGTAGCATCAAACGTCAACAGTTTCTGGTTATTTCTCATGCTGAATAAAACCTTAGTTTTATGATATAATGTGTACAATCTAAGTGTCTTACCAGTGAGAGAAAGTCCTGATGCAACAAAGAAAAGTCCGTGGTATCCGATGTGTTCATAGAGGATATGCGTTAAAAATGAAGTGCTAATATTTGACCCCGCCTGGAAAGAAGAAGGAAAGTGCAAAGAAATGAAATAATCGATTTTACTTTTAATAAGCTTGGAAAAAAAAAGAAGGTAAATTTGATAATTCTTGCAAGGAAATTTATTTGCTTAATGACGTGGAAACTTGGGGGAAAAATCCTTTTAGGTACTTAGTAATTATATCTTTGGAGAAACCGCCATTTGTCTCAGTCGAGACTCTCCCGTTTGTTTATCGGAGTTAGCCACAAAATACTATTCGATGGATTATAGCTATCATTTCATAAGAAGTTTAAATTTGATAAGAAGTTAAAAAAAAGGTAAATCTCCAAAAATTTGATCGCATATTTTTTTTTTTTACCCTAAAGAGTTATTTTGTTATTTTACCCTAAAGAGTTATTTATTTTGTCCAAATTTGTTTACGCATTAAAGCCCATTAATGAGTTTCATTTTCTTTTTAAATGACAGATTGAATAATGGCCCATTAATGTCCACTATCCTAAAAATGGGATGGTGGGTCTGTTATAGATAGAAATTTATCATTAATACCGGATCTTTATAAGCCTATAGTTAATATCGGATTGTTACTATATATTTATATTTAATATCGTAGCCACAAATGAGTTAAAATATTTTTAATTGATGCTGGCAGAAGGTAACATTGAAATTCTCTGCTTTCGGCATTTGATACCAATCCAGAATTACTATAAAAGAATTACTTAATTCTGTCAGAGAATCATAGTCAATAGTTAAATGTGTATGGTTATTTTTCTTTTGTTTTCATTAAGTTGCAGTTTAAAAGAAAGTAAATATGAGATATTAAATTAAAAAAAATGATATAAATTGAAAATTGCTTTTTACGGCGGAAATTTTATTTATTCTTCAGAGAATAGTTTTCTGTGTTCACGAGAAAATAAAACATATTATGAACTTGTTCTCAGCATTTATATTAAAGAAACGACAATAAAATGGCAAAATAATGAAATTAACCGTTTCCTAATAAGAAAACATTCGGTATTCATCAACTGAACAGTTAGCGTTACTGCCGGTTGAAATTTATCAAATCTTGATTAAAAGAGGTTTTCAGGTAATTCGTTTGTTTATATCATTTCTCTTCGTGTTACACGTGCTACCCATTTTTATGCTTACTATTGCTGAAAGTGTTCAAGTGTTGTGGTTTTGTTATTTGGTAAAGGTCTTTGTTAGTAATTTTATAGCGCAAGCCTATAAAGGCTGATGAAGGACTGTCTTTAAAATTTATAGGATTTATTTGTTTGAATCATTTTTTACCATTGTTCTGAAAAACAACAGTTGTATACAGATATTAGTTTCTGAACGAGTTGGACGTCATGCATGACAGTCGTATGAAAGTCTAGATTTAACAAAGTTATTTAAGAACATTGTCAGAGTTATCTCCCCCTTTAGTTCTTTAATCATTCAACAGGGGTCTCTCTCCCCTGTCTATAAATACTCGCTGACCCTTCGCCTCGACCTCCTTTTTTCCCTCAGGCCTTTGGGCCGCCACCTTGAGGTAAATCTCTTTTCAGCTAACAAAAATGTGTGAGCTCACACAGATACAGCGTTTCCCAAATGCTGGGAACACTAGAACAATACACGTACGTACGAACACTCACCACAACACACACACAATATGTTTACATATATTTATCGGTGTTTGTTTTTCCTTGTCTTCTTTGGACTTAATTAAAGTCCAACTTTCTCATGTAGTTGGACCGGCTAGCAGGAAAATCTTAACCCACGTGTACTCATCTACTTCTACATACTTGTCACCACCACGGTCCTCTACAACATGACTTACATTTTCCCATTAATATTTTCTTTTTATTTAGCATTTAACAATGCTGAACAAAAGTACTCCTATCATAACCTTCAATATTCTGATCTTCTATACTGAATTTCTCATAGATGAACCATGTAGCGAAGTATTTATGATGGTTAGGATTTATCAATCCATTATTTTGAATTTTTATAATGGGTTCATGTAGCTGTCTCATTACTCCCATTCAACTGAGTTGTTTTGTTATATTATATTTGTTATATATATATATATATATAAACTTATAAAAAAGATATGATACAAAAAAATAATATTATATATTTATATATATATATATATATATATATATATATTTATCCACAGATAGATTGTTTCGCTGTATCACAGCGAAACAATCTATCTGTGGATAAATGTTAGCAATAACTTCAACAATAAAAATGCAATATTTTTTTTTTTTTGCATATCTTTTTCTATATATATATATATATATATATATATATATATATATATATATATATATAACAAAAAACAGGACTCAGTTGAATGGGAGTAGTAAGGGCAGCTACCGTGAACCCATTATATAGTGCTTTCATTCAGTAATTGAAATGTCTCGAATAGAGGTAAGCAGTGATGTCTACCAAGGTGTCGTAATAGTGAGACAATCAGTATCTATCTATCTATCTATAAAATACAGTAATTTCCGTTATTCTGTTCGTCATACCCTCTAAAATAGCCATATATTGAAATATATTGACCGCTCGAAACCAAATTTTAGGGAGAAGTGCAAACCTGTAAGGAGGTACAAAGTACAGTTAGTTTTACTAGGATGCGTAGCTTAGTATAAATTTTCATTGAATTTTTGGAAAAATTAAAGGTTTTATTATTTAACATACACAATACTCACATTATTTTAAAAAGGCAATTAAATGGTTAAAATAGCAAATACTTATTTAATAAAAATGCAATATTTTTTTTTTGCATATCTTTTCTATAAGTTTATATATATATATATTTCATTTTGGTAAAATATAATGCACAGAAGTAGCACTGAAAATATGAACACAGCAGGGAAAATAAAGTTTGTAAATTTCGACAAAAAATGTTAGCAATAACTTCAACAATACTAAATACTGTGAGGATTTTAACACGCGCCAGCGTCTTGCAAAAAAAAAATTCCAGTCAAACAAATGGCACTAATTAACAGTCTATAAGTATAGCTTGTAAACAAAATTACATTTCATAGGCATTTTTGAAAATATGTCTATACATATATTGTATTAAAATATTAAACACTGATTCTTTAAAACCGACAAGTCTAACATTGTTGTCAAAATTTTTTGTCCAATACTTTCATGGCTGAAAGGTAGTGTGGATTTGCCGATGATTTCTTTACATGAAATATTATAAAACTTGGTAAATATTAGTGTGTTCGGAAAGTAAGTACGTTTTACCAGAAAGGATGCAAAAACAAATATAAGTTAAATTTATTTAGCTGTTATTTATCAACAATGTAATCACCTCAAACTACAGCACAACTGGAAGACAAATTTTCCATTCCACGTTATATAGAAAACTGATTTCTTCCATGAAATATATATTTTTTTTGTTTCTGAATGTTCTGCATCTTATGAGATGTTCTAGTGATCAAAAACAAATGAATGCCTGAAGAAAAAGATCTTTGCTATTTATTTACTAAAGCTGGACACTTTCATTATATTTCTCCATTTACCCAATGATATTGCTGGCAATAAACGTCTGCAGTGATGGTCCTTCCAAGCTCCTGTGGATCATAATAAAAAACAACTTATATTCCACCACCACAAAGCAAGGGTTTGTGGATAGATTCCTGGTTTTGGTCTTGGTATAGTGTTGTGTCGTGGCACAATAGTAAAAATAAGAAAATCAAGTCGAAGTTGGTTTAAAGAACAAGTGTATTTAACATCACAGATACAAAGGTAGGAAACGGGCACTACTCAGCTAGGCAGTTGTAGTACTGTCGATGCTTACACCGGGTAGGTATTACTGGCACTATATATAGTGAGAACCGGTGTAATTCCCTTGTGTTAGAGGCCGGTGCAACACCCCCCTTTGAAAATATCCCGTCTGGGAATTAATAACGTTTTTGTTTTGGGTTCACCCTAATCAACTCCGTTGCTTTCCGTTTTCTTTCTGACCTCCTATTCTCAGGAGCTGTCTCTGGTATGGGCACCTGAAAAGTATCAAACACTGTGTCCATGATGTCCTCCTCAGGCGATCTGGTCACCCCACTGTTCGAGTATCTTTTCCGGATTTGGTTAGTGTGGCGTTTGTGCACGAAATCTGGTCCCTTAATCATATAGACCATGTTGCCTATTTGTTTCTCAATAGTGCCGGACTCCCAAAAGGTCCTATTATTTCTATGCATCTTGTAGAAAACTCTTTCGCTAACTTTTATACCGTTTTTTTTGTTATTGGTTTTTGAGGTTTGGCCTATCCTGGTTTGGTAACAACTTGTGGAAAATTGATCTAACCTTGCGTCCGAACATGACCTCAGCAGGTGTCTTCGACGTTTCGATGTTTGCATTCGGAGTGACCCTGTAAACTTGTAAGAACTGTTGGATTGACTTATCCGTCGGTGATCCACTAGTCTTTCTCAGGGCTCTCTTGAACGTATCCATGAATCTCTCCGCTTGCCCATTGCTTCTTGGATGGTATGGTGGAACGGTTATATGCTCGATTAGATAATCCTCGCAGAGATGCTTAAATTCGGTAGACGTGAATTGCGTTCCATTGTCTGTGACAATGCAGTCTACAACTCCAAACCTAGCGAATAGTTCATACAGGAAGTTAATAGCTGCCTCGGATGTGGGGTTCTTGCATTTCAGTACTTCCGGCCACTTAGATAGACTGTCTATAACAATGAGATAGTAGAAACCATCTAACGGTCCAGCAAAATCCAAGTGAATTTTCGACCAAGGTCGGTCCGGTTTTGCCCACGATCCGAATTGAGTCGGAGGAGCTTTCATAGCTAATGCGCATCCTCTACACTCCCTGACTTTTTCTTCTATATCCTTATCCATGTTTGGCCAGAAAACGAAAGAGCGCATAAGGCTTTTCATTCTTGATATGCCTGGATGTCCTACATGGAATTCCTTGAGCATTCTTTTCTGTAATGTCGTAGGAATTACGACCCTGTCGCTATATAACAGGACGTTATCACAAATTGAATAAATTTCCTCATCCAGTTGGTTATTGTTGATTTTTTCTTTCATGCTTATAATAAATTCGTCCACTTCTGCCTTACTCTTAATCTCATCAAGCGTTACTGGAAGTTCTCTTATCGTGTCACATAAAGTATTTTTTACTTCAACTTCCGCTTGAATGGCTGCTATTACCATATCCTCCAATGGTTCTGTGTGCTTAGGTATTAACCTTGATAAGCCATCTGCATGACGAAGTTTTTAGATGGTACATACTCCATTTGAAAATTATAATTCAGAAGAATGGTACCCCATCTTTGGAGTCTATTCGCCGTATGTTGTGGTAGTCCTTTTTCGATCAAAAAATCGTTAGTAAAGGTTTGTGATCTGTTTGTAACAGAAATTGTCTACCGTGCAAGAAACGATGAAATTTCTTTACTGCGAATATAATGCTTAGCGCCTCTTTCTCAATTTGCGAGTAGTTCTTTTCGGCTGGTAAAAGTGAACGGGATGCATGGGCTATGGGTTTTATTTTTCCATCATCCATTTTGTGTAGTATGCATGCTCCTATGCCATAGGCACTGGTATCGCTTGCAACTATAATATCACGCTTGGGATTATAATGTGCCAGAAACAAGTCAGACGTTAATATATCTTTAATTTCCTGAAATGCTTCTTCACACTCTTGCGTCCAGACCCATTTTTGGTCCTTCCTTAACAATTCATTTAAGGGTGATCTTAGTTTATGCATATTTGGCACGAATACATTGTAATAATTCGCCAACCCTAAGAAACTTTGTAGAGACGCAATATTTTCTGCAGCAGGCATGTCCCTTATTGCACTCGATCTATCTGGATCCGGCCTTCTTCCATGTTCATCGATAATTTGCCCCAAGTATTTTATTTTTTCCATGAAAAAGGTACATTTTTCCTGTTTCCATAATCCTGGATTCTTTTGAATACTTGGTTTACATGAGCTTTGTGTTGTTCTTTGCTAGCGCTGTTCATTAACACATCGTCCAGCCCACTTAACATCATGTCCATTGTTTGCTGAAAAATCGCAGGGGCGACTTTGACCCCAAAAGGAAGTCTGTTAAACTTGTATAATCCCTTATGGGTATTGATGCATAGCAGCTTTGAACACTCCTGATCGACTGGGATTTGTAAATACGCGTCACTGAGGTCGATTTTAGAAAAATATTTCCCTCCACTCAGTTTCGCGAATATTTCTTCAGGGCTCGGAAGGGGATAATGGTGATCCTTTAATGCATTGTTTAAACCTGTTGAGAAATCGGCACAAACCCTAATCTCCTTGCTCTTCTTTTTTGATGTAAACTGTTGGCGTAGCTCACTCACTGTGATCAATTTTTTGAGGACACCCATGTTTTCGAGTCTTTCTAATTCACTGTCTATTTGTTCTATAGCGGCGTATGGAACCTTTCTTTTTTTTTTGAACACTGGCTGTTCATTTTCTTTGACTTCAA
This sequence comes from Acanthosepion pharaonis, assembly GCA_903632075.3. NCBI lineage: Eukaryota > Metazoa > Mollusca > Cephalopoda > Sepiida > Sepiidae > Acanthosepion > Acanthosepion pharaonis. The sequence goes on from CAHIKZ030000321.1 coordinate 117,937, forward strand.
ATTTTGCTACCGCTTTTGTACACCTTCCAAGACCGCCTGTAAATACGTCTGGAAAATTCCCTTTAACTCCCTCTTAAGTTTTTCTGCCTCCACATTCGCATCCTCAACTTTTTGACAAAAAAGAGCTTAAAGGCAGATCCCATAGTCTAACTTTTTTCGAACAGATCAGTTCCAAAGAGGTTATTTGATTTTCGCATGACAAAAATTTTTGCTTTTTCGGTCTTATTCTGAAAAGAAATATTCGTCAATAATTCTCCTTCGAAGGTGATTTTTTCACCACTGACGCTTCTCGCCGTTTTATGTGATTTAATCATAGTGGGTCTCCCAAGCTTCTTCCATGTCTGTATATTAATGATGGAAATATCAGACCCACTATCAAGCTGTAGTCTTACTTTCTTTTTAAACATTTTGACCTGTACAAATTTCCGGATATTTCGTTCCTCAGGTTCAATTTTCGTTAGTTTAATGGATGTCTTCTTTCTACCAGATTTTTTCCTACAATGTGATGCCTTATACCCCTTCTGATAGCAGTTGTCACATTGTTTGAATTTGTAGGGACACTCATTGTACCAATGTTTATCTCCACACCTCCAACACGGTCCAGGTGGATCTTTTCCCTGTTTTTTCCTCTGGTTATTTTTTGAAGTTAAATTTTTCTTCTGATGGATCTTTTTAATGTGCGATACCCCGCTTACCTCTATGTCACGACTGTCCTGTTTCAACGCAACAAACCGTTCACAGTCTTCTGCTAAGCTTTGTAGTTTTAAATTCGGCTCATTTTCGAGTTTATTTAAAACACGACGCCTGATCTCAGCGTCTTATCCTAAAACCAGCCCTTGCACAAATATTAAACATTTAAAATTATCTGATGATAATTCCTCCAGTTTAAAGTCGTCGCAATGCTTGTTTACAATACTTGCATAAGTAGTGTAATCATCTTCCTCTCTTCTAGTGACATTCATACACTTATATCTCCTGTGAAAAAGAGAAGTTTTTGTAGAAAACAGTTCTGTTAGTAGAGTAACTGTCTCTTGAAAGTTCAACTCACTGGTCTTTTTTGGAAGGATAAAATTCACGAACTTTGTATGCTCGGCAGTTGCCAATTTTCTTAGCAGAAACCTAACTTTTTAGCGTCTGTCCATGTACCGCAATTCGATACAAAAATATCCTCATATCTTCTATAGAAATGAGCAAACGTGACATCGTCTTCTGGATTATAATTGAAACTTTCAATAGCGTTCCATACAGCCGTCTGGGAGAATGCGTTATGATTCTCGCTTACATTCGTTAACTGTGTTGCCTCCAGAAGTTTCCTCTGTTCCTCCTGTGTTTTCATAAAGATTTGTTCGACGCGTTTCTGTTGTTCCAACAACTCTTTTTTTAAATTTCTCCTCACTTTCAAGTTGTCGTTGAAGTTGTTGCTTTTGCAACGCGAGACTTTGTTCCGTTTGAAATTTGAACAATTGAAGAAGAGACTCTCTTAATTCTGCGTCCATGGTACGAATTCAATTTACGCACCATACAGTTTACACTTGTATTAAACAAATCAGTTTTCCCAAGGCTTGCTTACTAAAATTAGTTTGCTCAACTAATACACAAACAAGAAATATGTATTTCTCGTAGAAAACAAAAATTCCGTCGCTTTAAGGAGTGTTGACTAATGGGAAAATCACAAAATTTTTTCCAAACTCTTTGTGGTTTTGCACAAATATGACTCGAATTTTTAACAGTCTTTGTTAAGCACAAAGGACTTACGCGAATATTTTTCACTCGACAAATCATTTAACTTTGAAGAGGAGAAAAAAAAAATCTTACCGTGACAAAGAAAACTCTGGTTTCTTGTAAAGAAACAAAAAAAACAGTGAACCTCTTTTTTTCGAAACCCTTGGTGTCAGTATTTTCAACTATAATTGACAATATTATTCGCGTTCTCACGCTGTAAACTTTTGGTAGCAAATTTTTGGTTGTTTCTAATAAATTTTTTTTTTTACGTCGCCAAATTACTATTGTAGTAACTAATTTGCTTTTAATCCTTGCGTATCCAAATATCTGTTTGAAATGACGAAGGTGTTTTTGCCGTAAAAATCTTGCGAATCCTTGATTTTCAATCACTTTAGGTGATTGTCTGCATTGATATCGTTTCGATTCCGACGTCGCCAATCTGTTGTGTCGTGGCACAATAGTAAAAATAAGAAAATCAAGTCGAAGTTGGTTTAAAGAACAAGTGTATTTAACATCACAGATACAAAGGTAGGAAACGGGCACTACTCAGCTAGGCAGTTGTAGTACTGTCGCTGCTTACACCGGGTAGGTATTACTGGCATTATATATAGAGAGAACCGGTGTATTTCCCTTGTGTTAGAGGCCGGTGCAACATATAGGTTTCTCATTTTATGATAAATCGTTTTCGTTTTCGTTTTCCGTTGACACACAAAAGCCATTTTTTTATCAGTTGTAACTATGCGATTCAAAGAAAGGTTGGCATTCCTGGTTAAAAGACTTGCTGGAGGAACGTTGTGTTCGATTCTGAAGCAACAATTCATGAGGAACCGAAATTCTCTATTTGAACGTTTTTTCAATTAGATTCTGAAATGCACTATAGAAAAGACACTGTCGGACAGAGGAGATGATAAAATCATTCTAGATGCAGTTTACTGCCATTCAGTTTTGTCCCAGCTTGGTTGGTTGACCCATAATTCATCGGAATGAAATACATAATTAATTTTCGAACACCCTAATATACAAATGAGTTGGAGGAGAATCTGACTGTGGTGTATATATATATATATATATATATATATATATATATATATATATATATGTATAATTATTTATTTAAAAATATTATTCCAACGCCACACAAGAGTTCTCATGTTTCAAAACAAGAGCCGAAAACTTCAATATAATTATTTGAATTAAATTGAATTAAAGTACCAAGCTCTGTTCCATCTTCAAGCGAATTTTTTTTTGGAATAACTAATTCCTGAAATTTACGCGTTTTATAAGCATATTCATTATTAAAATTAAAATTACTATGGTAACGGCTATATATATAAAGTTGAGTGATAATTAATGAGTAATTAAAGTTGAGTGATAATTAATTTCCGTTTTTAGGAACCAATTATTTTAAGGAATATATCATCTTAAATAGCCGTTCCTTAAACATATCATAACAGTTGATGAAAAATGGGTTACATGAGACAATGTTCAACGCAGAAGACAGTTGATTAACAAAGATAAATATCCACAATCCACTCCAAAAGCTGATCTCCATAGAAGAAATCTAAAAGATCTTGAAGAGCTGCCTGATGAGAAGCAAAAAATAATTGCAAATAATGCAGAATACATAATTAATTAAAATGTAATTAACTTTATCTTTTTCGAAGACTGAAGTTGATAAACGAAAACAGAAATCATTTATAATTCTCCCACTCTCTCTCTCATATATATATATATATATTGTCGGATGCTCCTCTAACTTATAATGCTCCTCTATTCACATTTTAAACTTCGAAGAAGAGAAGTACTTACAAGGGCTGTGCAGACGATACCGAAGTTAGCAGAGTAATAAGTGGATCCGAAACATCTCATTGTTATTGATGGGAAAGTGGAGTATATTCCGGAAAAGGATAAAAATATGAGGCAGACTAAAATAAAGAAAACTGGTTTGCCACCCATCTCGGAGATATTAAGCATGCTAAATAGACAGGAGAGGCTCGTTGTAAGGCACATCTGGGCAATCTGAAAAGATAAAATAAATGAGTAAAGAAACAGAAACAAGAGAAACGCCGTTTTACTGCTGTAAAGAGGCAGGACAAGAGCGCTCCAAGACGAGCAGCTTTTCTTAATTTGCAATGTACATTTATCAGATAACAATTTTCTTTACAGAAAAAGTACCCCCATTGCACACAAAGAACAGAAATTCTCTGAAATGAAAAGCCTCACAGCAAATTTGATAAATTTCTCTCTCTCTCTCTCTCTCTCTCTCTCTCTATATATATATATATATATATATATATATATATATATATATATATATATATATATATATATACTCTATTTATTAATAAGTGTGCAAGAAGCGACTTATCTCTGGTGGGTCTTCAGAGTTTAACGTAATATCGTTCATCAGGGTTTTAGTGTCCGATAAATCTATTGATTTATTGCTAGATATCATATACACTAGCATAATACGTATTTGAAATTTGGAGTCTACAATTATCATTTATTCTTTATAGTATAAATATAATATCTGGTAATAATTCAATAGATTTATTGGACCCTCTCACCCTGATGAGCGATATTACGCCAAACTCTGAAGTCGTTCAGGGAATTTACATGAACATTTATTGCCTGTTGTTTCGCTAATTATATATTGGACATTATTCTTAACAGAAAATTCTGCTGACCATAAAATACATTAAATTAAATTTACGTATTTTGATTTTACTGATTTGTATTACACACACACACACACACACACACACACACACACACATATATATATATATATATATATATATATATATATATATATATATATAGCACTCCCTCTAAGAAACTGTAAATAAGGTCCGCTCAAAAGAGTTGCAATATAAAACTACAATTTGGCAGTGTGGATGTCGAAGAAACACAAATATTCCTTAACAAGTGTCTGTAACAGCTACTCTAACATATGGACATACTCGGAAACGAACAGTCACGAGCATATGCGTATATATATATATATATATATATATATATATATATATATATATAAAGGTAAAAATGACTGATCACGACTGCTAGTTTCATAAGTTTTCACGCAATCGTCAGGCGGCCGGTGGGTGTGGTTTGTAGAACCCTACACACACAAACAGACACACACACACACATATATATATGCATATAAATATGTGTGTGTGTATGTGTGTAAGATAATAAAAAACGATGCGTTTATAGGTACATTGTATTGTGCCTGAATAATTTTGAATTAATAATCAAAAATTTCTTACTTTCAATATTTACCTCTAGAACTCATTTCCTCATTTTTGTTGTCGCTATCATAACATTTCGGCCGTTGTGCCCACCGGCTTTCTTCGGGTATCTGTTGGTCTAGGTAATTTTCAGTGAATTTCGAAGTTAACCTCTTTATTCAATCTACGCGATAGATCGTTCTCATTATGATGTCCATGTCCCATCCTGATATCCTTAAACATGGACAGCCGGAGTGTACAACGGACAAAAAATTGTGATAGTAACAATAAAGACGAAGATAACTATAAATAATATAAATGGGGATAATCCCTCGTCTCAAGAGAGAAATTATAATTTTCTTTTTAAACAATCCTGAAAAGTGAATAAATTTAAACTCGGCTTTTACATGAGTATATCCGGCATTTATACGTTTTATCTACAAAATTGTATTAATAAGTCGGTAGCGTGACAGTTATGAACTGACTAATCTTTGATCTATGTGATTAATGCTAGGTTAAATGCATTGATAAGAAAGAATATTACATTAAAAAATTATTATTGTAATAAATTCTTTTTTCATCATAAAGCTTCGGATTTATTGATGAACCTACGTAAGACTCTTTTGTTAGTTTGATAATGAAGACAAGTAAGAAAATACAATGCTTATTGTTTGAGAATAAATAAAGAAAACATTTTGTATTTCTTTCTCTGACAGTATTTAAATATGTCGGTTGATTTTGTTCAATGTCTTAAAAATCTATTCCCGTTATGATGCGTTATTTTATATATATATATATATATATATATATATATATATATATATATACGATTAACCTTAAAAGGAGAATAAAAGAAATTTAAAAAATAGTTTACTTGAAAAGAAGTCCGATCAGCCAAGAGACCCCACAAAATACGACCGCAAGCGTTGCAAATTGAGGCAAAAGCTCCGACTAATGAGAGAAAATAGTCATCTCTAATAAACGTTTGTCCATAAGCCTGAAAGACAAAAAGACAATAACAGAAACTAATAAAGAACTATAAACGCATGAAATTAAATTTTCGGCATCAAACAACAACTTATAAATTCCATTAAGAAAAGTAAGAGTAAAAGTTGTTCAACGAAAGTAATATGTTTTTAAACAGACTTGAACGCAGTTACACCCATTAAGAAAGTTCTCTCCCCTTAAATTGAATCTTCTCCTTCACTTCACTGCAGCTGAATTATACCCCTTTCTTATTACAGCAAGTAACGGTTATTTTTTATGTTCTCTTTGACATTCTCCGATGAACATTCGCACGTGAAGTACACAGAATTTAAGGAGTAGATAGGTTTGCCTATCGTCCGGTTCACACTCCTTCCTGATTTTTAACAAGAATAGAGGTATATCCCATGTTTCTTGCTTAAGACTGGGTTTCCAGTTCCTTCTAAAGTCTGCTTCAATTCTATGCTTCTAACGTCTCCGCCTAAACTTTGAAATTTTATTTATTTATTTATTTTTCTCAATAGGAGTAGATAGGTTTGTCTATTGTCCGGTTCACAATCCCCCTCTGGTCTTTTGAACAGGAGTAAACGTTTATCCCTTGTTTCTTGTTAGAATTGGGTTTTTGGTTCCTTCTAAGGTTTACTTTAACTCTATACTTCTATCGACTCACTAATTAAATCTTGACGTCTTCAAGTCTAGATTTAGCCGTTATTTTTCCTGCATAGCCCCAAGAACTCCACCTGCCGTTTCTTACGCTAATACATCATCACAGAGTAACCCTCTACCTTGAGTGGCCCTTTGGTCTTTTATTGGTGAACATTAGCAAAATAAAAAGCTAACGTTACGAGCATTTAGTTTTAACTGAAAAATTCGCATTTGATTGAGCTGTGACAACTATCATATCAGTGTATGTTTGGAGAGAAAATTGGCATATTTTTGCTTATTGGTTCTTACACTGAAAATGGAAGAAAATAAGTAACAGTTTTGGCAGATTATTTATTTTATTCTAAGAAAGTTTTATTTTAAATAAAAATTCAAAACAACTAAAAAAATGAACTAAAACACAAAATATTTGTACGGTTTATGGAGAAGGTAATGAGGATGATGTTTTGAGAAGTTAAACTAGGCTTCCAGCCTTAGGTGCAAATAGTCTAGGAGTATGAATACTCTGAATTCAGAGTTGTAGAGAATGTAACAGGAAACTACTACACTATGTCTCGCAAAAGGTCATGGCAATTTATATGTCCGAAACTTTTTCACATCGTGGAAATAATCAAAGATGCTTCCATCCAATCCAACCAGATGGTAAACCTAGAAGTGGTGAGTTTATTCGCCAAGGTAGCCACGGAGGAATCACTTTCGGTAGTCAGGGACAGACTGGCCTTGGATTCATTTCTAAGATAACGGACCAGTATACTAATAGATAGCCTGATGGAGATGCTGACTTTCTGTACACAAACAACACATTTCGGAATGGGATCAGATATATATCGACAGGAGGAAGTCTTAGCAATGGGCTCGCCATTATCACCAACAATGGAACATACATAGAATACTTCGAAGAAATGGCATTAGAATCCACATCACTAAAGCCAACTATATGGCTGAGATACGTAGATGATACCTTCATACTCTGGCCACACCAGGAAGAGGTCCAGCTGCTACTGAACCATGTGAACTCAATAAAATCATCATTACAATTCACAATGGAGAGATAAAACGAAAGCAAACTTGCTGTCCTGGATGCACTGATATCTCGAACAGAGCATGGGTTCAAAACATCCGTATAATGCAAGCCAACATTCACCGGACAATACCTCAACTTCAACTCCTACCACCCATACAGTGTAAAGAAAGACATCGTCTGCTGTTTACAATATCGAGTAAAAATCATAAGGCGAGCCAGAGACATGAACAAAAGATTGTCAGTATAAGCAGTACCCTACAACGTAACAACTACGCTGGGTAAATGGCAGCAGCTTCGATAAACTGGGATAGAAGGGTACAAGAGGATAACAACATTCAGAAAACAGCTTTGGTCTGCCTATCCTATGTGAAGGGATTATTGGAAAAAATACAAAAGATCTGTGGTCCATATAACACCAGGACAACCTTCAAACTAGTTCGACACTTCGCAAACGCCTCTTCCGGGTAAGACCCCCCTCCATAGAGGAGAGCATAGCCAAGGACTGTGTGCACGCCATTCCGTGCAGCTGTGATAAGAAATACAAAGGAGAAACAGGCGACCCCCTTAAAGTAAGACTGCAAGGACATCGTTTAGTCGTAACACAAGGAGAAATAGAAAAATCAGGCATAGTAGACCACATGTGGAGGAGAAGTGAGATCACTGCCCCTGTGGTATGAGGTTGAAATAATAGACAAAGAACATCACTGGAAAATACGGAAACTTAAGGAATCAGCACATATGCTAGGCCACAAAAATCTAATCCGGCCAAGTATAGAAATGAATACAATATGGGAACCAGTAATAAGGAGTGCTAGAGAAAAGCAAAAAACTAAAAGTTTAAGGATCCTCAAGATTATATGGAAAGACCATCGGATGACAACCGAACTGTTCCAGCGTACCTCTGTAGAAGCCCTTAGTATCGAGGTATGGCTAAGAAGATGAAGGTTCATCAGCCATACTATGAATGTAATGTCGCAATGACAAGAGGATAACCAAGTAAGACTGCGAAAAAGGGAGGGAAGCAATAGACAGAGAGTCGTGAGGTGAGTTGCGAACTGAATATGTGGACAGAATAGAGTAGAGACATTGTATGAAGGTCTCATGTGCTATGAGATACAAGATAGATAGATAGATAGATAGATAGATAGATAGATAGATAGATGGGTGAAAATTACCAAATGAAGAAATCATGAGATGAACTGCAAAAGTGGTGAATGGTTTCTGCAATTGATGATATAAAATTAAAAGAAGCACTATTGTAAAATATCGACGGATTCGGTAAAGTACTGATGGAAAATATAAGAATGGTAGAAGACGGTGTCATAAATGAGTAAATATTGATATAGTGCCATACGATATAGAAAATATCCAGCCATTTAATATTAACGAAGAAATTGATTGATTCATTTTCTACGGCTTATCAACCCTTTGCAGGTTATTTAAAGCCAGAAAATATTTTTAGATCGTAAGAATCTCTTTTTTTTTTAGATATATAATGATTTAGTGATATAAGTCTTACTAATTAACCCATAGCTAGGAGGTGAATTCATACTTTTCCCAAGGGTATTTGCACTCGGCTTTCCGATTAACAATTCAGAGTCATTATCCATTACACCACTCGTACATCCAGACTTACAGCACTTGGTATATCCCAAGCGGTCATCCATCTAGGTACTGACAAAGCTTGACGTTACTTAACTTCGGTGATCTCACGAGAACCAGTGTTTGAACGTGATGTGACCGTAGGCGACTTAGTTCCCTTTAAAGTATTCCCCATCATTTTAGCTTCCTTTCCATTTTTCAAAGCAGTTTGCAAAGTTTGCTCGCTACTAATTGCATGTTTGCGTTCTCCGTAATCTCATCCACGGATTTTCAACAGCGATTTTATCTTTGGCAAAACAGAAGACATAATAACCTAAATCTAGGCTGTAAGAGTGCTAATAAATTCGGGTGTTGCGTTTTTTTTTTCTTATTTGCTAAAATAATCTGCACGAGATATGAAGAATCTACTCTGTGAATTGTTGCCGACTAAAAAGTCCTACGGTATAGTTTCTGTTACTACGTGCGGTATAAGATTCCTTCTAACTGGTTACCAAGTTAGAGGAAGACCGCGCAAGCTGGTCACCAGATATTCAAAATGGTTGAATACTTTTTTGGACAAACCTCATAGAATAACAGGAGATTCTCAGGATTCTTAGTCACTGAAGCAAACTTAGTCACAAGAAGAAAACCTTTAAGAGTGAAACGCTCACTATTCTAAACAGGTACAATAAAATCATTTAAACAGTTCTTCACAGCAAATAATCTCATATTGTTGATAACTGACCTTGTATAACGTTGAAATCACCGTGACCACGTGATTGTTGAAGAATAACAGGAACCACAGGTGGTAAAAAGTTTTCGTTTTCAACATTTGCAAAGGCGTCATATCTTGGCGTCTGGATTCGAAATAAAAAGCAAAAATATTTTAGCGGGGGGATAATTTGAGTTTTTGATGACAAAAGTATTCGCATTAAAACTGCCCGTGTTACCGGCAACCCATTTTGTTTCAGCTAGATTAACAGTACATATTCAAAGCTAACAGAATTAGCGAATCATATGATTCTATAAGAATTGTCATTAACACAATTTATCGCTACGATCTGATAGTTATGAAATGTGAGGATGAAGGAAAGATACCTGTTAATATCACTCTTTTGACTTCAGAATGGGTATATAATTATTCATATATATTTATTCACTTCAGACTTTTTTTTTCACAGATATATATATATATATATATATATATATATATATATATATATATATATATATATATATATATATATATATATATATTCAACAGATTGAATGTAAGATTATGGGTAAATCCCCAACTCCCAACAGCTTCTTGAAATAGATGTAACTTGTTTGTGCCTGGAAGAAAAAATTAAAATAATTAAATATTAAAAAAAAGCAAAAAAAAAAAAAAAACTAGCCAGCTACTGAACCAAATGAATGGGATAATATTTAAATGTCGCCATAAAACAGATTTAAGTGAAATGCAGCCATACATTAAATTGCAATATTTACAAAATATGACTTAATTTCTGTTTTCATATTTATGAATTTGGGTATATATATGCAGGTGTATATATATATATATATATATATATATATATACATATGTGTGAGTGTATATGTGTATATGGATGTATATGTATGCGTATGTATATATATATATATATATATATATATATAAATGTATGTGTATTTGGGTATCTGTATATATATATGAGTATGTTTGTACGTGTATGTTTGTACGTGTGTATGTCTATGCGTTTATATGTATGTGCGTGTTTGTGTGTGTATATATATATATATATATATATATATATGTACGTATTTTATTCTGTTTTATATGCTTATAAAGAGGCGTGTATGGATATGTATGTTGTGCATGTGTGGTGATATATATATATATATTATATGTGTATGTATGCATAGATGTACGTATATGCATGTATGTATTTGTATGTATGTGTGTATATGTGTGTATATATGTATATGTATATATGTATGTGTATACATGTATGTTATGTATATGTGGCTATACACTGTGTGCCAAATTATTATCGAGATAACTTTTTTTCTAATATTTCAAAAACCGTCCAATCAATTCACACAAAATTTTCACCTCAGAACTCTCAAAAGGTAAATCTACCCTAGAAATTTCTAAAATGATAGGGTGGTGTCATCAAACAGTGAAAAAGTTCATCGCCGACCCTACACACGTACGCAAAAGGGCAGATAAAGGCAAGCCGAGGGTTATTTCACGTCGTCTCATGTCACGACTTAAACGAAAGGCCACGAAGAACCCTGGACTTACCAGTCAAGAGCTTTTCAGTCGCATTGGGGATCCTACTGTGTCTAAAAGTACTCGGTGTCGATATCTGGGGGAAATATCAACAACAGTCAAACCTGTATCGAAGTCTCCGTTGACGAGAAATCACATTCAAAATCGATTGAAATAGGCCGAGGACAATATGAAGATTGACTTCTCTAAAGTTTTGTTTACAGACGAAACTCGAGCAACACTTGATGGGCCAGATAGGTAGTGCAAAGGCTGGTTAATGAACGGACAGAATCGCCATCAGCGTTTGAGACGCCAACAAGGCGGTGGAGGCATAATGATCTGGGGTGGTATTATTGGAAAAAACATTAGTGGGCCCATGGAGAGTACCAGATGGCGTCAAAATGACTTCTGATGCATACATAGCGTTTATGAAGGAGCATCTTGAATCGTGGATGAAAAGGCAAAGAGTTGCCTTCAGAAGGGCCATTGTTTTTATACAAGATAATGCTCCCTCACACGCTGCTCACAAGACTACTGAATATTTGAAACAGTTAGGCTTCGATGGACCTCGAAAAATGAAATGGCCAGCAAATTCTCCGGATTTGAACCCAATCGAAAACTTTGGAACATCATGAAGCGAGGACTGTACGCCAACGGACGACAATTCAGGAGCGACGCTGAGTTGTGGGAAGCAATTCTTGACATATCTTGCGGCATTACAGCAGATGACATCCTACAATTAACAAATTTTATGGATCATCGACTTCTTTAAGTAATTTCAAAATAGGGAAAGCACATTCCCTATTAATTTGTTTAAAACTGTGCCTTTGTTTGTATCTGTTATTGTTTGATTATCTTATTTATTAGCTTCTTTTGATCATAAACATTCACGTGCAACATTAATAAACGTTTTGTTTTCTCAATTCTGGGAATTTTACTAAACCTTTCTAATAATTTGGCACGCTCAAATCACCGTGCTGATAACAAATATGGCGCCAGTTTGTTTACATTGCGCAGATCAGTACGAAAATTTCAGTGATCTCGTAGGTCAATGTTGCCAACATTATTAGAAAAACGTTATCTTGATAATAATTTGGCACGCAGTGTATATTGTGTATGAATATGTATGTGTTTTTGTATATGTTGTGTGGGCATTTTATTTTTTTATATATATTTTTATCTATTTTATATGTATGGTTGTTTTTATGTAAGTTTTTTTTTATATATTTATGTGCTTATATATATATATATATATATATATATATATATATATATATATATATATATATATATACGTGTGTGTGTATATGGGGAGTATGCATGTATATGTATGTATATATATATACCCTGCATAGATATATTTACTTATGTGTTTGTATGAATGAGTGTATTAGCATGTGTATGTGTGTATGTAAGTATATGTCTGTGTATGTGTTGAATTCTATAATCATGATAATGAATTAGATATTGAATTTAAGATTTTGTTTTTTATATGTATTATTTTAACTTCCCCGATTATATATGTGTGTGTATGTGCATGATATTATATATTCAATTATTTTATTTCATTATTTCCAATTAGTTATTTTATTTTCATTATTTTCTCTTCTCTCTCTCTCTCTCTCTCTCTCTATATATATATATATATATATATATAGTTGTATATTTAGGCAGCAATTTTTCCTTCATGCATGTTTCATTAAAAACGACAGACAAAGTACTAAGGTTAAGCTTTTTATTTATTTTTTCTTGTGTTCGAACAAGAGCTTTCTTTTCTGGACAAAGGGTGTGTAAGAACTGTCCAAATGTTTTATATTTCCGAGTGCTTTCGGCTATATCTTTTGCTATTTTAGCTAATAACATTAGAGAAATAGATGCACTTTAGACCACATTTGAGAAAAACTCCGTCCTTAACTTTACCTATGAACTTAGCCAAAAAAACAAACATCCATTTTTAGATGTCCTTGTTGAATACAGCAGTAACACTTTCATTACATCATTATACAAAAAATCCACCAGCAAAACATCGTGCCACCTTAACTTCAAAAGCGAAAGTCCATTTAGGTACAAAATAGCAGTAATAAAAAACTTTCTAAATAGAGCACACGAGAACTCATCCTCTCGACTACTCTTCCTCAAAGAACTTAACGTTAAACAAACATTAATCAACAACGGCTTCCCTAACCACCTTATAGACCACCAAATTAGACTATTTCTCCCCAAAGCAAGTAATAACGATAGCGAACACACAGCCAAAAATCACATACACATTTATTACAAAAACCAAATGCATATTAATTACAAACAAGACGAATCTTCTCTAAGGCATATTCTAAAGAAATATACTGCTACAAATGACCCGAATAAAAAAATCAGATTAATTATCTATTATAAAAAAATTTAAGACAGCCAAGCTTATCCTCAAAAATAACAACACACCAGCTAAGTCAAAATTACAAAGAACAAACATTATCTATGAGTTCAAATGCCCCTTAAGGAACTGTGTTCCTGATCAAAACGAACTCATAAATAATTACATCGGTTACACAACCACATGCTTATCCAGGCGTCTTACGTTACACCTATCTGATCACAGCTCCATTAGAACCCATTTAAACACACACACAAATTTACCAGACTCCACTAGGAACATACTAGTAGAAAACACAAATATATTAACTGCATGCACCTGCAAAAAAAAAAGACTAAAAATAATGGAAGCTTTAATAATAAAAAAGAAAAAAGTCAACTCTTAACAATATTAACTAGGAACAAAGCCACAATGTGCTAACCGTATTCGGGAATTAAAAACATCCCTACCACACACTAAGACATACACAGAACGCACACACTCAATTAAGCTGAAAAATCGAATCATCCTTGATAATGGCTAAAGGTATAGCCGAAAGCGCTCGGAAATATAAAACATTTGGACAGTTCTTACACACCCTTTGTCCAGAAAAGAAAAAAAGAAAGCTCTTGTTCGAACACAAGAAAAATTAAATAAAAAGCTTAACCGTAGTACCTTGTCTGTCGTTTTTTAATGAAACATGCATATATATATATATATGTGTGTGTGTGTGTGTGTGTGCGCGCGTAGGTGTGTATATGTATATTCTAATGTATTTCTCTAGCTTTTATTCGTATTCTCCCAAAAACCACACATGAACATGACGTTGACAGTTGCCGCCCCTCTTCCACCCATGTGTTCAATAATATAAATCCCTGGAAAATAGATTTTGTAGGTCAAACGTCTAGACATCCTGTTATCTGGTTTTTAAAAATATTGTCTGGATAAGTTGAAACCATTTTGTAAAATTATACCATTTGTAATTTCGGTCTGATGAGACAACTATTAAAAACTTACATGTCGAAATAGATTATAATTTATAATTGTTTCGTTTTCGATGATGAGTTCAGTTTTTCCTTGCTTATATATCTATATCTATATATATGTGTGCGTGTCTGTGTGTGTGGGCGTGTGAGTATGTGAGTGTGTGAGAGATAGGCTATTCTAGCTTTAGCCATTTCTGTGAATACATGTGTTATAAGATTCTTTTTAACTGGTTGCCAAGTTAGATGAAGGCAGGTCTCTACCTTAAAACAAAACTCAATTTCCACTGATGAATAACAAATGCATATGTGATTTTCCGACATGACCCATCGCCCTGCACGGCGATGTATTCTAGTATCGTTCAATGAGTTTCTTTATCTCTTCTGAAAATAAGTTTTTCGATTGCCCACAAAGCCACGTTTGCTCCGCTTGCTTGTTTGGGCACCCAAAGCGTACAAACTTGATGTACCCCAAGTCATTTTGTACTATGGTGTGTGCTAATCCATAGCTGATGCCCACAATTGCCACCGCTTGTGCTAACGCCATTCGTTGGTCTTCCCTGTTCAAGGCATCCACCCTCTGGATTTGTTCTTCCCCGCGTGATGTTGATGGGCGGCACTTGTTCTTCCCACTTTAAAGCGTTCTACCCATTCAAAAACTAGCATTGATTCATGGAGCGTGCTCCATACTGCGCCAACATCCGGCGATGGATTTCCGCAGGTTTGACTCTCTGTCCACAGAAGGCGCACTACAGCGCGTTGTTCTTCGATGGTACAATCGTTGAGTGGAGCGGCTATATATCTAACCCCGTTGCTCCCTGTCACACTACTGAACGATGGAATGTCACACGCGGCTAGCTATCCGTCCTCCCATGCGCATGTGTTGTGTCGCGCGTTAGCAACTCCCTGTTGTTTTTACCGCGTAATATCAAAATTGCTTTTACTTTTTGATTTCCCATAGTATATATACTTCATCTTTTATCCTTGCCTCAATCCCCCCTTATACCCAGTCTTGTCTCTCACTTTCACTCTCTGTAATCCTCTGCGTATATAGTATCACTACCGCATTGCTTAGGGCGAATTGCAGATTTATATATATATATATATATATATATATATATATATATATGACTTGCTTTACTGTAGAAAGCTATTTGCACACACTGTATATAGTGTGGACATAGGAATCCACACCGCATGTTGACTGTAGGTTTCATGTTTCAATGTCATCTTCAGACTAATATACATGATTCATGGATCTCATAGTTTATAAGAGTAAAGTATAAAGAATATCAACAAAGACTTGGTGCTAACTGTGTTAAAGTCGCCCGTAAAAGTCTAAATATACATACACTTCTTTTTCTGTGACTTTTTTATCTGAAGTGAGTCCTCCATCATTGGTTTTTTCATTTTGAGCTACTTCCTCGATAGTCTTATCGATTGTTGACAACTCCAAGTTTTCCTCAACAACTTTCTGAAAAGAATTGATCATAAAAAAATGACTTTATTATTAGAATTTATTAATAATTAATCAATAATTTAAAAAATATGTGGACCAACCAGTCGGTCACGAAAATTCACACAATTGTTTTGTTAATACTTACACAACATGGGGCGTTTTCATTGTCTGGACCAGATTTAGCGCTTAGTTCTTATTCAATAAATGAACACTGAGAGTAAACACACGACAAATGACTTGCGAAATTATCGCTTTGCTTATTAAAAGAAAC
Source organism: Acanthosepion pharaonis (assembly GCA_903632075.3). Taxonomy (NCBI): domain Eukaryota; kingdom Metazoa; phylum Mollusca; class Cephalopoda; order Sepiida; family Sepiidae; genus Acanthosepion; species Acanthosepion pharaonis. Next base: position 134,461 of record CAHIKZ030000321.1, read on the forward strand.
CGGTCAATTTCATACACATATAAGCACATGAATAAGCGCAAATGTCCAAAAATGAATGCGTGAGTGTGTGAGCACAGACACATATGAATATATTTGTAGAGCGATAGTTGTTCGGCTATAGATCCATGGATTAGTTTCGATGAGTAAATATCTACATACATATAACCATACATACACACATATAGTTACTACTCACACACACACACACACACACACACACACACACACACACACACACACACATATATATATGTATATATTGCTTAAAATTTGCTGCATTTATAAGAGAAGTGCTCATTACTGGAGATAGTGTTGATTTCAAAGTTCACACTCTAGATCTATAAACAATTTTTGTGTTGCCTGACAGTTACATTAAGGTCTGAAGATCGCACTTGAGGAGTGAAATTGACAGTCACCATGCAGTGTTGACTTCTATGTCCACATTGTCTCTATCCCTCTCTATAAATGTTTATATATGAAGAGGATAAAATTTCTTCTGTCTGATCAAGAAGGAATGTATTGTCATTCGGTTAGATTTTAAAAACCAAGAATTATTTGACGCCTACCTCGTATGTATATAGAAAAAGAGGAGGGGAAAAAGCAGGAGAAGGAAACTGTTCTATTACTACATTCATCACAAATCTCAGGTAAGTTTGAGTTTCAGAAAGTTCCGTGTATGTGTGTGTATGTGTACGCACACATAAGAACGTATATATGCAGAAACTAAATAAATGACCTGTTAATTGCGCAACGTTAGTGCTATCAGTTTTGGCGGGTTCCATTTAGTTTGGGCATCTATCGATATATAATCTTAAAGCAATGTTCTCTTTCTCTTTTGACATTTATATAACTATTTTTTCAAACAGAATATCGAAGCAAAATTCATAATTACGAGTTTAGCGTCATTTCGACTTCAGTTTCGCTTGTTGGTTTTAAAAAGGAGTTAAACTCACCCAGAAACAAAATCTCTTTGTATTGGGAACAAAGCTGGTATATCCAATATATCGTCAGAATACGTCTCGTACGAATAAGCAAAATAAGCAAATAGAAAAAAAAAAAAACGGGTACCTTATAATTTGATTGATGATCTTATGTTGCAATTTGTTCGTTTCAAAGATGATTCTTTTCTTTATCGTTTGGTTACTTGAAACGTGATTTCTTCATGATAATAGCAAACATTGTTTTTTTTTTTCATGTGGAAAACTTGTCCTCCCTTAAGTATTCCAAATCAAATCCTCAGCCACAAAAGTCTCCTGGTCAATTTGTGGGACTATAATCGAGTAATTCATTACAACCACTTACAACTTGGTCATACCATCATGGGAAAATCATATTGAAAATGATGCATCGAAGGTTGCAAACATTTTAACCATCAGTGGTGAATAGAAAAGAGATTATCCTGCGACTGGATAATGCAAATTTAAAATCCAACCGATAAAAACTGTTAGGTATCGAAATACCGTTCCATCCCCTTTCTTCACCGGTCATCTTTCTTATCGATTACCACTTTTCCTCGTGCATTAGACGCATATATACAGCGGCAGGTGTAACCAATGCGAAGCAGGTCAAAATATCTTTCGGCGGTTTGTTGATTCTCGTTACCTTTCTTTTTTTATTGTGATGGAACAAATCAACTGTTGAATAGTAGTTTTTAATGCCACATTCCATACTTTAATATTTGTATTCCATACTTTAATATTACCTGAGAATTTCCACAACTTATTCGGAAATATAGTAGTGTGGTTTCTGGTTGCCTTTTCCATGGTTTTGAATTTAGAGAAGTCTGTCTATTAGATAGACTGTCGCCCAAGACTAGAGATCTCAGTTTACCTCGCTGTTTAGCCCATAGCTGAGAAGGAAAATGGATTCACGTCTTTCCCAAGGTTGTTAGTGCGAATGCAATAGAGTAGGTTGGAAATCGAACTCGACTTGCCAATTCCAATTTCCACACTAATAACATTTATGTTACCTGTACTTTTAAATGGTATTTGCCTTTGACCTTTGACTAATGAAATTGTCTTTGGACCGATTTATGACGTTTTAAATTTGTGGTTCGAAGCAGTCATTTATTTTATTCCAACTTATATAACACCAAGCGGCGACGGTGTTTGTGTTTCATGCTTGAACGCATCAGGCCATCTGATTACGTTCGAGGATGAAACAGACTGTCACCACTGGGTGTTGACCCCAGTGTCCACTTTTATATTTAAATATGTTCTTTCACTGATATTGAGCACTATTACCCATAAATATATATATGGCCTGACGATTGCGCTTAAGCAAAAAAGACTGTCGCCGCTGAATGTTGACCTCAATGTTAACTTTTATATTTACATACGCTCTATCACTGATATTGAGCACTTTAACCCATAAATATGGCATACCTTATAATCATATTTTTATCACATACACACATATTCTTCTTTAAATAATTTTATAATATTTTAAACTTAATACAGATTAAATTTAAAATTTAAAATTGGTAATTTTTGATTTTCAATTTTATAGTAGAATTTAATATTAATTAGTTAGAATGGTTTCTATTTTAGCCTAACCCTAACATTAAAGCATTAATTATTATAACCAAGGTTCGTCGTCAAATTTTTTGAATTCTCATAAATTTGTATTTTGATTGGTCATTGCAGCTTATGTAACAGCGTTTCTCCTACCGAGAGGTGTTTGATTGATTTGAACCTTTTAAATCCCTTTATTCTACATTCAACACCATCACCTGATAAGGCACCAGAAGTGTTGAAACAAAATGGCTATTTTTGTAGTGATTTTATAACATATTATAACATCTTATAATTTTCGAATAAATCACACACAACACACACACACACACACACACACACACACACACATATATATATATATATATTTGTATTTATGCACATAGATGCATGGCCGCATGGTTAGAATGTTTGTTTTCGATGATCGATTTGATGTTATCGGTTTGAGGCAGCGATCCCAGGTTGTTGCACCTTTGGGGCGTGTCTACAAACCAAACTACGTATTGAGCTAAACATTGCGTGTGAAATTTTGTAGTCGGAACTATTCAGTGGCCGTCAATGCTTGTGAAGTCACAATTCACGGTGATCGAGAATCGGAGTGTACTGGCCTTGTTCTAATTATTGATCATACCTTATTATGCGCTCTTTTCCAGAAATTGTGACTAAGGTCTGATCGGCGGCATAGTCATAGTCTAAAACATAGGTTGGCTCTGTGGGCGTTGAACCAACAAACATGATCAGGCGTCTGCAACAGGAACGGGCGAGCCGCCTTAACAGATAGAAAATAAATTCCCAGCCAGTATGCATATATGTTTGTACAGTGAGGGGAAACAAATATTTGTACACATAAAATTTTTAATTTATTGTATTTCTACTAATGAATAAACATACTTTTCATATAATTAACTGTACACAGATGCATAATAAACTAAGTGTACATAGAAATTAGAAACAATTTTGATTTAATAGAAATCAATCCCATTTATCCATGTTAATAGATGAAAAAAGTATTTGTACAATGCAAATTTCAGATTTTAAAAGTTAATTGCTTTAATACTCTATATTATTCAAGTGGAATATTCTAGAATGTTCCAATAATGTTATCAGTAGTTATTTTTTAGCCTAAAAATACGAACAGAACATTTTGTAATTGATATTCGTGCAAGAAGGCTTTCATCATAGCAAGAGGTAAAGAATTGACAAATTCGCAAAAAGAACTGATTGTTAAGCTCTAGAAAGAAGGTAAAAGTTACAGGAAAATCTCAGATTACCTGAATATTCCATTTATTTCCATTAGTTCATTCATTGCAAGGTATAGAATACTCAACACTGTTGAAAACGAAGGAAGAACAAGTGCTCCACGGAAAATTTCTTCAAGATATTCGAGGAAATTAATGCATCAAATTAAACAAAATCCAATGGTTACTCGTCAAGTGTTGCAGGATGATTTGCTTTCATCAGAAATCTGTGTCACTAAACGGACAATAAGCAATGAATTTCATAGAAACAATCTAAAGTCACACTCCCCTCGGAAAACTCAACTGCTATTGAAAAATCACAGAGATGCCAGGTTAAAATTCCTTCGTGAACATAAGAATAAGGAAAATCATATTGGGAAAGTATTATGGACAGACGAAACCAAAATTGAGTTGTTTGGACGTAACTCTAGAAATCATGTATGGAAGAAAGATGGCGATGCCTTCGAACAAAAGAACACAGTTCCAACATTGAAATTTGGTGGCGGCAGCATCATTGTTTAGGAGATATTTTCTGCAAAAGGTACTGGCAACATATCAGTAATAGATGATAGAATGAATGCCGCAGCATATCAAAATATTTTGGAAACAAATTTAATGATTTCGGTTGAAAATCTTGAACTTTCTCTTGATTAGATATTCCAACAGGGTAATGGCTCTAAGCACACTGCAAAATCTACCAAGAAATGGCTCGCTAAAAATAATGTAAATATCCTGAAATGGCCAAGTCAGTCCCAAGATTTAAACTGAATCAAGAATCTGTGGCAGTATTTGAAAATTCGAACCCAATCGAGAACTCCAACAAACATCCCGGATCTGAAGACCATATGCGGAGAAGAATGGAACAAAATGCCAAATAAAATTTGCAAATCATTAATTGAGAACTACAAGAAGAGGTTGGTTACTGTAGAAGTGGATAATGGATATTATACAAAGTATTAAATGAAGATTATATATTATTTGTGTATTGTACGAATACTATTCTTACCCATAAAAATGGATAAACGGGATTTATTTTTATTAATTTTTTCTGTTTGTATGAATATTTAGCTATTATGTATCTGTGTACCGTTAATTATATAAAAAATATGTTTATTCATTATTTGAAAATAGAATAAATAAAAAATTGGTATGTGAACGAATATTTGTTCCCCTCATCACTGTATGTATAACAATTCATATCACATTTGTGGAAAAATGTGAAAGTCAGCTGATGTGTTGAAAAAACATGCAAACAAAGACAAAAATAAACCTAATGTAAACAAAATGTGTGTGTGTCGTGATGCAAATAACATTTTAGAACATCCGTTATCATTACATTTTTTTTTTCATTGAAAATTACACATACATACATTCGTGAAGGTTATGAGCTGTTAAAGAAAAATCAGAAATAATAGATTTTTTTTTCTTTTTACCAATGTCATTATTTCTGGTGGGTTATAGATGAGTAGACAACCGATGATTTGCATCGTAATATAAATTCCGGCGAGCAACAGCAGACATTTTGGTACGTTGTTGAGCACTTCCGGTTGCGAGAAGAAGCTGGAACATAAAGCATATTTTTTTTTTAGAATTTTTGATTTAACTTTATTTTTTTTCAAAAAAGGATTTTATTTCTCTTCATTCGTAGTTGTTACGTGAATAATTTCTACTTTTGTCATACTTTAAATCTCTTATATTTTATAATTGTAAGATAAATCTATAATAATAAAAATCTATATAGGTTAGTGTTTTTTTCATCGAAACTTGTTGTGACTTTTCTTTATATTATGTAAATTTAAACCGAAATTAACGAAACTTTCCTGTATAGAGCGTCTAGCCACTTCCTGTTGTAGATACCCGCTCAAGGTCATTTGTGTTTCTCCAGCACCCACAGAGCGAACCTGTGATTTATACTGCAACTATACTAAACAGACCTTAGTTACAGTTTCTAGGCGAGTGCGCATAATTTAGCGTGATCAACAATTTGAACAATGCCAGTGCACTATAACCCTCGGTCACGATGACTTGAGGCTTCGTGCTAGCACAAGCATCGACGGCTTCCGAACAGTTTCGTTTATCCAATTTTATTCATACGTCATCAGGTGGTATAATTTTCGGTCACTTTTCAAAGGTGCTGCACACTAGGATATTCACATCGGCTACCGAGAACGATAAAATCAATATATTTGGTACCTTTATGAGAAATTGACCATGGAGAGATTCGAAATTTCAGTTTCTCTTATTAATAATGTTTCTTTTTTTTTCTCAGATTCTTTCACACTCAGTAACTTCATATGTCTTAGTGGTTTTAACGCCTTGCTTGCGGTGAAATGAAAAAAGAAACAATTCTTTCTCGGTTTCTTCTTGTGTATTTCGTGTGATTGTAATGTTTCGATCTCTGTGCATTAACAGAAATTGACCTGAGTGACAACTTTCCCCCAATGCTTCTCAAATCACAGAAATTTGGTGATACTAAAATGAAAAGGGTCATATTCTTACTAATTGTGATCGATTTCCAGATCTGGTGGCAGGTTGTGTGGGTTGACAAAAGCCGTGATAACTTGATTAAAGATGAAGGCTCCACCACCAAAACCGCTGACCACAAATCCAGCAATAAAACCTTTGTGCTTCGGAAACCACTAAAATTGGAAACGAAAATGAATACAACGAAATGTAAATTAATAACATAGAATCAAAAATCAGTCAGCTGCATAAATTACTTTTCTACAAAAGTAGACAAACGAAAACAAAACAAAAACAAAACACCCCAAAATATCGTTAAATCTAAACTTATAAAACAAATTAAGTATTTTAAATCTTGTGTATACGAGACGCAAGCCTTCTTACCCCAAATAGTGTCCAAAAGTCTGCTGCATCTTTTACTTTATTTTAGAAATCAATCCCATTTTTTTCTTGGACACAAAAAGGACAAAATCGTGTCAAATTTGATTTATTTGTTTACCAGAAATCTAATATCTACCCAATGTCGTATCGCAACAAAGGGAAATAAATCATATCTACACATCGAGAGGTAGAATGAGAAATGCAGAGTTTGGAGGCGTGGGAAGAGTTGGACGAGGCTATCATAATCAAAGCCTTCAGGAAATGCATCTCGACCAAGCTCGATGCCACCGAAGATGACATCCTATACGAGGAATTCATACAGAAACGGGAGTTTTTTGACTCCCGTTTTTCTGTATGAATTCCTCGTATGAACCAACCATGACGATAACGACAACGATCACCCCGGCAAGAAAGTGGTAGACCAGTTGAAATTCATAACAATCACATCAAGATATTTTTTGAGATTAATCAACATTATATGACGCGGGAAACTGTAATCATACAAAAAGTCTCATAATCAAACGTTGATAATCATTTGAACTAAATTGGTTGTCAGTTGATTTCATATTTTAAGTGAAAAATCCCTACTGGATTGTAGTTAAACGTTTCACATTTTAAAGCGAATTAAAAATGTGATACTTTACAATAACATAGAGCAAAAGGTATTGTAAGGCAAGCAAAATGAACCACCTCTGAACGTACGCAAAATTGTTTTTCATCAATAAATTCGATGTTATTTATATGATTGAAATTGAAAGAAAGACTTATATTACGAGCTTTTTCCAGAGAAGCAAACGACTGATTCGAACAAGTACTGCTTTCAATTATGTCAAGTAAAGGTAGCAATCGAGGAAGACCATCGGAATTAGTCATGAGAAATGGTGCAATATTGCATCAGCATAACGCTAGTCTGTCTGTTTCTTTGGTGACCTGGAAAATTGTTACAGTTCGGCTGGAAAGTTTTTATTCATCGTCGTTTTCAGCACATATCGCGAATTCGGATTTCTCTTTATTTGGTTGTATTCTTTAATGAAATTCTATTCAATTCCATGTAAGACAGCAAAAATCATTTCGAGCAGTTCTTTGCTGAGAAAGCTAAAACCTTCTGAGAGGATGGCTTAGTGGAATTAATTGATAAAAAATGTTAATAAATAAAGTTCATATCAAAAAGTTACTTTTACTGTCAGCAACAATTTCTTTAATTTCTGACCACAGAAAATGTCTTTCTTCCTGATTTTCAACGTATTTCTATATTAAAACTGCTAAATAATAGAAGCTATTCTATTATTTCTGAGAGGCTCACTGTGAGGTCATGGTTAGCGTAGCTAGTCTGGTTGACCATTCATAGGGAATTCAACCCTCATTGGGTGCTCCGTACAATATTTGACAATAAATAACCCAACAATAATTGATATGTTGCAAAAATCAGCCAACCAAAGTATTATTAGTAATACTTGACTTGATTGTCAACCCTTTTCTTCCTGATTTTTACACAACGCGCAAATTGAACCCGAAATTGTAAAATTTGGTGCTTAATAATAGAAACTACTTCATTTATTTATACAGGAAATGACTAAGGATAAGTGAAAGAGTAATAGAGTAATAAAACTAGTGCGCATCATTTAAAAATAGTCGAAATCTTATATATTTTTGGCAAATTAGTAGAAGCTATAATTATCTCCGATTTGTTTATGCATCTCACTTTGTATGGTTTTCTTTTGGGCAAACAATATGACTTTTGCTTTTCTAGGTTAACCACCGACGTGTTAATGGTCTTTTAGCGAATAAATGTCAAGATTTAGATAAGAACTCTTGAGATGTGGCTTTAGATATTTCGAAATCATTTGACAGGATTTGGCATGTTGGTCTTTTTCCCAATATAAAAGAAGCTATGGTTGTCTCCGGTCATTATTTTTTTCATTTGAACCAATCTTTCATAACAAGTCGTCTAATAAAAGTGTGTTCAACAGTTAATCTTCTAGACTATTTCACATTAATACAAGTGTCCCCCCCCCAAGAGCTCTATCCTTGGACCTACTTTGTTTCTTATCTTCATCAATGACCTTCCTGATGTCATCAGTTCCCCAATGTATTTCTGCTGATGACACAACTATTTACACTTGTCCTAATAGTAAGTCTGATATGTTCGATAAAGTAAATCTGGCAGCTGATCACGACAATGACTTCCAATTAGTTGTTAACCGGAACAAGAAAGGACTTGTAAAATTTTAACGCCTCCACAACAAAAATATCTTTTAGTATCATAGAGAACTTTTTTGCTTTTTGCTCAGCATGGCTGATGATAACCTCTTGGGGAGCAATTCATTGTCCCTTCTTGATTTAACGTTTTCCACTAACATGAAGTAGAACGATTATATTGAATCAATTGCTAGGTCTTTTGCTAGTAATGTTGATTCACTGTGTCGTGCCAGACAATTTTACACGTTAGAATCCACCTTGGAGGTTTATAAATCTACCATGCATTGAATATTGCCTCCATATCTGGTTTGGGGCTCCTGCTATATATCTCCAGATTCTTGATATAATCCAAAGAAGGGTTTGCAAAGTTATCGGTTCTAACCGGGCATTTCTGTGACTTAGCTTCATTGTGTCTTTTCTATAAATATTTTAATGAGAATTGTTCTAATTAGCTTTCCTCTCCGTTATCTCGACCTCATGAATTTAAACGTATTACTAGACTGGCGACAATATCCCATCGTTTTGCCATTGAATTGGTTAGACGTAACTGTAAATTCTATTCTAATAGTTTTTTTTTTTGCGCTTCTCGACTGTGGAAACCAATTTTGGTTTCTTGTTTCCCTGTCACCTATGATTTTCTAAAATTTAAATGTCACATCAATCACCATCTTCTATCTTCCTGAATCTTATCATTTATTGTCCGTTCTCCTCACTAATGTCTTTTCATTTTCTTTCACTCTCAGTAACCTTTTAAGTCTTAGTGGCATTATCGTCTTGATTAAAAAATATATAAATTTAAAATTAAATGCAACGCCAATCGCCATCTTCTATCTTCCTGAATCCTGTTCTTTTATTTCCCTTTTTCCTCACTAAAGTCTTCTCATTCTCTTTCTCTCTCAATAGCCCCTTACGTCTTAGTGACATCACCACTTTGTCTTTGGGTGAAACTATATATATATATATATATATATATATATATATATATATATATATATATATATAATCCGTTGGTATGTAATCCAAGTGAATCCTATTAATAAAATTTCAAAACTGATTCACATAGAGAGCTCAATCTTTTATTCAAACAGAGCATATAAATTACATACAATAGGAATTAAGATTACTTCAAGGTAATGACCATTTCACCCACAAATTAAAAATAATTTGCAGGATTTTCAAACCCATCAGAATTAGTGAAAAAACAAGATAGGAAGTAAAGAGAAGGAGAAGAAAGAAGGTATTGAGAGAGTGGTAATGTCTGGACATGGGGAATAGTAAGAAGAGATACATAAAGTAGACTGACCTAATTTATATGGAATAAAAGTAGAAAATTAGGGAAATATTTTTAATAAAAAATATTAAGGAATATAATAGATTTATATTAGAGAGAAAAGCCGGAATATATATATATATATATATATATATATATATATATATATATATATATATATATATATATATATACTTAAACCTAGAGAGCCAGACAAACCTACCTTCTTTGGGCTTTAGACTTGCATGCTAGACGATTATTTTCGGCTAACGTACATGTTCTTGGTTCTTTCTTTTTTTAATACCTTTTTTCCCCTTTGGTATTGGTTTGATTATTTACAAATCAAAACACTGAAGGTTTTCTGAACGAGTATAATTTCTTATACTTATAAGATTACTACTACTACTACTACTACTATATATATATATATATATATATATATATATATATATATATATATATATATATATATATATATTGAACTTGTAAAAGTAGCTTTCTGAATTGCCTACTTTAATTTTTTATCGTTTTGTTCTAGAAATGGATGTTCAATTTGATCATCTGAGAAGTTAAGAAAACAAAGGCAAAAATTATTATAACAAAAAGTACTGGGTAAAATGTTTAATTTCCCCCAAACGAAGTCCATGCATAAATTCTGTAAAGAATTAAAAAAAATATTTACTCTCATAGCACATCCGATGGGGACGTAATAGGCAATACCAATTCCACTGCCGAACATTCCACCATAGGTAATCAGCAAATAAAAGAAGCCATGTTTTATTGAAATGTTGGTCAGAGCAACGCCACCGCTGAAATAGAAATGATAATTTCGATATTGTTTTTGAAAGACATACTTACTGAGTGCCTTAACAAAAAATTACAAAAGTTTACAATGAGTATTTGTGAAATTTGCGTATTATTATCTTTCGCACGGTCTTTGTTTCCAACTAGAGATTTTACATTATCCATTAAATGGTATAACCTCAGAAGCATCTTTTACAGATTATTTACGGTGCCAAATAACGCAGGCTTCTGAAGCGATATGATATTAGATCGGGACAAAAGTTATTTGTTGTTATAAGAGAGAGAGAGAAAATTTATAATCAGTTTTCAAACGGTCTCGTTTTCCAAGTTTTCAATAAACAAAGTCGAAGTGTTAAAATAATCGGTTGGTCGAAACAAACATTTTTGTTTATGATCTTCCTGTATAATTAACTATATGTACTTTCTAATTTTTTTTTTTTTACCATTTCAGCAAACCCTTTATTTCAATTCTATTCTATTTTTGTTTTTTATTATTATTTACTGGTACACAAATAGGCATCAAATGTAATTTTCAGCCACCACATTTTGAGGATGGTGTGAAAATCAAATTTCTTATTTGTTAATAAAATATTGATTCACAACAAGCATGTTATTAGAGATGCATTAACCCTATGTGTATATGTACCTAGCAGTGTGATAAACCTCTTACGCGGCGTGGATGGTACGATACTGCACACCGACAAGAACTCCATCCTAAAAAGTTGGTCTGAACATTTCCACACAGTACCAACCTTGTAGTCCTTTAGTACCAACCTTGTAGTCCTTTAGTACCAACCTTGTAGTCCTTTAGTACCAACCTTGTAGTCCTTTAGTACCAACCTTGTAATCCAGGAAGCTGCTATGGATCGTACCCCACAATTAGTACCAAAGTTACAACTGGACGTGGTATCAACGCCACAACAATCGAAAAACTAAAATGTGATATCCTCCAGATGTCTGGAGGGACAGTGGCCCATCATTATATGCAAGACTCTACGAACTCCGTCTCCGCTATTGCGAACAAAACAAAACTACTTCAAGACTTCAAAGACTTCAAGTCATCATAACCATCGAAAAAAATAAGGGAGAAAAGTAAGGCTGCTGGAACGACCAAAGTATTACGCTGTACTCGTTTACTGGCAAAATACTCGCAAGGGAATACTGCTGGATACTGATCAGTAGCGAAGTAGCAAGGGTTACCGCTCGTCACCTCTCGCTGCTAAGAACCAGTGGGATGCTAGAACAAACCGTATTACAACGGTGATTATCTTTGTTTTAATTTAATTGATTGATGGATTCGTTTTCTACGGCTTAATCCTTTGCAGGTTATTTAAGATCAGAAAATATTTTTGTAATAATTTTTTTGAGATAATGATTTAGAGATACGAGTCTTACTAATTAACCCATAAGTGGGGGCAGAAGGGGTGGTGTGGCAGATGTAGTGAACCAGAACTGGAGTCGAATGGCGGAAATGATGAACAGGACTTACGTTATTCTCAACGAAAGAGAGTTCGCATGAAGGACTTCGAGTTGAGAGAAAGCAAGTACACGCCGGAACTAGGGTGTTTAGGCATATAGATCACGTGCATCCAGCGTGTTTTGCGATCTATAGAAGACAAGATCACTAGAAGTCAGGGAGTAATCGTTTGACAGTCGAACTGCCACTAGCGTTACGTTGTCGGCCGAGAGAATACACCGTGTGAGAGAGTTTCAGTGGCGCGTACGTCGCCCCGTCAAAAGAAACTTTTCTTCTTTGTTGTATAACAGGTGGATTCATACCTTTCCCAAGGGTATTTGCGCGTAACTGAATATAACGAACCCAACTGGAATTGGAACTCGCCTCTCTGATTAAGAATTTGGAATCATTATCCACTACACCACCTGCACATTCAAGCTCGATGTTGCTTAATTTCGGTGATCTTAAGCAGGTTTTTGTTTTAAGACAAATCCTAGAAAAGTACTTGGTGCAAAACAAAGGGTTGTAGCGATGTAATTAATATTCAAATCATTCTGAGTCTTCGAGCAGGACAAAGAAAAATACTTCCAGGAAAGAAATAATACAAAATATAAAAGACTAAGTAATGCAGGTATTTCAAACAATACAATAAAATTGATAACCCAAACAACCCAGAAAACAAATACACTGAATTCTGGTATAATTCTGAAATAAAAATGTTCTTGGTAAAAGATAATGAGGATTAAATAAGGGTTCAGTGAGCTTTAAGTTCCATTCATATAAAATCCTGTTTTTTATTTTTATTTTTAAATAGCGTTCATTGTGGAGGTTGATGCAAATGTATACGTGTATGAAATTTTCATGGAAGAAAAGGAGTGTAAGAGATATAAAGGCCATTAATCGTTAGTGATAAAGAGAATTTTGCAACAGTCGCCGGAGTCAAAAGTAATGTGCTGGACGAACAGTCGGTGTAAGGGCGTGGTAACGTGATCTCCTTATGATGTATTCACTTCGAAAGAAATTTTATCTGCTGACTTTATCGGATCGTATTTTGCTTTTTGATGTGATCTGATAGGTTCCGCTAAGTTCTGAAAATTAGGAAACTGGGCGGCTTCTCAGTTATGAAAATGTTTTTGTCACGTGATATGCTTACGTTTACTCACTCGAGGTTGTGTAAGTGCGGTTTAGTGGTGGCTAGATAGGGGCAGATTTGAATTTGTCAGAAAGAGTGTGACTGGATGATAAATGTCACTGCTCAGATTTTTATGTCTATTTTTAGAAGTAATAAAATTGGAGACACAGCAGTGCTGTAGGCCACCTTTGTTTATTTGACAAATGCATTTGACACAGTAAGCAGATCTGGTCTTTCGAAAAATACTTAACATATTTTGTGTCCGTCCCAAATTCCTCAGCTCACTTATTCAATTACATGAGGCGAAGCTCTCCCAAATCAGATTCGGTATTGACCTCTCAAACTTTTCCGTATTTCAAACGGCGTGAAACAGGTTTGTGTTCTGACCGCTACACTGTTTTCAGTATTCTTTAGCAAGAAGATGGATTACGATGAAAACAGGAACACCCGCACCCATCTAAATGTCAACCTGTTCAATTGCAAACAACTCTAGATCCGCATGTAGAATATATTAAAGCTAGTGGGAATAGTTTTGTTTGCAAACGACGCGTCTCCAGTCGTATATTCACTTTCAAAATTTTAATACAAGTAACGTCCTACTTTGCAAAGTATACCGAACTCTTCGACTGAGAAATCATATATATATATATATATATATATATATATATATATATATATATATCCTCTACCTCTCCCTCCAGCTATGGGTAAAATAGCAGGACAGACTGGGTTCTATAGCCTTTGATAGCAACTGGTCTAGGAGAAGGACAACTCTGAATTCAAAACCTGCGGAGGGTCGTTTGGGAACCTTGTGGCATTCGGTGCATCAGGTCTCTGTATTCGTCCCTTCAAAAAGTGTGGATGGTCCTGCACGAGGCCTTCACCACTATAATCAAATCTCATGTGCCGGTGTCGGGCTGTCGGTTTCCTGGAAACTGATCTGCTTGACCCTCATACATCGAATCTCGACGGGAGAGTCGATTATATATATATATATATATATATATATATATATATATATATATATATATATATATATGTGTGTGTGTGTGTGTGTGTGTATATATATATATATAAGGTAGAACTATGCCCATGAAAGAACTATGCCCATGAAAGAATTACTTACTGAAACACCAAATTTGCATTGTATCCTTTTGGTATGCATACAGCAATCACACAAAGAATACTGCTGCTCATATAGAATTAGTAACAAATGTCTATACCAGATATGGGAAACATTTTTGAACAGTGGGCCGCCTGAGGTACACTACACCATAAGACTGGCCGCACAACTAAATAAAATAAAGGTAATTTTTAAACAAAACTATGAGCATGCGCATTGGTATGTGCCTTCGAAATAGGGAAAAGACGATTTTGTTTTTCTTTGGAGAAAAGATTCCTTCTATATTAAAAAAAACTGTAGACTTGGTGTAAAATTATCACTGTTGATAGAGTGATTAACACACACTGCTGTGCGTGACTTGTTTCTAATTTAGTCATTTGACTAAACAAAAATATTTGTAAAAGAGGAATTATATTTATTCTCTAGAGAAAAATAATTATCATTGGCGTTTCCTGTTTCTGAAGGAAAAGATGTTTACACGATGATCTTCCTTAGTGAAAACGTCCTGGGTATGGCGCTAAACTACATCTTGCAACAAGGTTTCTGATTGGGAGATCTTAATTGCTATTGTTTCCAGTTCCATCCTAACCCGGGGTGGTAACATCTGTTAGGGTCCCAGCTATGGGCAAATAGTTGACTCCCAAACTGGGTCAAAAAATCATGAATGCATAATCATAGAATTCTTATAGCAAAAATACCAGCAATACATTTTTTGAAAAAATACTAGCAATACAGTTTTGCAAAAAAAAAAAAATTATCAGCAATAAATTTTTGAAAAACAAATTATTACCAGCAATAGATTTGATTCTCGAAAAAAAACCTCTCTACAAAAATATGTCAATGAAAGCAGATCTACAAACTTATTTTTAAAAAAGAATACATATTCTATTCATACGAACCTATCCTAAAAATCTTGTTGGCATTAAATAACCTATTGAGGTTGATATACCGTAAAACGAAATAAACCAACCATCCTTAGTGAAAATCGTCAATGGTTTAAAATGCTGACAACGTTACCTTCAAGGAAAATTTCTAAATTTCATGAAACATTGTACATTGTTTATGCACGTGGTTATGCATGTGTGTGTGAACAAGTGAGAACGAAAGAAAGCAAACAACAATTTAATAAATGTTATTTTCCTCATGAAATTAGGCGTGCCATTCAGAAAGCCGATCGGCCCGCGTGTGGCCCGCGGACCGTAGTTTGCTCATACGATGTCTAGCTCAGGCGGGCTGTTCAAATTCACTGGACATTTCGTTACAATGTGGTGTACACACAAGTATACACATATTCATTTACACACATGTTATATATATATATATATATATATATATATATATATATATATATATATATATATATATGTGTGTGTGTGTGTGTGTGTTTGTTTGAAAGAGTAGGGATATAGAATCCGAACAAAATTTTTTGATAAAGTGTAAAACTGTTTTATTAAACAGGAATAAACCAACAGACAAATAGATAGATAGATAGATAGATAGATAGATAGATAGATAGATAGATAGATAGAAAGAAAGAAATAGACCAATAGGCAAACAGATAGGAATAGATTGAAAGACAGGCGAAGAAGATAGATAGATAGATAGATAGATAGATAGATAGATAGATAGATAGGAATAGTCGGACGGGCAAACAGATAGGCATAGACTGAAAGATAGACAAGATAAATAGATAAAAAGACACACGTACAGACTTATTGTGATAGGGATAGATCGTTTGATCGCCAAAATAAATCCAGTTGTGATGAGTCTCATGGACTTACCTGACTAAAGAACAACCAATGAGAATCGTCAGTCGCGGTCCGATTTTCTTGTCTAAAAACCCGCCAATTCCTCCGAACAATCCTTGACCAGCTGCAGTTGCAGCAAATATCCACGAGGCTTCCTTGTATGTAAGATCAGGAGAAGCTCCGATGGCTCTCATATACGATACAAAATAGGGAGCTAGGTTTCCTTAAAAAGAAATTTCGCAAAATTATTTTAATTCATCTACTTAGATGTCGATGTTATATAATAAAAATAATAATAGGTAACTTCACTAATTCGCTAAAAAAGAAGCATACCCTGATGAAAAAAGCCCCCCAAACTCGATGAAATTTTTTTTTATGGTTTAAATTTTTGTTATTATTAAGAGGATAGACCAAAGTATCTTGGATTATTTTTTTTACATTTTTACTCCTTCCTAACATGTCCAAAATTTTAGCCCCAAATCTTGTTTTTTAGTCAGTAAAATTGCCAAAAATCGATGATATCCACCATGTTTTAGAAATTAAATTCTCCGTTTAAAAATCTTGTAAAAGTCAATTACACCTTTTTCAAAAGTTGTTTGAGGAAAATTAGAAAATTTAAAGTTTACTTAATGTAATTGAAAACAAACATTACTTAATTTTTTAGCGGAAAAAAAATTTAGTTGAAAATAAGAGAAGCATGTCTAAGCATGGTGTAAACTGACGTTTACGCCAATGTATCGACATCTTACGTGGGGGGGGGAAGTTATCGGACGGAAAGACAGAAATGACAATATTTTCGAATTGTAACTATACAGTAATTTTTAAAAAATTAAATACTTTCAAAAGTCTAATATTTTATTGTTTTTAAGGTATTTTTTTTAACGAAGATATGTTCAAAGCTTGCACTGTCTCAGTCGCTAAAATTGAAACTAAAAAAGAAAATAATTAATAATTGCAGTATGTCTCTCACTGTAAAACAATAAGTTAATTATATTTAAAAAAAAAATGAAAAATTTGCAAATAATGCCTTAGTGACAATTTTTTTAAAAAGTATCATTCCTGGTGTAAAAAAACAGATTATTCCAAAAATAGCATTAAAAATTGGTAGAAATCTACCGTTTAGGAAATACTTACAATCTTAGTTGAGTTCCGGTTATCCACGCTTACTGCACGAAAGTTTACTGGACTCAATTACAGGTAATGAGTCAGTGACAAATAAAAAAAGTATCATTTCTGGTGTAAAAAATCCTGATTAAACTAAGACTGTCAATATTTCGTAAACGGTAGATTTTCCCCAATTTTTAATGCTATTTTCTGAATAGTCAGGCTTTTTTACACCAGGAATGATACTTTTTAAAAAAATTTTTCACTGCAAATTTACTAAAAAATTAAATTATTTAGTAATATAGTAATAAAAATTAAAATTTTGAAAATGTGACGCTGATTGTCTGTCAAATAATTTAACACGTGCTAGCCATAAGGAAAACAAAAAAAAAACTTCTGAGGCCTGGTTCGCTGTTAGGGGGAAAACTCTTAAAACACGTGACTATTATGCCTGAACCGTACATCCGTACTTTGTGAAAATACGTTTTTAATACTTTTTTGCATCTTTAAAAATATTTGTAATGCACCTATATGTATAGATTGTAATAAGCTTTCAAATTTATGATCTGTAAAAATAGATCTACTTAATAAAACAGAATTTCCTAAAGGGTACGAATTCAAACTTAATTTTAAAATATTTAACACCGTTATCCCATTTTTTATTTAAAATTGAAAAAAAAAAAGAAGAAAATTCTTGTAAAAATTCATTTTTCATAGGAAAAATATTTTGGCTTCAGACAATACTGTCCTTAACATATATTATTCATAAAAGCCATTAAAAGTTTTTCTAATTAAATATTGTCTTAGTTTTATTCGGTTTTGTATTTTATAATTCAGAGATGAATTTTGGGTAGCTATGTATTTCTATTTTACAAAAAAATCGAATATTCATATTCTTCAAAGCTTTTAACTAATATAATCACAAAAAGGCAAAACGTCGAATTTCTCGAGTTTTCATAAAATTAGGTAAAGGGTGTGGGGTAACAGATTTAAAATTTTAAAAAAAGTATCATTTCTGGTGTAAAAAATCCTGATTAAACTAAGACTGTCAATATTTCGTAAACGGTAGATTTTCCCCAATTTTTAATGCTATTTTCTGAATAGTCAGGCTTTTTTACACCAGGAATGATACTTTTTAAAAAAATTTTTCACTGCAAATTTACTAAAAAATTAAATTATTTAGTAATATAGTAATAAAAATTAAAATTTTGAAAATGTGACGCTGATTGTCTGTCAAATAATTTAACACGTGCTAGCCATAAGGAAAACAAAAAAAACTTCTGAGGCCTGGTTCGCTGTTAGGGGGAAAACTCTTAAAACACGTGACTATTATGCCTGAACCGTACATCCGTACTTTGTGAAAATACGTTTTTAATACTTTTTTTTGCATCTTTAAAAATATTTGTAATGCACCTATATGTCGCAGATTGTAATAAGCTTTCAAATTTATGATCTGTAAAAATAGATCTACTTAATAAAACAGAATTTCCTAAAGGGTACGAATTCAAACTTAATTTTAAAATATTTAACAACTTTATCACATTTTTTATTTAAAATTGGAAAAAAAAAAGAAGAAAATTCTTGTAAAAATTCATTTTTCATAGGAAAAATATTTTGGCTTCAGACAATACTGTCCTTAACATATATTATTCATAAAAGCCATTAAAAGTTTTTCTAATTAAATATTGTCTTAGTTTTATTCGGTTTTGTATTTTATAATTCAGAGATGAATTTTGGGTAGCTATGTATTTCTATTTTACAAAAAAATCGAATATTCATATTCTTCAAAGCTTTTAACTAATATAATCACTAAAAGGCAAAACGTCGAATTTCTCGAGTTTTCATAAAATTAGGAAAAGGGTGTGGGGTAACAGATTTAAAATTTTTTTACAATGACTTTCTAAAAAACATGTCTAAAATAATTTCATTTATTTGTGAATAAAATCTGAAAATTTCATTAAAATCCGACAATTTTTTGATTTTTGCAAGAATTTCCAAATGAATCTGTTTTTCACGTAAAAGAGACGCTAAAAACTAATGGTAAATATTATGTGACTTTCTGACGGAAAAAAATAAGGTTTTTAAGCAAAATTTCGAACGTGCTAGAAAGGATGAAAAAATTTAATAAAATCATCAGAAAACACTTTGGTCTTTCCTCTTAATAATAACATGAACATTTTGACGATAAAACTTCGTTTTTATTAAGTTTGGGACCTTTTTTCATCGTGCTATGCTGTCTTTTCGGCGAATTATTGGAGTTCCCTAAATAATAATAATATACAATGACAGGTTTTATTATGCAAGTCAATGTTTCCACAGTGAAATTGGTATTAACCAATTTTCAGGACGTACTTAAATTTATATAAGTAATACATGCAAGTGACAGTTTAGTAATATCTATCCTTATTTAAAAAAATATCGGTAATAAGTTTGTGGATGTTAGATTTTATTATGCAAATTTTTATTTATAAAAAATCTTAAACGATGTAGGCCGTATAAACCTATTTGATTAACGTAATATCTCATATACTCAAATGAATTATTATTTTATTTTTATTTTACATGTTAATATAAGCAGCTTGATATTCTATAAAGTTCGTCAGTTTTCCAATCATTGATTTTGTTAATATTGCTACGATTTTAGTTTTAATATTACTTTCAGTAGATTTTATTGTTTCCAGAGATCGTTTTTGATTGAATATTTTTTTCTCTTCTCATATACGTCTTCATTATTGATGGACCAAATGTTTTGCATTGGAGTAATATCTGCAAAGTTTAGGTGCTTCATAAGCCCCGTCAAGAAGTGAAAGCTTAAATGGTATAGACATGTCATAGGAGTCCATAATTTTCCCACTGTCATCATACAAGATACTAACGAGTGGACTGGAAAATAATTCAGAGAGAGTTAGTTATTGGCACGCAACCGAGACATATGCAGGAAGCTGGTCAGGTGCTCAGCTGCGCAGCGACCATAGCTTCTTAGGTATCGCTGTGAGGATCATAATCCTCATCATCCGTGCCGTGATCGGGTGCGGTCCTAACTAACGGGTGTGTAATTTTGCTTAGCTATCTTTTACAATTTTTTTTGCGAATACTTCTTGGCTGTTTC
>CAHIKZ030000321.1:160000-295000 GCA_903632075.3 Acanthosepion pharaonis
TCACATTGGATGCTTGTCATTTGTTACGCTTATTTTTAATATATACTACAGAAAATTCCTACTATATTTCAACAATATAACTTTTTTAAGATAAGCACTTTTTTTTTATTTGTCTATAAGTTTCCGTTATAAACGATTTCTTTCTATAAAGAAATCTGGAACGTTGCTATTTAGTCTTTTTGTAAGTGAAACGACGGCGCCTTTGTTATGGAATTTGAAACTGTTTTATAAATAGTCTGAAAGAAGACAAACAGACCAGAACTATTGATTAACTAGACTTTGCTAAATTATTATCCTCTAAATAATTTCTTCTATATAACAGATGGAATTTGATCAAAATATTATCAAAAAGCCAATAGATGTTGCTGTTCTTTCGAAGTACTTTTCTACTTTTTACAAATATATAATAAAGAAATAAAAAATAAATGCGAACTTAACAATTTGTTGATTGTCTGTATAGTCCTTGAGCTGTATAACGTTCTTTCAAAGTTTGAACGTTTTAAAGGTTGTCGAGATTTATATCCTCCAGTATTTTATCAGACTCCATAAGAAGCTTGTGTTTTTAATAATAAAAAAGTTTTGCTTAATGAAGAAGTGTCACTTCACAATAAAAAAGGATGATTTTCAAAATTGAAAAGTTGAAAAAATCGTTGTTAAATAGTTGGATTTTAGACCCTTTTCATTGAGAAAGCATCATTAAGTAAATTTGGTAATTTTAAAGCTGTGTCTGAAGAAGAAGAATGCTTTTTTCTGGATACTACGACAGGACTTGCAGTCTCACGGCGATAGGCGTGAGAAAGTAGTCTCTTTAATAATATGTTTTAAAACAGAACATGCCATTTAAATGTAGCAATTAAAAGTTTCAATGTATCAATCAAATTATACCCTACTGTCAACATTGGCGAAGGTTTATCTCTTCAGTCGTAAAACATTACATTAACGAATCTAGACTAGCCAATGCTATAATTAAGATTTTTTTTTATTTTATTTGTACTAACGATGATCTATATATACATGTATGGAGTCAGTGAATACACATATGCAAACACTGGCACATATTTACAAGCGTACACATATACTTAGTTTTAGACTAGGCTGAAGACAGAGTTTAGAAAAATACTTCACGTCAAAAATAAGAAAGTATTCTTGAAAAACTAATTAAGTTAATGTATATACAGCTATCAAAATCATTTGTTTCAAGATATATATACTTTTTGGACACATACATACAAATATAATGATATGCATAGATGTTCCTTTCTCCCTATCTCTATCATTATATATATATATATATATATATATATATATATATATATTTGACTTAATTAATTTCTTTGACCCATTTCGCCAATTATTTTTTGGAAAGACGTTTCATTTTCAGACGATTTTTTAAAAATTTGTTTTCAGTATAGTAACTAAAAAATTGACGCGCCTTGAAGTACCCGAACGGTGGTTAACACCTCTACCAGACGTAGGAGTTGACAATTTCATTCATTTCAAGCACAGAAGAGCATAAAAAGTATCAAGATTAACGTATAAGCACATCTGTAGCTGGTTTTTGAATGTTGTGTTTTGAACGTGTTTATTCGTCCATATCTAAAAAAAATACACTTTCGGTATAAACGTATATACACCTCTACGCCGGGGAAGGGGTTAATAAGGTTTCTCGAACATTCAGGCAGGGATAATTTTCCTTTAATAAGATTTTTCGAATATTCAGGAAGGTAGACGAAAATAAATAAATATAGTGTTTAATAAATAAACGGAGCGTCTTCTCAAAAAGTTATGCTTCAAGTTATAAAAGTTTGTCGGATTAATAAAGAATCCATTCTAAATATCACTTTAAATGTTATTTTATAGTAGGTACCCATATTTGACTAGACACTTCATTTATTTTGGGTTATCTTATTTGTTTAATTTAAAGCTTTGTCTAAAGTCTGTTACATTATCTGCATTGTATATATCGTGTATATATTTGCAATTTTCATAGAGATAATAGGTTTTAGTTTTTGATTTTTAAGCAACGTAGTAAAAATCTTTTTTCTTGTCTGCATTTTGAGATAAGTTGTGATCGTTTATTTAGCAATGTGTGATGGGCTGGGAAAGTGATTATAGCTATTTTCTCCTCCAGCTAGAGTTTACAGTTTTGGGATTTATTGTTGTAGGTTGTTTTCCTTATTTCACATATTTTTTGTGTATTTTGTTTTTATTTTCCCCTATATGCCTAGAAAGGTCTGTGCTGTTCGCGTATTTACTATTTGTAAAGGATGTTTTGTGTGCGTAGTTTCTTTTTTTTCAAGAGTCCTTCAGTTACTCCTATGTATATTTTTTCTTCGTTATCTGCTGATTTCACAGTGGCTTGGCATATTATATTATTTTGCAAACAATCGCCATTTAAGGGAAATTCGTGCTTTACTCTGCAATTACAGGTGGGTTTGTTTTGTACGGGTGGTTTTTGGCTATTTTTCTGTTGTGCTTTTTTTATTGTAACGTTCTCGGGGTATCTGTAGCTGAATTTTATTGTATTTTTGTTGAATAGCTTGTGGAGAGTGCTTGATTTGAAGAAGTGCTTGTGTATCAGTTTAATGAATATTTTTCCTACGTTTGCTTTTATGTTTTTGTTGTATGGTAAGTTAAACCATAAGAAGTTTAATTTTGGGTGGTTTCTTCGTTTTTACTATGTGGCGAGTGAATAAGTGTCGCTGACAATCCATCATCTTTTAGATCAGTTTCATAATCATGTTTGGCTTCGTTGAAGATAGTTTCATTAGAATAATTTCTAGATAACCTGCGGTAAACTGATTGTGGGATCTGCTGGATTATTGTTAGCTAGTGGTTGGAAGATTCTAAAATAATCTACTTCTTTTAGGTTTTCTTTTATGTCTGTGTCAAATCCTATATGTTTTTTTTAAAGTTTTTGCGATTATTTTTCTGGTTTTATTAGGATTATAAGATCACTGTCCCCGCGGAGGTCTATATCATTTTATTGATTATTTTGCTTAGTTCATGTAGTAAATGTATGCTTATAAGCTCGCAAGTTTCTGCACCATCAAAAGCTCCCATTGTAACGTTGAACGTGCCTTCTTTCTTTAGCCACACGGATTCTTTGTTGAATAATAGTGAGATTCGGTAGTGCTTAATGATTTTTAATTCCTTTGTACTTATTTTTATTTGTTTTTGAGATAAGGAGATGGCCTTATCTAGCATGAGTCACACTCAACCTAGGAAAAGGTACATATTAACCATATAGAAAACCTAACGACAGCCCACTTTACATTTACACATATCTTCTACAAAAGGCCAGATCTTGGAAAGAAGCTGCCCGCGTGTAACTTACTTCTTAATATAAAGGGAATGAGGACGAACCCTCCTTGTGTACGTTGCATGGCGGATCCCAGTTGTAAATGTAGGAGCAAACGAATGATGTTCGTCAGAACATTTATCATGAAAATAGTGATAAAGTAGCGAGAGGCTTGCAACATTTCGTCTGTGAGAAAGGGATTGAGGGGTGGAAAATAATCGATCATCCACAAAGCCGCGTAGACGTTTTTGCACACTATCAAGACAGGCAAGTGAGGAATAGGCAGCTCCATCCCAGATATGGCAGTAATACTTCGTTTTGAGTCTGATCTGGTTTAGTAAAAATAGATTATAGCAGGGGGTCTCAGGTATTTACTAGAGTGGCACAATGAAGCGGTCATTTTCCCAGAATCTTTAACACTGGATCGTTTGTGTGAGTTCCACCAGAGGTCTGGGGTGAGCTTGAGTCCCAGTAGACGTTTAATGCCTCTTAAAGGAACACCCATCCATCATGATAGCTGAAAGTTCAGGATCTGCTTCTACCTACAAAATTACCGCTGACTCGAGGATTTTGTTTCTATGATCATTCTCTGTAAACCCTATAGACAGTAATACTTGAAAATCCTCAGATCATCTGCTTTTTTTTTAAAAATATTCTGACCCAACTATCTGGCACCAACGACTATTCCGTGTTTAAAGTCACTTAAGCTACCTTTCTTTCCCATACGAATGCATGAAATTAAATTCATCAGCTCGCTATGATAATGTTTAAATGCCTATGCACATGAAAATTGCATAAAACAGCATTTGTCCACGTGTACAAGTGAATGGAGAATTCATAACTAAGGAACATGGGAAAATTGTCGGCTCACTATATCGATTCAGAAAATATCTGAATCCTTCCGCTTTATCTTTACAAAAGTCAGATTAAGTCAGAAATGGAGTATTGGGCTACAACTGTTCAATCCTCATTTTCCAGCCTTGATAGAGTTCCAATAATTTTTACGCAGTCTTATAGAGTAAAACCTATTCTCCACTCTGCAGCCTCTTTCACACATATGCAATGTCACGAACCTATTGCTAGTCGATCACTATTTCTATGCCAAATGTTACTAGAATGCTAATTCCACAAACGCTAATCACATTATTTCATCGGTGTTCCAAATGTAAGAAGGGCAATCTACTCAAACAGTCTTTGTTTTCCTAAGAACTGTCACTTTGATGAACGGACACCTGAGTGAGTGCTTCCCTGAACACTGTAATCTTGATCTCTTCAAGCCAAGGGTCAATCTTTATCTATCCTTCCCATCCCTATAATCTCCACTTCCTACCACTTTCTTTTCCATTTACATTAGACACCTCATTCATCATTACCATTTCGACTGTAATATTGGATTAAATTTAGTATAAAAATCAGCAGACAAACGTGTTCGTGTGGGAAGCACACCTGCTATGGAACAACGGTCGATAATGTCGTATCACAGACTATTGCTAACGAATTCGATATTTACTTAATACCCTTTGCGTTCTTGTACCCGACTTACTTAATCTTAAGAAATGAATCTTTATTTTTTCCTATATGTACGTAATATATATATATATATATATATATATATATATATATATAATATATATATGTGAGTGTGCATGTGTGTTACAAAGGCAAACAGGATGCAGCTTGTTACTCAAAAATCATTAAAAACTCATAAAAACGGGCAAACAGCGAACAAGTTAGATCAACAAGTGGTTGAACAATTAATATATCCCATAAGAGAGATCAGTCGTGCTAACTAAGATTATATTATTATATTGATGATTATTTCAGCCATAAATTTACTCAGAATGGAACGAGGATATGTATACCATAATTCATTCAGTCGACAAATCATTAATTTTAAACTACAGGGTGTTCCAAAAGCCACATTGCCATTGATAACCTTGTAGATTTTATATTTATTTACCAAATAGAATCATGTTTCTGCATGTGACAATATATTAAGAAATTTTATTGGTCGAATTATGGAAGATGATATCATGCAAACATTTCCCTTGCTATTTCACAAGTATATGTTTTCTGCCATTTGTCGTCTGTAGATTGTTCATGTAACTTTTGCTGTGTTTTATTGCAATGATCAGGTAGATTTACTTTCTATCAGAATTAAATAAAGATTTGACGAGATTTGAGACTTGCATCTTGTACCCTCGAGAACTTCTCAGACAGTGCCTTAGGCTACGGAGGTGTCCCAGCTAAAGGAATTCAAAATGGAAGAATGTAGATAATTTTTTTTGCATTTCGGCTGCTCACGTGATCAAATCGGTACGGTAAAAATAAAAATGAGTAAGACAAGGATGTGCCGTCTCATCGGACTTATTCAATTTATACAGTGAAGGGATTCTGAGAGAAATAGACGTTCTACCAAAATTCATTATTGGCGGCCTCAATCTTAACAACATAAGATATGCAGGTGACACAGTTTTGATAGCAGTCACAAAAAAGAAACAAGAACTCTTACAGAAGGTAGTGAAGGAAAGCTAGAAGAAAGGACTAAACATCAATTATAAGAAGACAGAATGCATAGGTGTCAGCAAAAGTAACATCCCAACATGCAAATTCCAAATTAGAGATACCAAAATCAAATAAGTTCATATTTATTCGCCTGAATCGAATTCTAGAATTATTTCATAAAGTAAATGAAATATTGTAGTATATCACCAGAGTGAACCGTTTCTGCGTGTCATCAGCATGGCTGATGATAACCTTCAGGAGAGTAACGAGTTGCATCTTTTCGGGCTAACATTTTCTGCTGACATGAAGTGGAAAGATTATATTGAATCTATTGCTAGGTTTACTTGCAGGGAAGTTGGGTTACTGTGTCGTGCTAGAAAATATTTATCTCCAGAATCTAGCTTACAACTTATAAGTCTACCATTCGTCCATGCCTTGAATATTGCTGCCACATCTGGTCTGATGTACCTACTCTATATGTACAGATTCTTGATAAAATTCAAAGAAAAATGTGCAATTTTATTGGTCCTGACCTGGCATCTGACCTTCAGTCACTTTCTCACCGCAGTAACGTAGCTTCCCTGTGACTTTTCTATAAATAATTTCATCTGGACGAACTTTCCTCTATTATACCTACACTTTATGAATTTAAGCGCAGTACTAGATTGGCGGCAAGGTCCCATCATTTTACAGTTGAAACGACTAGATGTAACCGTAAGTTCTATGCTAACAGTTTCTGCTGTCACACTTCTCGCTTTTTAAACTTTTCCTGCTTCTAGATTCCCAGTCAACTTTGATCTTCAAAAATTTAAATGTCTTCTTAATTCTTGTTCTTTGATTATTCTCTCTCCTTAATAGTATTTTTTTCACATAATCTCTAACAATCAGTAACCTCTTGCGTCTTAGTGGCTTTACTGTCTTGCTTGAAGTGAACAGATTTAACAAAAAAGTATGCGTTACGACTAGAAATTACTAGAGTTCTGAATCTATCTCGATGCCATGATGAAGTGTACAGTTACGGCTATTTTTCTGGCAGTTTATCCAGATATGTTTTTACATATACAACTTAGGGTGTTACATCGGTCCATCACCTTCCATACCAAAATATGACCAAAACCAACACACGCACAGGAGTGTAAAACCTAAATCCCCATTCAATATCTAGACCACTAGACCTACACTAATATAAGTGGTCTACACTTCAACTATCCAGAAGTTGAACAACATCTTCAAGACGTCAAACCAGACCTCATGTTCCTATCCGAAACTGAACTCGTCTAGTCTAGTTCAAGAATTTACAATCGTGGTATAGTCGCCTCTACTCACAAAAAAAAACAAAAACAAAAAAAGCAAAAACAGAAAACTTTAAATCGTTATGTCACGGACTTGGGGCCAATATCAAGCATAGGTTCCCTTGAGGCAGTGAATCTAAAAACGAGGGCCCTGACTTCCCATTCATGTGCCTGTGCATGACCTCTGTTCATAGTATATCTTCACTGTTTTTTGTCCTCAGTATGGTGGAATTGTTCGACAGAATAACTGAGAAGATTGATACTATCCTGTCTGATCATCCCTCGGCTAGTGTTCATATTTGTGGCGATTTCAATATTCATCATATAGTATAGTTAATAATTACTGATGAAGAAGGTAAATACTGGCATGAATTTTCCGCCACTTACAAGGTGACTCAGATCGTGGATAAGCCTATTCGTGTTCCAGATATAGATGGGCATCATGCTCACCTTTTAGACATCTTCCACGCCTCCTATTCGGACCAATGTTCCACTGAAATTTTGCCTCCTTTGGGTACTTCAGACTACTCAGTTAACTATGTCAAAACTGATGCCCAGGCAAGGATATCCTACGATGTCCCATTTTATAGGACAATCTATGGTTGAGTGGTTTAGCTTACAAATCTTACATTGCGGAAGATACTCTCTCAGTATTCTTAAAAAATAGAGCTTTGGGAACAGCCTTCATCATTTCGGAATGGATTCTCTCTGGTATTAAACCTTTATCCCACACAAGAGATATAATAAAAGCCGAAGAGTCAGTCTTAGTTCACGCTTGAATGTGCTGCGACCATAGATCATTGTAACCGTAACCGCTACCATTTCTATCTCTTTAAGAGGGAACTGTGTAGCAAAACTCTTGTCTCATTCAGAGCTGCCCACAACCGAAAAGTTCTGAAAAAATGCAAAGAGCAGCTATGCACAATTAGTCCAAACTAAAGTTTAAAACAAAAAACTTGGCTCCTTCAAGTTCTGGAAAATCGCAAACACTATTCTCAATAGGAGTAACCCGTCAGTGCCTTCTTCTACAAAGAGCACAGGTTATTTCATCCTCGTCAGATAAGACTAATCTCTCTGCAATGGACGTTTCCTCTAACTCCATGTCAAGTTCCATTCCATAACTGACTTACCCCTTCTCACAGAGCACAAACTTTGTTATATATCGGATCGGGAAGTTGCCAGACTTAACCAAAGACTTAACTCCACAGAGGTTACTGGTACGGATAGAATTCTAGTGATTATACTTATGAACATTAGCCCAGCACTATCTCCAATTTTAGCAAGGCTATTTTTAACCTATATCTGAAGCATAAATCTTTCCCAAATCTATGAAAAACCTCATGTGTATGTCCCGTTTACAAAAATGCTAGTTAACGCTCATCCCAGTCAGATTCATCAGACACCTAAGTAACCAATAAACTTTTTGAGTGTCATTAACAAGGAAGTTATTTACCATCTTAACAAAAACAACCTCCTGGGCGATAAACAGCATGGATTTTATCCCTCTAGGTCAACTGTTGATGCCTCAACTCTCATTACACATAATCAATGAAGTGTTTAATAATAAACACATCACGAGAGCGATCGTTTTAAGTATTTGAAAGGTCTTTGACAAGGCGTACCATAAAGAGTTACGACACAACCTCCCCAGTTATGGCATGTCTGAAAATCTTCTATATTCAAGAATCTTTTCTACCAAGTAGGTATATGAAGATTATTGTTAAGGACCATCTTTCTAATGTCATGATATGAAGGTAGGCGTCCTTCAAGGTTATCCCTTCGGTTCTAATTTCTTCCAGTTCTATAATAATCATCTACTTAAGAACTATCTCAGATCATTGTCAGACAATACATGGTTTATGTGTACACCTCCAACAATCGAGATTAGGGTCTGGCAGCTGGTCTCTCCTCAGACATAGCGTTCAAAGCTCAACGGAGGAAAATTTAACTTTTATCATTTAATCCTTCCAAAAGAAAGCTAGTAACATTTGATTATCACCCAGCAAACCCTAAATTTCATCCAGTCACAATGAACGATTGTACTCCCAAAGCTCTCTATCTTGAACATCTATTTGGACACGAGCTAACTCAAGGCCTCAAATGGAATTCGTATACACAAACTATTGCTAAAGATGCTGGAAAAATGGTCGGTGCTTGTACCATTTCAGAAAGTATCCAACTCCTCCAGTCATGCGCTATCTTTACAAGAGTCAGATAAGACAAAAAATAAAGTATTTCTTCCGTATTTGTACCGGAGATGGCCAGTCCTCACTATCCAGCCTTGATAGAGATCAAAAGCATTTACACGGCCTTGGGGGTGATGAATTATTTTCTATTTTACAACCCCTTTCCCACATATGAAAAGTTGCTTCACTCTCGCTATTTCTATGGCAAGTATTCAGAGACCTACATTCCTTAGTTTCACTAGTTCCGGCCTTCACAGCTAGGACCTGCCATGAGACATATACAAGCTCAACTCATCCTCATTCCCTTCGTATTTCATTGGTATGGAGAGAGTTCAACTCAGAAAGCCTCTTCCCAAGAACTGTACTTTGTGGAACAGACTCCCGAGATGACATTTCCCCGATCACTACGATCTTAACGATTCTCTTCAAGTCTAGAGCCAACCTTTTTCTGTCGTACATATCTTCATAATATGCACTTCTTTATTACTTTATGTTCTTAGAGCAACTTCATTCAGTAATACAACCTTGAGTGAGTCTTTAGCCTTGTATTGGTTGAACACCAGCATAAAAAAATAACATTACAATATTAAAATTCTGTTTAGATTAATATCGGAAGGTATAAATCAAAATTTAATATACCCTAAACATTATAAAACCCTATTATTTTAAGCAAATTAACCTCGCCATATTATCATTTTAAGCAAATTAACCTCGGCATATTATCATTTTAAGCAAATTAACCTCGCCATATTATTTTCTGTTTGAAACTTAGCCATATTATTTTGCCTCCATTAAAACGTCACCATATTATTTTCCGTTCATTATAACCATGCTATATTATTTTCCGTTCATTACAACCCGCCCATATTATTTTCCGTTCCTTAAAACCTCGTCATATCATTTCCTGTTCATTAAAACCTCGCCATATAATTTTCCCTTCATTAAATCTTGCCATATTATTTTCCGTTCATTTAAACCTCATCATATTATTTTCCGTTCATTATAACCCTGCCATATTATTTTCTGTTCATTAAAACTTCGCCATATTATTTTCCCCTCCAGTAAAACCTCGCAATATTATTTTCCGTTCCTTAAAACCCCGCCATATTATTTTCCGTTCATTAAAACCTCGCTATATTATTTTCTGTTCATTATAACCCTGACATATTATTTTCTGTTCATTATAGCCCTGCCATATTATTTTCTGTTCATTAAAACCCGGTCATATTTTCCGTTCATTAAAGCTCGATGTATTATTTTCAGTTAAATGAACTGTGAACAGTATGGTGGAGTTGTAATGAGTACAATACTATGTGTAATATTCATCAAATTCTAACGAAATAAATTAAGTGTCAATCTAAACCAATATTTGTATATCAGACCTGGAAATTAACTACTTACGGTGAAAGATGGTTGGTACGTGTTTGTTGGGGAGACAAATAAAGATCAGTGGCCATTTCGAATAGAAGTTTACAACAGATAATAATTACTCCCAATGGATTTTGCATAACGTGAATCCTCAACCATACAATATCTATTTCAGGCCAAGTAACTTTTCTGCCAAACACATTTGTAATACGCTGCAGTTTCTTTTCTATTTATCCTGGTATGGCCAATAGACAGAACATTTATTATACAGATGCCATTATGACTTACATGAAGTTTTTTTTAACTTTAAGGAAATAACAATTAGAAAAAAATGATCCTAATCTATTTTTTCCAGGCATTTGAGACAATACATGTCTTTAATGATTTTCAAATATCTTTTTACCATTTTAACTGATAGACGTAATAGCTATTTCACCTATATTTTGGGATATATTTGATATTAACGGTAGCAGGCTGTCAGCATGATCCATTTAAATAAAAAAAAGGTCGGTTAATATAATAGCCAGTTAACATTGCTGGCCTATGTTGTTGATTGTCAGCCATGTAAAGAGAACTATTTTTTTGACAAATAGAACTGCTATAAATATTAGATATCCGGTTACTTTAAAGACTGAATTCGCAGCTGTGTAACGTTTTATAGAAAAATAATTCCTTTTCACTTGTCTTTAAATATCCGTTCTTGAATTTATGTAGAATCACAAGCTTATAATCTGAATTATCCGCTGCCACAATTATTTAAAAGTTCTTTTGTGACACTATGTGTCAGTGGTGGAATTAAAGGCGTTAATGTAAAGATGTTAGCTAGAGATATAAGAGGGGAGGAAGAGAGAATATCAAGAGACCGGCATGCAGGAGAAAATCACTAAGGTATTTCCGGGTTATTCATTAACCGTGGGAAATTAAAAACAGAATTGAGAAAAGTTGAGTTATGGCCGTCAACAAAAATTGAAGTTGCGATTGTCAGACCAGACCAAAGAGCCATCTAAAATATAGTTGTGTAAATATAAACAACTCTAAATAAATATAAATAACATAATCTGTCACCCGAAAAGGAAATTGAAATGAGAAACGATCCTGTAAGATTTGTATGATAACCCAGGGTTGTGGGATAGGGATGACTGGTTGGGGTGCACTAGAACAAACCAGATCAAAGACTGAGAAATAATATTTGTTATGGAAAATCAAGGATTAAAATAAAATCGCCCCTTCGCTCACTTGGTTTAAACAGAATTGTCAAAAAGACGTAGGGATTGTCTGAGATGGAATAACAAGAGAGGTGGAGAAAAGGGGAAAATTTACCTCCGCCCATGTGGAAGTAATGGCGTGAGGCATAAATAAGAGAAAGTATGAGTTATAAAAGCGCGACGATATCTGTAGCAAAACCCGAAAGTTGGGTAATTACCGAAACCCCGGAACAGTCGAACCCATGCCAGTCTTGGACCGGACTTGATATAAGCAGATCGCGTTGGCAACTCAGCTAGAGTTATGAGAGAGGCGAGGGGAGCGGCGAAGATTAGACGAGCTACTACCAAAACCCCGCGTGACCTGTTGCCAGAAGAATTCCCGATTTTGAACCCCGTTCGAAGATTTAAAAAAGCAAAATGTTACTACAGAAATTTAATAGGGAAGGGTTGATTTTATATATATGGAACTATATAAACCAATTTAAAACCAACCCGACGAATCTTTCGTTTTTATTTCGTCTGCGAGAACATTTTTATTTCTTTCACAATACAGCTTCACCATGGCTCGAACTAGCGCTCCAAATTACAGACGACATTCGATCTTCACTGCTCTGAGATCAAAGAACACAGCATGGGCAGATTGGTGTGGATCGAAACGGCCAGTGATCAATAATCAGTTGACTGAGGATGGTACTGGCCAGCGTAGGTTTGACCCTGTGATTGACTCCTCATCCTACAACCCTGAGGACCGGACCGCGGGTGTGGTTACATCTTCTGGCATAGGCGGTGTGTGAAAGTGGCCATACTGTCTGAATGCTGCAAACCAGGTTTGACCCAGGATTGACGTACGTGTTATACTTTAAGAAAATTTATGGAGTTCACAAAATACTTTCGTGGTCTAATGGTTAGCTAGCTTGTCTCGCTAGATCACTTACGATTGAGTAGTGAGTTCGATCCTCACTTGGTACTCTTAGTTTCGGCCTTGTACCACATCTAAGCTATGCTTAGTAAATAAGTAATAAAAAACATATATACCACAATCTCTAAAACAAATTCTCTTCATCTAATGCTAACACTAATAACTCATATTTACAAAACATGTGAAGGGAGAGGTAAAATTAAATATAATATTTAATTTTATCTCTAGTTGTTTTGGTGATTGTGGTATATTTGTTTTTTATTATTTAAATGTGGTATTATGGTGTGAGATTATGAAAAGTGTTTTGGGGTCAGTGGATGTGACTAGTTTAATTAAAAGTTAGGAATAGTGATGATCAATATTCTCCATTCCCTTTTTGGCCTTGTGCCACATTTTATCTAATTTTTACATGAATAATTATTGAGTGCACAGAGCACTTGCATCTTAGCACAAACTGCTTATAATAATTTTTCAGCAACAGAAGGGCTGTTACTCTATAGTATTTTTAAGTGTTAGTATATCTTGTGTGGCTCTTATTTAGATTTACTGTTTGTGGAGCCCGGTCAGTACTTAAATGAGGGACAGCTTGGGAACACCGGGGACTATAACTCCTACAACACCCAAAATGATTCGGCTTTATCCACATAATCTGTAACAAAAAACAAAAGAAAAGAACAAATCATTCAATTATTTTGTTTCCAAAATTTCATCCTGATATTGAATAATCACCATGAAAACCTTTTATAAGTTTCTAAATCCAAACCCAAGCATCCGAGTAAATATCGCTTCAGGATGAAACTTGTGTTTTGATTTAATAGAAAATATTACATCCATAAACACAGCCGCTGTACATTTATACTAAAAGACAATTTATTGATAAAATTGTAGAATCACAAAACTTAGTTATCTGCCCTTGATTTACGTACATATCAATTGATATGAAATGTCACGTGACAGTTTGGCGAGAAGCGCGAAGTATTAAATCGCTTCGCTAGTGGGCGCCAATTTTTCGAAACGACTACACGCCTATTCTAGACCTTTTCTCTCACTTATTAGGCCCGAGGCCAGATCACAGACACCGTACGACTAAGTCGATTCACAAGTAAGAACTCATTTCACTTTTCTAATATAACATTCAATTCTCTGTATTTTCTTTCAAGCATATAGATATATATGTCCTTGTCAATTTTTTTCACACAGAAACAAAAGTGTTACCATATCGCGGGTAATTCCTATGTTGGGATGGTAAGGTAGAATTTACTAGTCACTTTAATATGATCTTCAATGTACATTTATTGTAATGATTTACAGTTTTCTTAAAATTTTACTTGAAGATCAGTATCTAAAAAGTCATTTTATTTTTAAATATACAAACATTTGAATTTATAAATGCCTCTTTCGGTATTAATAATCTTTCAATGCTTTGTATAACCCAATAGAGAATTTTATGCACATACTGGATCAAACTAATTTCCCATCTCTAAACTCGATCGAGTAAATCAGATTTTTAATTGCCAAAATTAAAGGGAATATCATAGTCCAAGTTACTATTCATCCTCTGTGGAGGACCCGTTGGTAGCTATTTGCTAGTTATCAAAAACAGCATTTTAAAGTATGAAACTAAACGAGATGAAACAGTGAATTGGATCCGATGCCTAAAAAGTCCCAACGATATTCTTGGAAAATCTCAAATAAGTTTGGCAATAATGCATTGAAAAAAATGATGTACTCCTGAGTAAACGGTATCTCTATCAGTAAATAATATTTTTTCTTAGATTATTTTAGGGTGGGGGACTTAAGTGTTGCCATAAATTTATCATTATTTTCCCTCACGACCAATGAAGCGGCCAAAGAAGAAATAGTGTTATTATAGTTTGCACCTCGTCATTCAATCTCAAAACGTCATATCCTGCTCATTAAGACATTTAAATTGAACGTGTAGCAACTTTTATGTTTTCAGTCAAGAACATCAGCATCAATAAAGGTGTTTTTTTTTTATTACAATTGAATTGCCTTGATTTGCATCTTTGTCACATAACTTCCACGGTTCATAGTGAGTGCAGAAGCATAATAGCGCCGAAGAAAACACATCTACTCTGTCACCGCAAGGAGTATTAGTCTATTAGGATGAGAAACTGGACTTGTTCCAGTAATGGGCGTACAACTAATAACAAATCTTTTGAGAAGATATCACTAAATTTTTCTTGTACTTCTTTCTTGTATAAGACAATATCACACAAAATTCATAGTTTTCTTTACTGTCTCAGTCAGATTTTTAAAAGACCCTCAGAGTGACTGATTCTCATGTCGAATTTTATGTGTCGTATTTGATTTTATTTGTGGAGTTCGCTATAGCGACTGACGTATAATTAAAACGACTTCCCTGTCATTTGTTGAAATATTAATCCATTTTCTGGACACTGAGTGTGTTTTCTAAAGACTGTGTTCACAAAAGAAAACACTTATTCGAACACAAGAAAAATTAAATAAACAGCTTAATCGTAGTACCTTGAAACATGTATCAATGAAGAATTGCTGCCTAAATACACAATATAATATATATATATATATATATATATATATATATATATATATATATATATATATATATATGATAAACTCTCCTGTTGAGTTCGACGTATGAGGTTCCGACGACTACGAATTAATTATCCGCATGCCTATAACGGGCATGACTTTTGAGACCGGCTCGAGAATTGCACAAAAGACCACAAACAGTACAGAAGAATGTATTGTATCCAAATGCAGCAGGAACACTGTTAGATGTCTTGTTTTGCTTTCGTATTTCACGCAGTTGAATGATGCTTACTTCTTGATGGTGCATTATTCCTGAATGGCAGCTGGAACGATACTCTGATCTCTTCATATCTACATCTTCAAATTCTTGAATAGAATGTTGACACAAGAAAGGTTGCTCTTCAGTTAATCTTTGTAACTGAGCCAAGGTCTACCAACATTTGTATAACCACTATGGTGTTCACTGTAGAAAAGAACTTTTGGTATGCGATCATCACTCATCTTTGCCACATGGCCAGCCCAACGTAGTTGTGATTGCATTATGAAGGTCTCGATAGTACCAATCTTACATTTCTCAAAAAGGTCGGCATTTGACACTCGATCATCAAACGTTAGGCCACAGATTGTACGGAGACAGCCTTTATGGAAGACATCTAATCGATTAGTGTGCCATCTATAAGGTGTTCAAATTTCAGAGACATACAAA
Organism: Acanthosepion pharaonis; assembly: GCA_903632075.3. NCBI lineage: Eukaryota > Metazoa > Mollusca > Cephalopoda > Sepiida > Sepiidae > Acanthosepion > Acanthosepion pharaonis. The sequence continues at coordinate 176,018 of CAHIKZ030000321.1, forward strand.
AGAGTTGACAAAACGACAGCTTTGTACACTTGAATTTTAGTGCAAAGCTTTATTCCCTTTTTCGTCTGACAACCTATGACGCAGAGAACCAAAGGAAGCGCTGGCTTTTGCAATGAGATCAACAATCTCGTCATCAAGTGATGCACTTGAATTTACCATGCTTCCGAGGTATTTGAAAGATTCCACATACTTGAGATTCTTTCCATCAACTTGTAAATGGACCTCAGGAAACTTACGAACAGGGAGTCTACACCTCTAATTTACTTCGGTGTCGGGCAAGGTTGATGAATAACTGCAGTTTTCTTGACACTGATGGTAAGTCCCAACGCATTTCATGCCGCAGAAAACCGTTTGAGTAAATCTTGAGCTTCCTCTAAAAAGTTAGCTACAAGGGCAGCGTCATCTACAAAAAGTAGATCGCGTATAATATTGGTGCGTAGAAAGGTTTTGGAATTAAAATGAAATTTAACGCCAGTTTTTGTATCCCAAAAAGTATACCTCAGCAACACTGAGAAAAACAATGCCAACAAACAAGCGCCATGACACAGCCTTGCTTATTTCCATTAGTGACATCAAATGGATCAGAACGCTAACCATCAGATATAACACTAGCTTGCATACCGACATGAAATGAAATGATGACATTCAACATGTCAGGAATACCAAGTTTTTTCAGAAATTTCCAGAGTGCTTCTCTGTTTACACTATCAAAGGCCTTAGCAAGGTTCACAAATACCATAAATAGCTCCTTGTTTCGCACACGAAACTTCTCTGCAACCTGACGTAGGGCAAAGATCATGTCGATAATGTCATGAGCGAAATCCACACTGAGATTCAGGGTAGATGGCATCGACAATGTGTTTTATAATTCTGTTAGTATGAGCCTCGCCAAACTTTTTCCGCTCATAGACAAAAGTGAGATGCCCTTATGGTTATCGCATACTGTTTTAAGACCTTTTTTTTTCTTGTAAAGGTGTTGCACGGAGGCATTTTTGAAGTTCTGGGGAACATGACCTGATCTCCAAATATGAATGAACAAAACGGGCAGTAGATTACAGAGTGTATGACCTCGATGTTTGTAGATTTCAGCAGAGATAGCATCCTCGCCAGGAGCTTTTCCTGGCGATATCTGCTTGATAGAAGCTTGCACTTCCAGAAAAGTGGGTTCCAGAGATAACTCAGGAATTTCAGTATGTTGTGTTACAGTGGACAGAGCTTCATCATCTATGACTGAGGTGCTGTTGAGCACTCTTTCAAAATGATCTTTCTAGCACTGAAGTATGGCTTTTTTACCAGTTAGGAGAGTATTACCGTCGTTAGCTAGAATTGGAGAGAGACCGTGCTTTTGAGAACCATACAATGCTTTTAAACCACCATAAACCAGTTCTTTTTATCAGCAGCCATTTGGAGTTGAGCAGCCTTGGCTGACCACCAACTCTCTTTCATTTGTCTGAGGGCATGTTGCACTCTTGCTTTCCACCCTTTGTAGCTGGCTTGTTTTGACTGAAAGATTTTCTTTTATTCAGATCTTATGATACTTATGCATTTTGTCATTCAGTTTTTGGACTTTTGTATCATTTTCATCAAATCAATCTTGATGTTTGCGCAGTGGAAGTCCGAGAATTTCCAGAGAGGCAGCATGTGTTGCTTCGTGCAAGGCCTTCCATGATGATTCAACGTCAGTGCCCAGTTTATCAGAAAGATCATCTTGCACTTGATGGTTTTTCAGCAATGAAACATTAAGGCATTTTGGTACGGATGACTTTTGTAACCATTTATGTTTAGGATGAAACTTGACTTTGCTGCGAATCAGGGCGTGATCAGAGAGGTAACAGGTGGCATGAAAAGAGCATGTGATGAGAAAGTCTCGAACACCTCTCTGCTTGGTGATGAAAAAGTCAATAAGATGCCAATCTTTCGATCTGGGATGCATCCATGAGGACTTGCAGCAGATGGACTGCTGAAACAGAGTGTTTGTGATACTGAGATCAAATTCTCTACACATAAAGAGTAATCGCAGACCATTAGAATTCATTCGCATAAAGACCATGACAACCAATGACACCTTTCCATGTCTGATGGTCAGGACCAACACGGGCCTTGAAATCCCCTAAGAGAACTAATTTATCCCTATAGTCACAGGTAGATATCACATTCTGAAGTTGATTGTAGAGGTGATCCTTTGCGTGCTCAGTACTGTTCATGGTCGGAACATAAAAACTGACCAACAAGACAGTAATTTTGTGATAAAGGTCGATTTTGAGTATCATTATTCTATCAGAAACAGCCTTAGGTAGAGAAGGTAATGATCTCGCAATTTTTGATTTGGTAGCAAAACCTACGCCCGATTGTCGCGATTCGTTCTCATCATTCCTAGACCAGAAAAAAGGTGTACCCTCTTTTTCTCTCTACCAATTTTGATACACCAGGAAGACGAGTTTCACTCAGTGCAGCTATATTAATGTTGTACTTATTTAGCTCCAATGCGACCAAAGCCTATGTTTCGTAGAGTTTTTCGCAGTAGCTGGATGACGACCGGGACTACGCTGCGGTGCCGTGGGATCCCTTCACTTAATATTCCACAGCCCTTATTAACATTATTCTGTGCTATGTCAGTTATTTTCATTAAGTTTTGTTTAGCTTTTAGGGCTTCGGCCAGCCATTATTATTGTTGAATTTTGTGGAACTAATTAGATATAATTGTCAGAAAACCAACACAATGATTTGTTTAAAGTGGTGAAGGCTTCTGTAGGAACATCCACACTTTTTGGATCTGTCGATAAAAAAAGTAACGGTGCAAAATACTTGCCACAGAAACTCATGTGTTATTATCGCGGAATTTAACCTCTCCAGATCACAGTCAATATCAGCCAGTACACGCCTCTCGGCAGACACATGCAATATAATGGTCGGGTTAGGCTGTCATGAGTTTTCCTTCCCATCTGAAATCTTTTTTTTTATCGTGAAACCAAGACTAAAATGATTGCTATCCAAAGCTCAGAGAGACTCCTTTCATTCTCATCAAGTGCAGCTAGCCCGCGCCAGATCTCAACCTGGTACTTTACATAGCCCATATATATATATATATATATATATATATATATATATATATATATATATATATATATATATTTAAACAGGGATTCCTTTAACCAACATTCTTTGTATATTCCTACCTAGTCTCGTTAAAGTCTTTTTTCTTCGTGATTCAATTTGGCCAAAAAGTTAATATGTAATAAATATCATTAATCTTATTACCAATATTGTTATTATTTGCTTTATTCCTCGAATTTTATTAAATCTACATACACACACAAATACATACATACATATATATATATATATATATATATATATATATATATATATATATATATATATATATAGATAGATAGATAGATAGATAGATAGATATAATAAAATGACAAATTTGAAATATCCATACAAAGTATATAAGATGGATTATATGAAAACCATTTTAATGTTTATTCAATATAATAATTTATAATGTTTGAACATTTAATTCTGTTTTCAAAGAACATCATTAGAATTGAAAAAATAAGAAAAAATCATTACCTTGGCAACTTTACTTCTGAGAAACGCTGAGGTTCATTTGAAAATTTAACAGTAAAATTAAAAATAAATATTTGTGAATACAATAAATATTTGAACAAATTTTTTACATAAGAAAATAGCAGAAAAAATATTTCATTTATTCTTGGACATCGTATCGAGTAAGATGTAATCCAAGTAAAAAATAAAACAAGTACTGATGACAATTCCAGAACAACGTAACAATAAACAATTTTTTCTAACCTCTTCCAGCCGCAACGATGGAGAAAGCATTACCTCGAACCATCGCCAGTGAGACACGCTGCAAGAGCCACTTCGTTTCACGAGGCTCGTCCCTTAATCGAGACGCAATCGCGCCAATCCTCCGAAGGAACACCATCGAACGAGGGCCAATAACCCCTGAAGTTTCTACTGCCACTGCCACAAAAAATCTATCAGCAAGAGAAGAATATTTAACTATTTTTTTCATCACTGCGTCCCGGGAAGTCGTTGATTTGGGATGCAACCTGTGCGGATACATTTTCGGTCGGTAATTTGATCAGTTCCGCAGAAAAAATAGTAACTGGTTGACAATTGTGGAATTCGAAAAATATAAAAGTAAATATATATAAAAAAAAATATCCGCGGAAATAGCCTATGGCATTACCGTAGACAGTGTTTTCTATCATCTGATGGAAGAGCAGAAGATTATGTGTGTTAATAAAATTGGGGAGGGGATAAAAATTGGTCCGGTTGACATTCACAGTGCTAAGTTCCGCAGTTCAATTCACAATTATTTTGTCATTTGTCTTAGTACCAATTTCAAAACCCTACTTAAGGTTAGCTCCTCTTTGCTGAATTCCATAATTGACAATGTTTTTCTTTCATTTAACTTTAAACTGATGTTTAACATAAATCCTTTATTAATCAGACGAGAAAGATAAACCCTCATGTAAGCCCTTCTTTACATCGTCCCTATATAAAGTCTCGTCACGGCGAAATAAAATTCATATCATATCCAACAGCACTATTACATTATTGCTGATGGGTGTGACATCCATGGCACATAAGTCTATGAATCCTTAATCGTCAACAACGGACTTCTAATTTTGGAGGGACACACGGTGTAATCGGTTTAAATTAGGTGTCAATGTAAGAAACTTATTTTTTGCAAACCCCAAAGCACATTCCGTATCACCAATAAGGTGAATGATGCCTCGTTGTTGTTTGAGCTTCCTGGGCTACAAAAAGTAGAATTCCCCTATCCTCAAACCAAACTGTTGATTCAAGTCATCTCAGATGACCACGTCTTCCTTCACTAAAATCTGACATAATTCCCCCCATTTTTTTTTTTTTTTGACAACGCCCAGATATCTGTCACCTTAGCGAAAAAATTTAAAGCAATTTGACACTCGCTAGAAAAACTATTTCAAAGATTTCGAAGGGACTCGCCGTCAGAAGAGTGCATATATCTTAATTAATGCGGCGGGTTTCCATTTGTAACGTTCTCAGAAAGCCTTCGACAGAATAGCGACAACAAATCACTTGGCGTTTTCACATTGATGAAACAAATTTTATTTTAATTTATCAGTTCTTTGCTGTCTCTTCTTTAAGTAGACGCACTTTATTAATAGTAATAGTATCGAAGCACACATAGTTCTACAGTTATCTGTTTCAGTAAAATGTCTTTGAAAAGTCATAAAGTGAAAAAAATCGAATATCATTTTAATTAAGAAGGCCTTTAAGCATATCACCCTGTCACAATGACATTAAAGCATTTCAACTTAGACGCTTCCAACATATGTAATCTACATTAAGCTCAGCAGCAGTGTCTCGTAACCCCAATCTTGTATCCAATGTCTGTAAGTTTCTTGCGGGACTGAAGATTTGACATAAACATCAGTCAACTGACCTATAAGCTGCTGGACACTCATACGTCGAAACCGACGGGAGAGTCCATTAGGGGCAGCTATTCAAGTGGTTAACAGTAGGAAATCGAGCAGTATTTAACTTCTGGTCAGATAACAATGCAGCAATGTTTCACATGACCAATTATTAGTCATTATTAATATTTGATTAGTCTTAAACAACGCTGCCACCTGAGGTTTGATTTCTCATAAAATTTCGATTTAATATAAGTTAATATAAAAAGTGACAGTAAATATTCTTTATTGTTCAGTTGGCATTTTCTCTAGCTCTTTAACATGTCAGAATCATGTTATTACGTGAACTTCACGATTTATTCAGCACAAGGAGAAATCGGGCGAAATCGTGGGCAGAAAATTTTACTATTTTCAGTCGCGTAGAAATGCTGACTTTTATCGAGGTTCGAACACTGGTTAGTTGACATCGGTCTGATGTACGAAGTACGAAATCTACTAATTAGACCAACATCTGAGCCGCCTTACATAATCAAGTGTTGATGCAAATATTCACGGCACCAACTGTATAGACTTAGAAATATCTAAGTTTATACGACTGTTTTTTTGGGGTTTTTTTTGCCTGTGTTTTTTTTAATAAGTCGACGCTAGTATATCATTTAAAATCGTCAGAAAAATAATGATGGAAGATGAAACATGCATTCATTATTAATTAGCTTAAAAGCCGCCGTATCGGGCGACATTTAAGCTCGCTACTGCGGAGGACACTTGATTCGTTCCAACACTGATACTTCATGCATTGAGTACATATTAAATGTTATTAAACTTGAACAATATTTTTCAAACAACAGTTTTCATTAAAACAATGATATAATTTGTCTATTTGGAACTTATTGCAAAGCTGCAAGATAAATAAAATTTTTGGTTTTCCCATTCGGGGTTAATACAAATATTTTGTTTCCATTCCGAACCCTTGAACACTTAACATAGAGCTGGCCGTGAGAAAAGGAGTCTTCCATCAGATGAAGTCCAATTACTTTCACTGGTTGTCGTTGAGACTCATTGGTTGACATTGCATAGCTCGCTCTCAGTGAAAACTGAAGTCTTTTGAAGTCAAAAGAAAGATCTGAATTAATTTTTGGAGTATTAAACCTCATTCCTCCTTTCATTAATCTCTGCTTCGATAAGATGAGGAAGCATCTTCTTGACAATTAACCTCGTTCCATTACAAAGCTTTGGAGGACACAGATTTCTCAATAGTAGAACTGGCACATTTTCTGTTAGTTCCAGCGAGTGTGATGACATTCCAAGAGGATTCAATGAGTTCAGGAACTCTATTGGATAACTCACTGCTTGCTCTTGTTCAACCAGTATCAATAGTAAAGTACTTAATGTTTTCTTTTGGAATTTCTTGGAAAAGTTTCCAGTTGATGATATCCACAGTTTGATTCTTGGGAGCTAATAAGACAATCTCACAAAGCCAGTTTGAATCCATGAAATGGTGTTTAATGTTTGGATAAATATAATTAATTAAGTCTTGGATACTTGAGACTGAAACTGGGAGGGAAAGCATTTGAGAGTGAAATATGTTCATTTTGGTCCATTTAGATGATTCCATTGCCAATCTGCAACAGCAAAGTAGCAAATCTTCCTGCTTCAAGATCACCTGTGATTTTAACTTTCATGTTTGTTTTCAGGCTGAGTCTTTGAACATGGTTCTAGATGTAAGAAATTTTTCAGGCAAGCATTGATTTCACCAACTGGAGTTTCTCTTGCAGTGACTGGTAATGTTTGTCTAAAATAATCAGAAAGTAACATAGTGATACCACCCATGATTTGTGAATTCTGTCTAATGTCTTTGAATATTTTGTCCAGAGTCTCAAATGCTCGTTTGTGTGCCATGATACATTCGTCCCAGATAATGAAGCTTATCTCCTCCAGTAACTTAGCCAAGTTTGTTCCTCTTTTGATGTTGCAAATAGGGGTTTCATTCTAATTCAAATCCAATGGAAGCTTGAAGGTTCTGTGTGCTGTGGGTAGCAGTAATTGCAGATGACACTACTGCTAGAGCTACTTTTCTTTGGAGTCTCACTGCAGATAAAAGAAGGTTAGTTGCAAAAGTTTTACCGGTACCTCCAGGTGCATCCATGAAGAAAATCCCTCTATTGTTGTTAATGATGTCATCAAGGAGCTTCTGATACACTTGCTGTTGGTCTTGGTTCAACAGTAGCTCATTGTTTTGAACACATTGCCGCAGTTCTTCGATGTTGTATCCTGCTTCTCTCAAAATTTAAGTCTACTTTGAATGAGATATTGGAAGTTAGAGATTTGTGTCTCTTTGAAAATGTGTGACACATGCACATACATTTTCGCATTTATTATATAGAAGGAGAGTGGATAAAAGTGTTGGTTGGATCCAGTGACTTGGCCCAAAGTAAATTTCAATACCTGGCTACGGTAGTGGTGAAAAAAAAAACTTGGTGAGTTGGGAGATAACAGAGACATCCGTAAGTAGCATGGCACGTGGAACTAGAACAATCTACCACGGTGGACAAAATAACGAGTTCAATTCGAAATTTCAATCACCCGAAGGTCGAGGTGTTCAATGGCCGAAACGTCGTGAACATGGCAATAAAGACGAGGACAACAGACTGAACAATGTAAATAATTACAATATTTATCTCAGAAATATAGACAGATATTGAAGGTTATTTTTTTCTTAAAAAGATACAATAACTAAGAAAATGTCCAGGTCAGTCAAAATTTTATAATTAATAAATTAGTTATAGTTCCTATCAAGTACATTAATGGTTGCAGAACTATCTTTGGAAAAGGGCTGCTCATCTTAGGGACTTTTTTTTGTTATATACTGAAAATGTCCAGTATCTAACATATTAGACGACATCAATTATATCTGGTTACATTTTTAACCGCACCGCAAGAAATGAGCAGATTTTGGAAGACACTAACCACCAAGTGACGTTGAAAAGTTCTCGGCCCGATCAAAAAACTGCAGAAGAAATTCATTTTACCTTCAAAACGGCCGAGGGCGTGTACCTGCTGATGCCTCTGGCTCAATTATACAAAGAAAGGCCGTAGGACTCCCATTCCGTCGTTTATAACAAACGGCTGATGGAATAGTCCCAATGTGTTGCATACATGATTGATAGAATAGCCCGGAAGTTCTGCTTATAGATAAGCGTGCCTACCTTCGAACGCATATAAAGTTTGTGGCAATGAACAAGTGGTGAGGGGGGCGAAAGTGGATGTGTGGCTAATTTGAATGTGTGGCAGTCAGCTTTACCTTTTACTGCAAGAAACCTATATATATATATATATATATATATATATATATATATATATATATATATATATATAATCTCGTTATATTTTGGGTAGTGGGTCGGACCAAGAACTTTCAGCGCCCGCTTGAATTGCTCTATGGTTAGTGCTCTATACTTATTTAAGTAAATTTTTTTCGTAATGGTCTTTTAAAACGTTGACTGAGATTTATTATTTAATTTTGTAGAGCAGGTCGATTCGGTTTTCTATGCTGAATATAAAAATGCTGTAACAAGACTATTTCTGGAAGGTCAAATTTTATTGTACAACTCAATGTTTTCACAATAAAATCGCTATTAACCAACAGATGTTGGTAAAACTTTTATAATATTTATGATGATCATATTCAAATTCCAGCTTATATATTAGGAATATTTTCAAATAATTTATTTAGTGATGTTAGATGTTATTAGGCAACTCCATGGATGTTCAGTTCATCATATATTTCAATTCATAATATTATAGCTGTTAACATATATTTTTTTAGTTTCAGATTAGAGTTGAACGAAGATCAAAATACAATCAGAAAATTGTTATACAAGAATAGTGTCGCTGCCGACATCTGAATTTGAAAATAGATCGCCAGTAAGCAAACACAGGCGATCTCATTATTGAATTAAGTGGATCACGTGACATGAAAACAACCAATCATAACGAGAAATCGGTATTTTTTGCAAAGTTACATGAAAACCGATTTCTCGATTGTAATTTTAAAATGTGAAGCTACATTTGATGGACCTAATGGCTGGAGCAGAAATTGGATCCTTCATGGAAATAGTCAAATAATACCACTGAAAAGACAAGAGCAGAGTAATTTTTTAAGATAGTACTATAGGTTGTAAAATTATAGGCCTGTTCAGAGATGATGATATCAAGATAAAAGCAGACAATTATTCTAAATTCTACGACAAACCATTTTTTAATTGTACTCTTCAAAACGAAGAAGTTTTAAGCTAAGGAGTATATTCTCTTTTATGATCCGTGAAGCTAAATATTGTTCACCTTGCTTAAAACGGTTTTAAGGGTATCAAATTAATAGAATGGTCCCCAGCCTCTTCAGATATTAATCTATTAGTAATAGAAATGTCTCACACCCACTGGTGGTCGCAGCGCCAATATGTGACGTCCTCTGGTCGCGACGCCAATATGTAACACTGCGCTGTCGGCCCGTGGTCAACTCCCAATTGCGGTGCGAAGCTGTAAGGTTTCTTCCACCAGCGTTTGGGGTTAACTCCTTGTCGCTGCCATCAGCCTGTGTCCCGGTCGACCTGGTTGTTCCCGGTTCGATACCAGCTTTGTCGTTCCCAGCTCACTTTCAACGTCTGGTTACCGAAGTAACTACTTTGATCTCAAGTCTAATCTACCCAAGTTGTGACTTTGATCTTAGGTAGACGAAATCAATCAGGCGTCGGGCCGTAGTGCAAGCTGAATCCGGGGTGACGGTGATATCGCACAAGCGTAAGTAAAAGAAGCAATAAAACAAAACTCAAGAGGTTCAAATATGTTGAGAAATAACAAATTATCTTTATGCATCTGTTATATACAGGAGTGTGTTTCTCTCCCAACCCGTTTCTATGGATTTGTGACACTTTTGAGTTTCTTAAGCGACTTTTGCTATCTTAAGTCGTTCGTCAATATAACTTTCTTTTGGTAGGAAGTCGAAAGGACGTGGAATTTCTCTGTCAGCTTCTGAGAGGCAGCACCCTGACTCTGTCCGGAACTGAACTCCAACTCCAACTGAAACTGCCTGGAGACGTTCGTTTATATGGATACCAACCAAAACCCGGTGTGGGGCCTGACGTGGTTTGAATTCCTCGATAATTCTTTATTCCCAACAGAATTCTCTTTGTTCTTAGCCCAGGAAAATTAATTACTTCCCATTTTTGGAAGATTAATCACTTTCCATTTCGGGGGTTTCTTCCTAGTCCGTGAGGGAAGGTCGGAGGAGAATTATCCTCCTAGACTCTCACATTGGTATCTCATACCAATCCCCTCAGTGGGTGTTAACTGTTACAAGTTCATGACGGTCGTCTTCGAGTATAGAATCCAGAGGTTAGCAGTGAATATTTCGAAGACAGTAGGAAAGCGTTGTTCAGGTTAGCAGTGGATATTTCGATAAAAGTAGCAGAGCATAGTTCGTCATTCTGGTTGTCTTCGCCTGACAAGCTGGACTGGACATTCGGGTAGAGTGAACAAAAATGGCCGCCTTTATACACGACGGATAGAATGTTCTGCGGCTTCTGATTGGTTAACCTTCTATTGTTAGACTATAAAGTGAGTCAAGGCATTTTGACTGGTTCACTAGTTACATACATATACACAAAAAACCTTAACACCCCCCTTATTTTGGGTATATTATGGAATCTTCCTTCAAAATATTAGTAAATGTACTTTAATTCCAAAATTTTTTTTTTTTAAGAAAATTAATATCCACAAAAATTAGTCATATCACTTTGTCCACAGTTAAGTATTCATTAGCAATAATATTATAAATTTGGGTTGTGATCACAACAAAAAAGTGGAAAGAATTGTTACTTTACCCATAGCTGGGACCCATTAAAACAGTCACTATCACTCCGGGTCAGAGTGATCCTGAGAGTCACTAAAAAGTGAAAAATTGTTATTTTTCCCATAGCTGGGACCCTTTAAAACAGTCACTATCACTCCGGGTCAGAGTGATCCTGAGGGTCATTAGAATAGGATTGGGCTAAAACTAGGACTATTTACATTTATACCCCGTAACTAAGGACTCACATTCATGCCAAAAATTGAAACTGACGTTTCTTCAGACAATAACTCATGGATGCAGTTTTACGTCCTACCCAGGACTAATAAGGACCTAAGAGGGACTTAATGGATGCAGTTTTACGTCTTGCCCTGGACCAATAAGGGCCCAAGAAGTCAGTACCAAATATGGCAGAAGTGAAAAGCCCGTAATTTCAATTTCGTAATTTGTTTTGCAAATAAATCCGCCATATTATTTCCCGATTGAACGTATTCAATTTGTACTGTTTTCTTTTGTACTTGGTCCCTAACAAACTGATATTTTATATCGATATGCTTTGATCTTTGATGTAATATTGGATTTCTAGCCAAAGCAATACTGCCCTGATTGTCGCAGTAAATAATTATTGGCTCAGTTATTGCCAGTGTTGTAATTGCTTTTATTAGTAATTTAAGAAAAATAGCCTCTTGTATTCCTTTTGACAATGCAATATATCCAGCTTCACAAGTAGAAAGTGAGATCATTCGCTGTTTTGTCTATTTCCGGCTGATTATTGGGTTACCATCTGCTAGCTTAAAGCAATAGCCTGTTATACTCTTACGGTCTGGTGAGTTGGCCCAATCAGCATTACAAAATCCTTCCAATTTTAATGGTTTATTTGATTGTCGAAATACTAGGCAGGGACTCTTAGTTCCCTTTAGATAACGTAATACTTGCTTAGCTCTCGTTAAATGCACAGTCCCCGGTTTATTTAAGTTTTGGGACAACTTAGTAACCGTATAGCAGATATCTGGCCTGGTTGATGTCATCATGTAATTAAGACTTCCGACCAATGTTCTGTATTCTCTCTCACACGCCGCTATACCCTCTTCCTTGTTCATAATTGTGTTTAAATCCATTTCACATGGAGTAGTTCTTATTTTACAATTTTGCATGCTGAATTTAGATAACAGCCTTTCGATGTATCTCGACTGATTCGTTGAAATAGTGTTGCCTTTAAATTCGAACTGTATACCCAGAAACCATGATAGTCGGCCCAAATCGGTCATTTTAAACCTTATTTCTAGAGAATTTTTGATTTTTTTTAATAGAGCGGCCTCACACTTTGATGTAATTAACATATTATCCAATTAAATAAGAATGGATTAAATTATTCCATGTTTTTCCGCTCTGTTTGAGTCCATATAGTGACTTTTTTTTAAGTTTCCATACATAATTATCACCTTTCTTCAAAACCTTCTGGCAGTTCTATGAATATTTCATAGTCGATGGCAGCGTTCAAAAATAAGCTGCTTTAACATCTATATGGTGTATATCCTTATCATAATGTGCAGCCATTTGCATCAAAATTCTAATTAAGACTAAATGTTTCTACATAAGTCGTCCCACCCCCCTTATAATCTTCCCCATATATCTACGAACATCCATTAGCTACAAAACGATCCTTGTACACTGGCGATCCATCCTCAGTTCGCTTTACAGTATAAACCCAACGGCTGCCGATAATATTTTTATCATCTGAGGCCTTTTTAATTCAAAAGTGTCCTTTGATACTAAAGATTTAATTTCTTTTTTTTTTTTTTTTGCATGGCAGCTATCCACCGTTTGGAATTGACAGAATGTATGGCTTCTTGATAGTTCTTTGGGATACATTGTACCGAATAGCAACAGTTGATGTTACAAATATCACATTGACTCATTTCAAAATAGTCTGGCTTTCTTCTATTTCTTGTCGGATAACGCGGAATTTGCACCCCCTTCCCATCATCAGTTGCATTTTCTTTTAACTCAAGATTTGCGTCTGATTTTTTTCCTCGTCTAACTTTGCGGAATTTGCCCCCCCCCTCATCAATTGTATTTAACTCATAAACCCACAGATTTTTGGGTAACTTAGATTCTATTGGCAAACATCTAGCCATTTCAAAAAGTGTCCTCCAACTGCGTTCAGCAACTCCGTTTTGGTGTGGAGAGTAAGAACAAGTTTTCTCATGTTTAATGCCTTCATTTATTAGGAGGTTTTCGTAAGCATCAGAAGTAAATTCTCTACCATTATCTGTTCGAATTATTTTTACTTTTCCATACGGGGAGATATCGGATAAATAGATTTTTGTAGCTTGCAGGGTATCAGATTTATTTTTCAGAAAATATATCATAATAAGTCCTGAATATTCGTCAACAAAGTTTAATACATATGAATAGGTGTCTATACCTATTGGGGAAATTGGACCCGCTAAGTCGCAATAAACTCTGAACAAGATAAATGTTACTTTTGGGATCCGACCCCGATTTCTATATTTCGTCATTTTCCCTTTAATACACGTGTCACAATATTGTAAGTCCTTTGGAAGTGTAATTTTCATTCCAGTGACGTGTTCTTGTAATCTTTTAACATCCGAATTATTACAGTGGCCTAATATTTTATGCCAAGTTGTGCGTGGCTGTCTTTGTAGACTTAACACTTTTCAAATAATACAAACGTCCATTTTGCTGTATATTAAATTCAGTTCCGTCTGGATATATTGACTTTGAATTGTCTCGGTGAAAACTGACTTTAACGCCAGCCTTCACTGCAGATTGAACTGAAAAAATATTTTGTTTAAATTTAGGAATACATAAAGCCTTTTTTAATAAACATTTACAAATATTTCCTTTTGCATTTTGCAAATAAATTTAAAACGAAAAAGTTTTTACATTTTTACAAAAATCATTCCGTGTATAAAATTGACATTTTGCACGGACTAGTTTTCTGAATTTTTTTTTTTTAAATGACATTCTCAGTTGCATTACGTTATTGCCTTGATTTTGGGGGGTACACATTTTTCAGTTTCTTCATAACGACGTAACGCAATTTTAAACTCAGTGAAAGTTAATCGTTTATCTTTTTGAGTTATAACTGTCGTGAATGGTTTGAATGACGGTGGCAAACCCTTCAAGACCATGGCTATTAGCAGCCCATCCGAGATAGTCTCACCTGCAATTTTTAAGGCATTTGTAACTGTTGTGGTAGCATCCACCTAATTTGCATAGTGGAGTACCGACCATATAAATATGGTTGGTACCGGGAAGAGAGGGAGGAATCAAGAGATTCAACCAGAGACTCTGCCCGACTGCGACTCAGTCAACACATTCTCCAGGAACGGTCTTACCAGGAATATACAAAAGTCTATATGTAAATATTGTGTACACTTTCTTGTTTCAATACATTTTGTTCTAAGTACATTTTGTGTTGCATTATTATTCCATGCATTAGTCAAGTTTCAACAGTAATATTCTCCGCTCGGATGATATAATCAGTTTTAAGTTCATTTTCTCGTCTCTTTAATGCGGTTAGTTCAGTATATAAAGCAATAATTTTAGGCTTACCTTTTGACAAACAGTGTTCACGCAAAATTTGTAGAGCTCGCCTTCCATTTTCTTTGGCCTCTCTCATTATTAAAGACAAACTCCGGTCATCCAGGAATTGTATTAACTCAGCGAACACGGTCGCATTTCTTTCCATAAAATCATCATCCCCCTTCTGGTCGTCTTTGCAAAGGATGATGTCATGGAGTTTTTGTATTCTGAGGTAGCCTAAAAACTTCATCTCCCATAATTCATATCTCGATTCATTCCCGTCAAAATATAGTCGTGTTCTGGGCTCATAACCAATGTTATAAGTTCATGACGGTCGTCTTCGAGTATAGAATCCAGAGGTGAGCAGTGAATATTTCGAAGACAGTAGGAAAGCGTTGTTCAGGTTAGCAGTGGATATTTCGATAAAAATAGCAGAGCATAGTTCGTCATTCTGGTTGTCTTCGCCTGACAAGCTGGACTGGACATTCGGGTAGAGTGAACAAAAATGGCCGCCTTTATACACGACGGATAGAATGTTCTGCGGCTTCTGATTGGTTAACCTTCTATTGGTAGACTATAAAGTGAGTCAAGGCATTTTGACTGGCTCACTAGTTACACACATATACCCCGCCCCCAGTTTTGGAGGATTGTTGTTTATTGGACTAGTTTGTGTGTGGAAAAAATCAGTTGGACGAACGGTGAAGTTTTTCATTTTATTTTCCTAAAACCTTTTTCAATTTTGTTTTTGCTTGTTTTTGTTTGATTTGTGTATTGTTTGCTTTTTTATTTTGATTTCTTTCCTCTCTGCTATTTTTAACCCTCCCCACTGTTTTTGTTTGTATTATTTTGAGTTGTATTTATTTGTTTGTTATTATCTTTGGTTGTCCTTGTTTTGTGCTTCCGTTTTATTTCATTTTCATGTCCGTCAAACGAATTTAAAAAACCAAAAAGACAATACATTAGTTTGGTCGCGGTCAAAATGGCCGACGACACGAACATAAATATGTCTGACACATCACCGACGGTGTCAGTGGAAAAAAATGCCTGGGCCAACAATAGGCCGACATTGAAATATGCGGCTTACTATGTAAGCCAAAAACAAAAATTTGAAAGTTCATTTGACGGCAATGACTTTCTCACAATTGAGGAGGCATTTGACGCGGTTAAAACTAGAACGATATCCCTGCTGACTTCCGATATTAAGACTCGGAAGCTCATTGGTGTCAGCAGGGAGACAATGGAGGAAAATTTGAAAACCCTCAAAATATGCCCAAAGGTCCTGGCAAGAAGGACAAACGCCTTGTGGGACATTCTCCTGCAATCTGAACAGGAGGCGAAAGATCTGGCCGGAAAAATTCTCAACACCAAATCTCTCCGCCTTCAAACGGAGTATTTAGGCACCCGAAGGACGAAAGTGACCGTTCATGGGGTGCCGGTGGACATATGCCCAGACAGAATGGGGGCATTTTTCACGAGGTTTGGTGAAGTTAACAGCGTGGGGGTCCTAAGGAGCAAGGCAGGAATTGCCACCGGGGACATGGAGGTGTCAATAACGGTGGACCGGGATAATTTCCGCGACATGCCCAATGTTTTGACCTGTCGTAAGAGAAGAATGTTGGTGGTCGTGGAAGGACGCAAGCCGTATTGTTGGGAGTGTGGAGTCTTGGGTCATATGGCAAAGGTATGCCCCCGGAAAAAAGCGGTTCAACCTCCAGCACGACCTGTTGTGGCGGAGGAAGCAGCAACAGTGGCAGCGTCTCAAGCTGGGGAAGGGACTTCCAAAAGTGGAGACTGGAAGGAAGTGTCCAGAGGGCGGAAGCCTTCAAACGTCCCGTCTCCCCCCCGCCCCAGAAGGAGAAAGCTTCGGAAAAGCCGAAGCCCCAACAACAACAACAAAAGCAGCAGAAACCGCTGATGCCGGAGGAGAAACTCCAGCAAGAGCGGAAGCAGCAACAGAAACAGCAGCAGCAACAGAAACAACACAAAGAGGAGGAGGAGAAACTCCCCAAAAAACAGCAGCTGAAAAAGCAGCAGCAAGAGAAACAGCACAAAGAGGAGGACAAACTCCATCAAAAGCAGCAGGAGCAGCAGAAACAAGATGAGATGGCCATGGAAGTGGAGAGCATGCCTCTACCTCGTGCTGCCTCCTTGAAGAGGTGCAGAGATGAGGAGGAGGAAGAAGAAGAAGAAAACCAAAAAAGTGGTCGTAGTAGGGCGGAGCGCAGCGGACATAACCAGGCGGCGCTCATTCCCGGCTTCACCAATTACATCGTCTGGCTCTCCCGGCATTAGGAGCTTCCCTTCTTCCCCTTCCCGTGATATATCTCCCTCTCCCTCCACTTCATCCCTAAAACCTTTGGACACTCCACTCCATACGTCCACCTCATCCCCTCCCCATCCTGCTAGGGAAAAAAAGAAAAAGAAAAAAATGTTCGAGGGCCCAGAGTCAATCTGCAAAGTTGACAAAGACGAATATAGAAGGGGCCTGTCCAAGCAAAGGAAGGCCCTGTTGGGGGTTCTATACAAGATGTCGGAGGTGGACGGCAAGAGTGTGGAGGACCCCCGGAACTTTCCAAAGGCTCCAGGTGTAATTACCTGTGTCAGGGACACGGGTGGTTACCTGAAAGTTTGGAGCCATATTTGAGGCTAAGGAGGCCTTTCGGACTTGAGGGGTGGGAGTTGGACAACCCCAACTTAAAGAAATTAAGAACTTTTTGCTCTGGGAGGGTCCCTGCTTTTTAGTTCACCCCTCCTTATATAGGGCAATCAAACTAATGTACCCAACGAACGTCGGCGGCATTGTCTCGGACGGTCGTATGACGACGGAATTGGGTACTGGTAGTTGGGACAATCCGTCGGGGTCCTGCTTAACACAGATTTCCGCCCCTGTATGTGAAAGGTTTTGCGTCTATTCTTTTTCTTTGCAGGCCTAGAAAATGGAAACCAAGTTGAAGGATTTGAGGAACGGGGATCGGGGTAAGGCAGCCTGCCTGCTCCGGGACCTTCTGTCCCCTTTCGATCGAAGACTTTGTTTGAGTGCCGGTGTGCTGGAGGATGACTTTGTTGTCTATTCAGTTGGGGACCGGTTTGCCAGAGGACCCAGACGGACTTAATGAAATTAAGCATACCGATGCCGAGGGCCGGTTGATCGTGGCCGATATTGCCTCTGTTTTTTCGGCAGTTGGGTTCCTGGTTGATTCAACGCGCCTAGTTTTAATGGGGGTGAATGCCATTCTGGACCCCTGCTTATAGAAGGGACGATCAAACTAATGATTACCTCGTCGAACGGTCGATCATCCTGGGGGGGAACATGGACGTGGGCATTGTCTCGGACGGACGTATGACGACATAGATTGGGATTGCCCTACGTTCCTGGTACTCCTGGACCACAAACTTGTTTGTGGGAGCGTTAGATCATAGGCCTAGAATGGCTGGGTACTGGAAGTTCAATCTGTTTTACTGGACAGGCAGGACTTCCGGGGCAGCTCCTGGAGGGAGTAGTGGGGTTATCGGGAATAAGTGGGGAGCGCCTCAAGTCTAGGATTAGGTCTTTTTCCGCCCCGTATGATAGAGCTGATAAAGGACACTTTTTACACCAAGGCGGTGGGGAGTCTATTAGCTAGGGCGGCCCTGGATTTTCAGGTTTAGACAGGCCTAAGAAAATGGGCGCAGATCTGCGCAGGAAGAGGTCCGTCGAGGTGGCGATCGTTTCATTCGTGAATGTCCCGGAGGGGCATACTCTTCGGGCCACTGATGGTATTGCGAGGCGTTTCGGCGGATCGGTTTACCAAGGAGCCTGGTCTCCGTGAGGAGGAGTTCCGCAGCTATTTGACTGACTTTCCCGGCTTTCGGAGGGCGAAGTCTTCTGTTTTGAAGGAGGTCGGCAGAGGATGTCGCCCGGCGATCCTATGAATTGTACTTGAGGACTGTCGCACATCTTTTTCCGATTTTGACAGCAGTGTTCAACAACTGGTTTCTGGCGGGTCCATCCCCAACCGGAGGATGACTTTTGAAAAGGGCAAAGGTTGGGGGAAGTAGATGATTCATAAGCTAAACACAGAGTTAAAGATTATGGGACCGGAGCGCCAGAGTTGCCGGGTTTCTTTTGCTTGAGGGGCCAAACAATTCAGAGTGCATCTGACGGACGATCTTGATGCGAAGGTGGATCACCATTTGATAGGGTTGACCATCGCTACCTTTGCTACCGTCCTGCAGGCCGCTGGATTGAACCACCGCAGGATGTGGTACGTGGAACGGAAGTTGTCGGGGCCAGGTCGGTTCGTCAGGGTTGTCCGCTGTCGCCTCTCCTTTATGCTTTGGCGTTGGGGCCTCTCCTTCGCCGGCTGAAGGACGATACCGGCAGTCCGGCCCTACGTGGAATTGCCGTGCCTGGAGGGTCTCGAGCCAGGGTTTCCGCGTACGCTGATGACGTGGTTCGTCGTCCCGAGCGACTACGTGAAGGCGCTTGATCGGTACGAGAAGGTGACAGGGGCCAAGATAACCGCGACAAGTCGTCCGGCTTGCGGTTAGGTGCCGGAGGGTCGGCCGCTGGTTGGATCGGTCCTGTTGGTGGTTCGGGCCCCGACCTCCAGCTGGAGAAGAATTGGTCTGAAGTACGTGCAAAGGTCGACCGGTCAGAATCGACGGTTGTCCCTGAGTTTGTCCGCTAGGAAGGCGCTCGAGCGATCGCTATCCTCCATTTTATGGAGGGGACGCGAACAGGGTCGACAGACGAGTCCTCACCAAACGCGGGGGGGCTGGGAAATCGGCCTCAGGTTGGCTTTCCTACGCGCATTGACTAGAGGAGATCCGATTCTGGAGGGGATTGTTTGGGACGCCTACAGCCTTTACCATCAGTCCCCATCTCGCGGGTTGAGCGCCGTTGTAAACCCCGGGTGAGTCGGATTTCCTCCGCGAGTGTCGGTTGGCCTTGAAGGCCATTCCCCGGTCCAGTGAAAGAAGGTCTTCTATCGGTTTTTCGAAGGATATCGTGGTTTAGTGGAGGGTCGCGGACGAAGGACTGTGAACGGTTGTGGTCTTGGCTTAGTAACCCTGAGTTTTCGCTTACCTGGCGATTGGCTTGCCTCAATGACAAGGCTTTCATATGGGGTTTTGCGGATTTGCCAGACTGTGAACGGTGGTCTTGGCTTAGAAGAAACGGCTTCGCACGCCTTCTGCCCCCCTGGGTCCGCCCCTTATGGGACCATGTCGGCGAGCTGACGGCTCGTCTCGCTCCCGAACAGCTTGTGTCCATTCATCGCGCATACGCGTGTGACAATGTGTCGCCCCGTATTCCGGGGAGAAACGAATGGTGTTTTGATGCTGATGGCCACGGCTCGAATGGTGATTTGGACGACGCGGATGGAGGAAGTCTTGGGGGGCAACCGTCTTTCTTATCAGCATCTAATCCAATTCTTTGAGCATCAGCTCAAGATGAAGATTAGATCTGATAGAAAACGATTGCATTCGACAGTCTTCAGCGAAAGGTGGGTAAAAGTAGCAAGCCTGGTTCGTGTGACCGGGGCTAGTTTTGATTTTCATTTCTAGGTCAACCTATAGCACATCAGGGTGGCTCCTGTGGAACCCTCCCTTGGTTAGGTTAGACAAGCTTTATTGTACCTAGTTAATGTGAGTAAGTGTTGTTCCTGGCCTGTATCCCGGCTGCTCTTTGGTTATGGTCCAAGTCGAGATTCCCAGCCTCCCCAGTTTGTTTTGGTCACCCTTTCATCTCGACTGGATCAGCTTTACATTCTCCCATGTCCGTATAATATTTTATCCTTTTTCCCATTCCCTTAGCGAGAGTGTTTCTTGATTTTGTCCCCTGGGCAGAATACAGCGGCCTCTCTGTTTTGAGGGTTGGACGGTTCCTACTAAAATATGTTATGTTTAGTTTGTATTTTGTGTTGATTTTTAGTTATTATTGGGCTCATCTCCCTCCCCTTGCATCCTATCATCATTAGAATTTTATGTATAGCATTTTATGTATCATCAAATTTTTATGGATTGGGGCGCGTTTTGGTAGGTCCCCCTGGAGAGGATGTGGTATTATGGTGGTTGGAGGATTGATTGGCGATGGATAAGTTCTTGTGGTGAATGAGTAAATTGTAATGTATGAATGGGTCGTGAATCAGATTAGCTAGGTATAAGATAGTTAGTGAAGACCAGCCTTTTCCCCTCCCCTTTTTGGCCTTGTGCCACAATTCTGTACAGTTGTACTGAATAAATCTCCTAGTTACATACATATACACAAAAAACTGTAACATTAACAACTTCTCCTTCTTTCTCATACATTCACCTCCGCCTATCACCCATGCTACCACTTGACCAATGATCTCTCGGCAGTGTGGGTGTCGCTAAACTGACCCTCTTAAAATTATTATCCAGAATTTTGTTTTCAAAATCCTTTTTTTTTTTCTTTTTTTCCATCGGTCAAAACATTTTTTTCACAAACCTCAGATTGCCAAATAATTCTTATCACATCTTTCTTTTGGGGACACCCAAAATTCACTTAGTCAGGTCTCTCTACCGACTCATCAGTCACTGTCAAAATCCGACATCTGGCTTCTCTGCTAAGTCAACTTTTAACTGGGGGGCCCGTGTTTTACCTGAGAATCAAATTCTTTATTTTTCTCATGCCTTAAAATCCTCTTATTACCAGATGCCCATTTTCGACGACGCTGTATATGACGTCAACAGTTTGAAAAAGTAATAATAATAATTTCCTCTACGATTTTCTTCCTCATGCCAGAATTCTAACACATACCAGATGATTTCCCTTCGTTGGACCGAGGAATCAAAATTACATGATATCTCTGAAAGATAACTAATATCGATTCTCTCTGCCTGTATCGCGGTCGTCCGAAATTTTTTTATGACCGCCATGTATCATCCGGCTTTGTTTTTCTTTCTGAATTCTGTATCCCTTACCATGACATTAATCAGTTTTGACAGAATCTCAAATCTCGCTTTTCCTTACGGATTTTCTGTCTCGTGCGAAAAGTATCTTTCTTCGTAAATAAAATAAAATATTTTTAACGTCGCTCAGTCTAGCTTTCGATATAGCTCTTTCTCGCCTTAAGTCTTTCCTGTTTTTAGTTTCTATGGTTAATTAGTTAGCCAATTACCATAGCTAAATAGTGTCACGTGTCAATCAGAATGAAAAACAATATTCATGCAAAGTAGATCTCTGAGAAACAACAAAACTATTGTAGGTAATGTTAAAGTGAAACCCAAAAACAAGAGAAGACGTTGCTACATAGCTTTTTCCTTCCTCCCAGTGCATGCTGAAAGAAGCATGTCGACGACTTCAAACGAGTCATTTTCAAATACAATAGAGACTTTCAGTGAATCTTTGTTGACGATCATGTGTCAGCAACTTCAAACGAACTATCTCCAACAACAAAGACGGTCAGTGAATCTTCACTAACGATAAGTCTTCTCATCTTTTCTGTGGATCAACTAATTAAGTCTTTTCTAAACTACAAATTTTTCTGTGAACCAATTACCCAAATTCAACTAAAGACTATTTTTACTTCTTTTTGAATCTTCTGAATTACATTTGTAAATACAGATGATTTATTTAACAAGCATACCCATATTTTCTTAATTTTTATTTTATTATTGTTTGTAATCCAGACGTTCTAATTTTTAATATAAAAACCCTGGATGACTTAATTTCCTATAAAATATCTTGACAATCAAATATGTTACATGGGCCTATGTATTTTGGTTTTCCTTTGCATAATAAAACTTGACAAAACACAAAACAAGTTATCAATATTTTTTACTCAGAAGAGTTACAATTAACACTCACACGATTTATTGCTCACATAAATATAATAATTGCTTAATTGCTCTGCCAATTTCGGCTGTTTTATCATTATTTTATTGGGAAAATGTTATATTGCATAATAAAATGTTATCTAGTCTATTTAATAAGCTTATTTCAATCTGGTATATTTAGTGGAGTATTTAGTAAGGATCAAACTCTATGAAAGTCTTGTAGAACCAGTTCACAAACGACAGCATTGTTACACAGGATTTTCATACACATCTTTAACAAACGATAGTTTTTTCGCCTATTACATCAATAAACAACAAATTCATATTGCAATGTACTCGCTTAAAAGTTGCAGACACTTTGTAATTATAATATTTTTATTATAATTATTTGAAAATAAATAAGAAAGAACAATATTTGTAAGGAGAACATAAGATTAGTATTTAAGATGGCGACAAATATTCTGTTAATCTTAAATCCGCTAACAGAAGTTTACAACAATACCAAGGATGAATCAGAAAACGAAGTTGTATAGGCAGTAAATACAACGGTAAACTTTTGTGCATTAATAATAAAGCAAAAACATAGACAATACAACGAGTATTTACAAACCATGTATAAAATGCACTTGATAAATGTTTAGCGTCCATAATTTTAAGTTTGCTTTCAGGTCGATTAAATTTGTATAAAGAAAAAAGTATATATTTATAGAGCCGTTGATGATTGTACTATCATGACGTCATCGTGGCCGAAGGAGGTTTGAGCGTACTGGCGCTGTTCAAACTAGTGACCATGAGAGATTATGCGTTCTCTCCCAGAAACTGTAAGGCCTGCTCAGTATATTTGTAGTATAAACCACTGGTGGCCTCTGAGGGTGTTGAAAAACACAAATGTGCCTTAGCAGGCGTTTGTAACAGGAATTTTCTAGTCACCCTAGCAGAGGGAAGTGCTCAGAAAACAAGAGTAGCCAGCCATTATACAGTTAAAAATAAGAATAGAAAGACATTTGATTTAACGGCCAATGATGTGGTTCCCAACGTGGGACACACTTTGATTTTTAAGAAGAGCAATTTGAAAATGAGTTATTAACAGTGATTTTTTTTCTAGTGATTCTGTCTGTGTTAATACATACGGTGCATATACAGTATGCATACATAAAAAATATTTTTATGTACTATATATATATATATATATTAATTTCTTCCTCAGTACTTCAACTGTACTTTCATTCTTTTATTGGTCTTTGGACGCTTGTTCAGACAAATTTAATGACCTTTTAGGCTCCCTCCATTTGAATAGTGGTTCACTTTTTGAAGAATTATATGTCACGGGGGGATCGTTGATATTTTAGAGATGCTTAGGTGGGGCATAGTCAAAATAAGATTGAGAACTACTGGGCTAATGTCTCTGTGTCTGTAACCGGTAGTTTTGTGAGTAGCAGCAGTCAGCTGGGTCCCTTTGAAGTCACAGTAGTACTAATCGGTCCCATTTTCTAACTTTCGCTGATTTGTTTTCGGATTAATTACCAGTTTCAAAGCTTAGATGTTTTTAGGAAATTAAATAGAACAATTTGATTGGACAAATATTTTATCTGAACAAACATATATGTTATCTATTACGTCAGGGAATACTGAGAGGGATGCTAAGGCAATGAAAAAGAGAGAATCAGCGAGAATACTGAGGTGAGTGCTAAGACACTAAGAAAGAGATAATCAGCGAGAACAGCAAGGGGAGTGTTAAGGCAATGAAAATGAGGGAAACACCGCGAATAATATGGAAAGTATTTTGTCTATATATTTTCCATTTTTTTTTAAGTGTTTCACCCCAAGTAAGGCGAGAAGCCACTAGGACGCAAGGGGTTACGGAAAATTTGGAGCAAGATCAATGAATTTGGCGGTTTTGTGAGTAGCATGTATTCTAATCATCAGGTGGTATCATGTTTGTACCACAAGCTAGAGAATAATAAATCTATAACTAACCTGATCAAATTGAGATAAATCTTATTCTGAAAATATGATTTTATGGTGGCTTCCATAACTTACGTACAGAATATTATAGACGCTTTATTACCTATTGGAACATTTCTTTAATAAAATAATTGTATTTGCGTTGATCTATTACTGAATAATATTTGTTGAATGATGCTCCAAAATTTTAAATTTTATGTCTTTGTTTTATGTACATATTTTTTTTTCAATACAGGCCCACACTTTCCTTCGTCTTTCCACTTTCATGTTCAGCAACATGATTCTAATATATATATATATATATATATATATATATATATATATATGTGTATGTGTGTGTGTGTGTGTCCATGAACTAAATCAAGCCATAGGTTATTTTTTCAGTAAAGGATGTTAACGAAATGACATTTAAGCATTACAATACACATATAGCGTAATCCTTATCGAAAAAGAAAGTAAATTGGAGTGCCTAGTTCAAATCCCGCTATTTGTGAATTTCGCACAAATAGCCATAGGAAAGGCATGAATCCATTTCTTCTTCCAGATAGATATGGCCTTTGTTGGCAACTAGTCAAAGAGAAGAAAAACTGAATTCCAAACCGGAGAAAAAGGTAACTGTAAACCATTCCATTAAATATTCCCAAGAATGCATGGCAATTCGCAATGGAGAGCCATAATTGCCTACACCCTGAAGGGATATGGCAATTAAGTAAAATCTAATAACGAGACAACCATTGTATTACAAGGTTGCCTCATAAAAATCAGTTGTGGGACAAGGCGATGATACCGCTACGGACTTAATTAAAAAAAAAACCAAAAAAAAAAACCACAAAAAACGCATTAAATATCTTCTTTGAAATTAAATTTTAGTTTTATTTGAAAAATAACAGCCTACAGCTAATCCGTATGAGATGAAAAATTAATTTCTGTACGTTAATAAAGTGTTTAGGCATTTTTAAAACATTGGCAAGTTCACTCGTCAGTCATCGATTCACCTAAATGCAATTATAGACGAAAAATGCAAACAACAAATTTTTTAAAAATCACTTAAACATCCAATGTTCTGGAAATGTTTAAAAGTCATTAGATTTAACGATTAACTAGATTTTGAAAAATAATGCTTATTTCTTGCTTAAAAAATAATGAAGATAAGATTCATTTCCGCACAGTAGCCAATGATGTCATAGGTCAAAAACAGTAGTTTCTACTGTTATCCATGATTTTAAAGGGCGTGAAAATTTGTAAAAAAATAAAGAAATACGTAATACCGATAGTGCAATAATGAAGAAATTGGTATTTTTTTTTTAAAAAATGAACTATCGTTAATAACCAATAGTTTGAGAGTATAATTTTTATTCTCTAGGCTTTGTGAAACTTCAAAGGAATAATTTTATTTTTTATATTAGAAATATAAAAAAGAAATTAATTAAAACTAACGAGATGATACTTTTAATTCATTGCTTTTATTCTTTTTTATTATTATTTTTTTACCTCTTTGATGATATAGACTATTTATTTTGCATCTATTGAGTTTTTTTTAATTATTCTGAATTTTTAAGAGTTATGATATAAAAGAATAGTCAAGGGAGGTAATTCAGAAATATTTCCTTTTTGAACTTCCGCATTAAGAAATATCAGTTTCAAGATGGAAACAAATTTATTTTTTTAAAAAAGGTTTCCATGTGAAAATGCTATTATACTTTAAAGTTTTTGATTCTTCAAACATATCTTTATTTAATAAATAATTAAAGAAATACTTGTTACAAACAGCAACGGTGTGAATTTCAAAATAGTACTGAAAAATTAAAGTAATTAAAAATATATATTAAGTGTAGATTTTTTCCAATCTAAAAAAAGATTTTATTAAATCATTAATAGGCTGACAAGCGAATTTTAACATTGTTTGCTATATTTCTACAGAAACAAACATTCACCCGGTATGAGGAACAATCTATTTCACCGACAAAACACCTTTTACTACAAGATAAAGTTGTTAAGTTCCATCCTTCATATTGAATTAATATAAATTTCTAAGAATGAACAATTCTGGAAGGAGAATTTTTCACACTTTATCTTTCAGGACATCAAGTCTTTCTTTTTTTTCCGATTATAATTATTATACACTTGCTCTCAATAATATTTGAAATGTTGATTCAGATTCATTCAATATACTAGAATATTTCTTGGAGAATATGTCTATATAAAACAGTTTCTTTCCTTCTATATTTAAAACATTTTTTTCACAAATTTATAATTGAAATTGATATGCTTTAAAACTAAATGCTTTCAAGTTGAAAATAGGAGACAAAAGTGGAAGTGACTATATTTTTATAATTATAAATAAAGGTAGATAAAATTTGTACCCGGACGTGGCATGGTGAAAACATGGCAAGCCAAATATTAGATTATAAAAAACGAGTGACAGAGTTCATGAACAAGGGAACAAATAAGCTTTGTTTATTTATTTATTATTAGAATAACTACTGGTATTATTATTATTACTATTTACTCACTGGGTGTGCGACACTATTAGAAACCGGTACCTTTCATTTGAGACGAAGTAAAAGCAAGTATTCTCAGGGCCTTATATTCTCACCGATTCTCTTTCCAGTGCCAAAGCAATCCCGTTAGTATTCTCGCTGATTTCCTTCTTTTCTGCACACTCCATAGTATTCTCGCTGGTTCTCTCCATTTTATTGCTTTAGTGTAATGCGATTGGTTAATCTTATAGGTGATTAGCATAAAGAGAGCTATAACTATAGCTCACTGGCAACTTTGAGTCAGTGTACGTAGGATACTGGGCACCAAAACGTAGTTTAAGGGTTAACAAGCTTGTCTCGTTAGATCAATTACGATTGAGTAGTGAGTTCGATCCTGACTGGGCGCTCCACACTTTCTGCCTTGTGCCACATCTAAGCTACGCTTAGAAAATCATTTAAGACTTGTCTGTGTTCGGGTGGCGTTAGATCGTAGGCCTAGAATGGCTGGATACTGGAAGTTCAATCTGTCTTTACTGGACAGGCGAGACTTCCAGGAACATTAGGATTACCTTAGTGAAGCGGGAACTAGTGTGGGATGGTTATTGGGAATAGGTGGTAGGAGAGACTTCAGAGATTAGGTCCTTTACCACCGAATTTAGCCAGCGACTCGCGCTAGATAAGTCTAAAAGGTGAAGGCTCTTAAGGATAGTTTTCCCTGGGCGGAGGCCCTGCAGCTTTTGGCTAGCAAGCGCTACCAGGGTCAGGTAATTAGGCATGAGTTAAGTAAGATGTCTCCCGAAGCTGTGAACATGGACGCAGAATTGCGCAAAGAAGAGATCCGTCACTACATTTGAGAGGTCAAGACCACGGGTGACGTTTTCTGAGGTTGACTGACGACATGAGTGAGGGGTTTCAGCGGCATTTCGAGAGCCGATTTCCCGATCTGATCTTAGTGGCAAGGAATTTCGCAGCTATTTGGCTGACTTTCATCAGTTTTTGCCGAATGAAGCGGCTAACTGTGAGGAGTAGATCATGGAAGGTGAGGTCTATGCGGTATTGAAAAAGGTCGGCAGAGGAAAGTCTCTGGAACTTGATGATTTGCCTTATGAACTGTACTTGAGGCTGTCGCACATCTTTGTTCAGATTTTGACTGTCATGTTTAACAACTGGTTTTGCCAGGGTTTTGTCCCCGACCGGATCTCCAATATTAAACGGTGTAAACTTAAAAATGCAAGTTGACACTGGAAGCAAAGTAACTATTATTCCGTTGAATTTTTGGGAACAATTATTGAAACCAAAATTAAAGAAAAGCTTAGTAAGATTAAGACAGTTTGATGGAACCTGTATAAAAATATCAGGTTTCTTTCAAGGCACTTCTGAAATGAAAAATAGATTTGAAACCGTTACTATTATGGTCGTAGACTATAAAAAGTCACGGTTTAGTAGGAACAGATTTCATAAATATTAATAGCACATGTTTACGCAATGCTTTGAATCCGGGAAGTCCCGATATTGGGACACTAAAAAAATTACAAAGCGAGCCTTAAGTTAAAAAGAAATATCAATCTATCGTATTTTGAAAGCCGTATGCTTCCAATTCATAAAGCTAATGGTAGTTGATAAGCTATGAAAAATGGTGGATGAAGGCATTCTTCAATATGTAGAACCTGGAGGCAGCAAATGGGCATCGCCTATTATGGTTTTAAGAAAAACTGATGGTGATTTTAGAATTTTAAAGTAGGCGTAAATCATAAGATTTGTTCGGATTCCTACCCTATTCCAAAGAAAGGAAACATATTTACATTTTCTGACAGGAATGAAATATTTTACGAAAATTGATTTAAAAATGTGTACCACTAAATTCAAATAGATGACGAATTTAAAGAAATCACAACAATAAACTCCTCCATAGGCTTACTTGGATGGTCCATTTTACGATTAGAAATTAAGACAGCTCGATATTTTCAAAACTATGGAAAATTTGTTAGGGGGGGAAAATAAAAAAAACTATGATAATTTACCATGACGGCATGTTTACGCGTAGCCACTGAAGAACTGAAACAAAAAACTAAATTTTTAATGGATAAGTTGAGGAAAGCAGGAATGACGATAAACTAAGATAAGTGTATATTTAATTGCAAAGAATTAACATTCTTGGGTTACCAAATTTCAGAAAACGGTACTTCGCTGGACCAGACGTTAATACAAAAATATTAAATGCACTAATAAAAAAGAATCGAAATTATTTCTCGAATTAGCCAATTTTTATAGAAAATTCTTGTCAAAATATTCTGAAAGAACTGAAGCGTTTCTGAGTTGCAAAAGAAGAATAAGGAATTTGAATGGCCTAGTACAAACCAAAAGGACTTCATTAAATTAAAAGAAACTCTAAAA
This sequence comes from Acanthosepion pharaonis, assembly GCA_903632075.3. Taxonomy (NCBI): domain Eukaryota; kingdom Metazoa; phylum Mollusca; class Cephalopoda; order Sepiida; family Sepiidae; genus Acanthosepion; species Acanthosepion pharaonis. The sequence goes on from CAHIKZ030000321.1 coordinate 205,471, forward strand.
AACCTGTGGCCAAGATTTTTGACCCTAAAAAGGACGTTACATTAACCATTAATTTTTTCTTTTCGTTTTTATTCTTTCCTTTTGCCGTTCTCTTTTCATTTTTTTTCTTTCTGGATTCTTTTTTACTTTTGTCTTTTCCATTTTATTCTTTCTACTTTCTTCTTGCTTTTTCCTTTTTATTCTATCTGTATTCTTTTTTTTTTACCTTTCTCTTTTCCATTTTTCTTTCTGTTTTCTTCTTTTTACTTTCTTCTTTTCCATTTTATTCTTCCTGCTTTCTTTTTATTTTTTTATTTTTCCTTTTTATACTTTCTGCTTTGTTCTTTTTACCATTCTCTTTCCGCTTTTTTCTGTTTTCTCTTTTTACTTTATTTTTTCCTTTTATATTCTTTTATTTTTTATTTCATTTTTCTTCTTTTTACATTTCTCTTTTCCTTTTTATTTCTATTTTCTTCTTTTATTTTTTCTTTTCATTGTTATTCTTTTTGTTTTCTATTCAATTTTTTCTTTTCATTATTCCTGCTTTCTTCTTTTTACCTTTGTCTTTTCTTTTTTATTCTTTCCATTTTCTTTTCTTTTCTATTCTTTGTTTTCTTCTTTCTAATTTTTCTTTTTATTCTTTCTGCTTTTTTTCTTCCCGTTTTCTTTTTCTTTTTTATTGGTTCCGTTTTCTTTTTCTCTTCTCGTTTCCTTTTTATTATATCTGTGGTCTTATTTTACTTTTCCTGTTTATTCTTTCCTTTTTCTTCTATTTACTTTTCTCTTTTATTTTCTCAGTTATTTTCTATTTGTACACAGTTTCAATTACAACTACAAGTATATTTAGATTGATTGCATCTAGAAATGGGTTCAGACTCATACCAGATCATTAGAAAAGTTGCTTTTCTATGTTGAACGACAAAATCCAAAAAACAATGTCAGTGTCCAAGTTATGAGTAAACGATCTAAGTTCTTAGAAAGAATTTAAATTTTCGGTTGCTATCCTTCATGTGCAACTTGAGATATTTCTGTATAAGGTAAATCCGCACATTTAATATCAGGTTACCACTTTTTAGTAACTGCTTTTCTTGTTTCGAACGTTTTCTTTCGATCGTGAATTTCTTTTAAAATATTTTCTATTTTAAGTTATCTCCCTTGACTTAGTTTTTATAACAATAAACCCAACTGCAGTTTTAGTAATTTTTTTATACATAGCAAACAGAATTTTTAATATTGAATCTTCTGCCATACTGATTATTTTTAGTTTTGATTATATGTGATATTATTGTACAAACATTAAATGATATATCCGGAAGGTATCAAGCCATGATTTGATTATCCAAAAAAACAGTTAATATTGTACACCTAATTCCAGAAGACCTTACTGCGTAAATACACTCTTGTGTGTTACTAATTCGCCAAGCAGTGAGTTGCCACTTCTACTTTTTCGCAAAGCTGAAACAGCTATTGAAACGAGGGATTTCAAAAGGTGAACAGGATTAAGGAGATCAAGGCATTGTGCTGAAGGTGATCCCGAAACCTAACTTTGAAGAGTATTTTTTAAAAGTGGAAGAGCAGCTGGAATAAGTGTGTGGGGTCCCAAGGGGTGTACTCTCAAGAGGGCCGAAGCGCTATTTCCTTTTATTAACTGTTTCTAATTAAATCTAGACAATTAATTAGCAAAAGGAAATGGCACTAAAGCCCCTTGGGACTTCACACCGGTGATTTATTTGCTTTTCATCGCTTGTCAATCACTTATAAGATGTTGACAGGTCTATGGAGACTTTATATGTTAATGAAACCTAATTTAAGAAAATAACGGGTGAGCGACTTTTTTATATAATTTTCAAGTAATCTTGAAAATATTCTCCGTAATATAATTTCAGGAATGCTGACTTTAAATTTTCTATAGTCATCGCCCTTATATTCTGATAATACATTCAAACAGAAGCACGTTACGTAATATTTTATACATATAAAAAAAATTAAATTATTTTCAAATTATTTTTTAAAATCTGTGAAAAATACATTTTATTAAGTTTTTCAATTTTTGATTAGTAAATATAGTTTTCACTTAATAACAATATTATCTAAAAGACGGAAATAATATTAGGAATGGTAAGAGTTAAAATTTTAATATTAAATTAATATTAATATTATAATTAAAATGTAAAAAGATGTAAACAATTTTTGTAAAAATTCATTATTCATTGACAAATCCTTATCCTTCGTAAATCTTAGTTATAAAAGCAATTACAAGCTTTTCTAATTATATAGTTTTATTGCATTTTTTATTTTACGATTCGGAGCAGATTTTCGGGAAATGAGTAGTAGTTAAAAAAAAAAAAAAATGGTTGATTTACATTCTCCGAAGTGTCCTGCTTTTAACTAATAAAAAAAACCTTTTTAACGTAAATTTAAGTAGAAGTAACATATGTAAAATATATATATATATATATTATTACCAGGATTTTCTAAAAAAAGAATTCAAAAATAATTTCATTCATTTGTGAATAAGTCCTAAATGTTTTATTAAAATCCAACAATTATTTTATTTTTTTTTTGCAAGAATTTCCAAATCAATTTTTGTTGTTGTTGTTGTTGTTGTTGTTGTTGTTTGTTTCTTTGTTTGTTTGTTTGTTTTTTTGTTTTTTTTAGAAAAAAAAAAGCGCAAAGACACTGACTAAATCGTAAATATTACGTCGACCCAAAATTTAACCAAAATTTCGAACGTGACAGAAATGATTACCAAATTTAATAATTAAGCTTAATATTTAAAATATTTTAAAAATACTTTGGCCATACCTCTTCTTAATTATAAGGTAAATATTTTGACTATAAAACTTTGTTTTTATTGAGTTTTGGGCCTTTTTTCATAATGTTATAATATACTGGTTTTTTTTTTCTATTCAAACCTCGTATAACACATTTTTACCTATTTATCAGATTTTCATTAACTAGAACTATATCAATGTTCGTGAATATTGATAATCTTTCTAAGACTGGATTTATTCGATCGATTAGATGAGCGAGTTGAAAGTGCTTCCTGACATCATAAAGGATGAATGAAAGGAGTTTTCCAAGACTGTACTGTTTAAGTTGAGGCAACAGTAGGAGTGCGGATACTTCCTCATAGAAACAAGCATCAATAAAAAAGAAGAGCTCAAAACTTCTTGTTCAATCTAATCTTGGATAAGGCGCTTCCTGAAATCAACAAAGCGAAGGAATGCCAACGAAAAAAAACGCTTTGTAGATTGCTCAACCGAAGATCTGATGAAATCTAAAATATTCACTCTACCAAAAAGGAAAAAGTCGATCAAGAAAGTGGACCAACAGATAAGTTGTTTGTTTATTTTTGTCAATTAACCACCCGGAAAAGGATGTCAAACTTTAAAAGCCGCCCGACAGAAAATGAAGTAACAATAATCATATATCTGACTACATTTCCATAATATATAGCCTTAAAGCACATTTTCCTTATTGAGATTTCTCGAGTGGACAGGCCAATAGACGTAATAGACACTGTTTAAAGTATAAATAGGGCGTCTATTTCAAATATGAGTATCCACCAAATACCGAATGAAGTAATAAAAATGTCGGATTAAAAAAAATAAATTCATTAATTATTCATTAATTATTTAGAAATTCATATAACGAAACAGTACAGAGGTGTAACGATTATTGGGTTATTCAATAAATATATATATATATATATATATATATATATATATATATACACACATATATATATATATATTTGAGATGTGATACTGTAATTATTTACATTGTTCGGACTGTTGTCCTCATTTTTATTGCCATATTCGCGACGTTTCGGCCATTGTACACTCCGGGTTTCTTCAGATGATTGGAATTTCGAACTGAACACTTTATTTCGTCCCTCGGTGTAGATTATTCTATACCTTTTCAACTTCAAAATGATAATAATCAATTTCAAAATGGACTTATTTTCAAGTAAAAAATTTAATCAACTTCAAACTGGATCAATCAACTTCAAAATGAAACAATCAACTTCAAAATGGATGAATCAAATTCAAATTGAGAAAATGTCAAAAACCTAAAAACAATCAACTTCAAAATAAGAATAAACAACTTCAAATTGAGATACTATTTTTTTATTATTATTTTTTTTTTTTTTTGGTAAATTGAAAATTATTTTTTCAATTAATTTACCCCATGAGTAAGGAAATTGACTGTTCATCTTCATTATATAGATGAAGAAAAACCCAAAATACAAACAACTTAGAGGCCAAGAAAGCATTGGGTGAGCCTACAGTAAAAGTAGGAGAAAGTCCCGTATGGGAAAAAATGATGATTGATGATGATGCTGGAGAAACCTCTACAAAAGAAGCTGAAGAAGAATTAGCAAAAGCTCCAAAGAGGACTTACCTCAAGAAAACTGTGGCTGACGAAAAAATGGCCCAGATTTTAGCTGTACATGCCGCAGTAGGAAATTGGAAAGACCTGACAAGTACAATTGGTGTGCCTCTGCCAACAGCGTACCGTTGGTTAGACCAGGGTGCTGATAAGAGTGATTCTAGGTGAGGAGCAAGAAAATATAAAATTACGCAAGAGCATAAGAATTTTATGGCCGAATTAATTGAAAACCCTTCTAAGGTCACTCTTGAAGACATTGTAAATAAGTTGGTCGAAAAGTATGAGGTTCGTGTGACAAAAGAATGCATAAGAAAGCACTTGGTCTCCATGGCCTTTACTTTAAAAGCGGTTCATTATGAACCAGAAGCTGACAATAATAATGTCAATAAGGCGAAACGTAAGGATTACGCAGTAGCTTTATTAGAATTTCAGTCCCAAAGTGTGCCAATTCTTTATATGGATGAAACCAATTTTAATCTCCATATTTCAAGAAGAGAAGGTCGCTCTAAAAAAGGCACGAGGTGCACTACAGTCGCTGCCGGATCCAGGGGAAATAACATCCATGTTATTGGATGTATTAGTAATAATGGATTAATTCATCATAAAATTAAAAGAGGTTCTTTCAAAAAAGAGGATGCGAAAGAATGGACCAGGGAGTGCCTTAGAAAGGCAAATGAAATTTATGAAAGGGGAGTTGTCTTAGTTATTGATAACGCTCCTTGCCATACTTCAGTTGAAGAAGTTGTGGAGGAGGATGAATTTAGGCAACACCAAATTTTCAGACTTGCCCCCCTATAGTCCGATGTTAAATCCCATTGAAAAGGTTTGGTCAATCATTAAAGCTGACGTAAAAAGAAGTATGACAGACTCAGTTGTTGGGATTTTAAGAGGTGATGGCCAGGAATCTTTAACTACTAAAGAATTCCGCCTCAGCAAGTTAGAAGCGATGATCTCCGAGGCAATTAATAATATTTCCCCTGAGACTTGCACTAACTTCGTATCTGGAATACAGTGATTACTTCCTTCTGTAATTAACTGAGATGATGTAAACTCTTAAATAAATTTCTTAGGAACATTTATATTTTTTTATATCCCTTTTAAGTAAAAATAAAAGAATAAATATTAAATTATTAGTATTATATTAATTCTCAAGTTGTTTTCCAATTTGATGTTGATTAATCCATTTTGAAGTTGATTAATCCATTTTAGAGTTGATTAATTTTTTTACCTGAAAATAAGTCCATTTGATTATTATCATTTTGAAGTTGAAAAGGTATAGTTCCACGTGCCATGCCTTTTTTCCGGATGTCTCAGTTATCTTCGTTTAACTAAAATTTCAAGTTTTTGTTCGCCACTATCGTAGCCAGGTATTGAACTCACAACCATTTGGGTCAAGTCACTGGATCCAACCTAAGCTTTTATCCACTGGGCTCTCAGTGTATGAATTTTGAGGACTTATAAACTTATTGTCTCTATTATTTTTTACCAGAGCTAATATTGCAATTTTGTTGTTATTAATGCTTTTCTCTAGCACTCCGTATTACTGGTTCTCATATTCATTTCTATGCTTGACCGGCTTAGGAGATATTTGTGGCCTAGCAAATGTGCCGATTCCTTAAGTTTTCGTATTTTCTAGTGGTGTTCTCTGTCTATTATTTCAACCTCACCCCACAGGGGCCAGTGATCACCTTTTTTCCTCCATAAGTGGTCAGCTACGACTGATTTTCCTATTTCTACGCGTGTTAGGACTTTACGGTGTTCTTGCAGTCTTACCTAAAGTGGGTGGCCTGTGTATGCTTTTTATTTCTTAACACAGCTGCACAGGATGGCGTACACACAATCCTGAGTCATGTTTTCCTCTATGTTAGGTCTTACTTGGAAGATGTGTCTGCGAAGTGTCGATACCACTTTTTGAAGGGTGTCCTGATGTTTTATGGGCCACAGATCTTTTGTATTTTTCCCGATAATCCCTTCACATCAAGTAAGGATATATAAGTGATAGAATTTTTCAGGATTTGAATAATCATTCATAGTAATTCATACGCATTGCTGAGGAATCCCCAAAATAGCGAAACGGCCATCCAGTGCTTTTTGCATTCTGTTGAGGATTCTTCTATACTCGATGAATTACTATGAATGATTATTTCTATCACTTATATATATATATTGTTTTTTTTTTGGGGGGGGGACTCTCTCCCTTGTGCAGAACCGATCACGTTTTGGGGAAGAAAGGGAACTGTATATATATATATATATATATATATATATATATATATATATATATACACACACACCGGTCTGAATATTCGAGAAATCTTGTGAGAAAAAAAACATACACCCTCTGGATTCGATCCTGTGTTCCCTAGGCGAAACCGTCATTATGTTCATCCATATATATATATAGAGAGAGAGGGAGAGAGAGAAATTATATAAGTAAAAGTTTTCACTTAGTTGATTGATATTACGTTTGTCATTCTGACTCCAGAGTTTCGTAGACGGACACTCCTGGAATCACTCTGTTCATTCGTCAAGTGTATCAGCATTATATATATATATATATATATATATATATATATATATATATATATATATATATATATATATATATATATACACAGAGCATTTGTAAATATTGACGGTGTAGACATATAAATTATCACTGCATGATTACACTTCAATGCAATTTTCAAACCAAGATCGCAGTGTAACTGTGTCACTATGCAGTGTTGATTCCTATGTCTACATTTTCTCACATATGTCAGAGTATGCTGGTATGTTCTCGGTTTATCTCGTGTCACATTTTGCTGTGAAGAGACATTTTCAGCAAGCTATACGCAATAGATTCCGCTTAATCGGTACACATGTTACGAACGTGGATTTTTTTTTCAAGGGTAATTTCATAGGTTATGAATTAGTTATATTTTATCGAATTTTCCTTTATTTCCTTTAAACATACTATAAAGTCGAAGATTCCTAAAATTACATTCGAAAATGTTTTCTTCCAGCCCATTTCTTATAGAGCCGAATGTAAAAACTGAGAAAATTGTTCGATATAGACCAGTAATTAAAGATGCTCTCTTAACATCAGGATGAAGTGTTTAATTACTTTATATAAAAAATAATGAACCAAAAAATAAAAATAATGAAAATTTAGCAACATGGATGTCTTGCTGTAGTTATTTGCTTGGTTTGGCAAAGAAATTTGTTTTTCTTTTCATACTCAGTGTGTAGAGTGGGTGTAACGTTTAGGTTTAAGTAATAATCAAAATGGAATATGCGAAGAGAGTTCAAATTCAAGCTGAAGTTATCTGCGTTTATTTCGCACCAGATTATTTGTGGGGGAGTCATGAATACATTTCTTCTATCAGGTCAGATCAAATATAAATCGTTTCTGCTGGTACAATGTAATCCAGTACAGCCGGTGGAGACGGGCGTTGCCAAATAATTCCCATATCCCTGAAACGTGTCAAGAAAGACCCAGTATCAGGTCAAGAAATAATTTGAATTTAATTTTAAATAAATTGAATTTGATTTTTTTTTTTAAAAAAGGAATAGAATTTCTATTTATTTATTTATTTCCTTTTTCCTTTTGGCTTTGTTTGTTTTGTTTTATGGCATATCCGCCTCATTGTGTTATTTAATGTCGACAAGATTTTTATTGCTGGTAATATTTTTTCCTTCAAACATGTATTGCTGGTAATATTTATTTTCTTCAGAAATGTATTGCTGGTAATAATTTTTTCCTAAAAAAATTTATTGCTGGTATTAAAACCTATTTTTATACTTTCATAGTGTTTTGTCCCCAGTTTGGGGGTTAACTATTTGTCCATAATTGGGACCCTAACAGGTGCTACCACCCCGGGTCAGGGTGGACCTGGGAACACCAGCAATTAAGAGATGATTCCACGCTCCCCAAAACTTCCTGAACAGAGGTTTTGCTATTGGTTACGTTTGTGTGTGTGTGTATAAGCGGACAAACGCTTCTTTGTATAAATTGGTTTGTTTGCTATATCTATTAGCAAGGCACTGCCAAGACAGACCTTCTAAAGAGGATTAGAAATGGTCGACCCGAATTGTTATTGTACTACCAAATGTGTCTGCCGTTTTGTCAATTTCCAATGTACGAAGAGTAAACAGAAATAACGTCTTAAATTTCAAAGAAACTATTGTTTTGGTTTTCCTCTCAACAAAAATGCAAGCAAAACAAATTCAGAATGCTGTAGTGAATAAGAGAATCATTTAAAGAACGACTGGCTGTTTGTCAATGTGGGAATATATAAAGACATTATTTACACTATTTACGTTCAAACTGTTGTCCTCGTATTTGTTGTTGCTATCAGAACGTTTCGCCCGTTGTGCCCACCGGCCTTCATCAGGTATAAATCGATCAGGGTAACCTACAGGGAATTCCGAACAGAACCCTTTATTTAATCTACGACGGTAGACTTTTCTCGTTTAACTGACATATACCTCGTCTATTTCTTATCGGGCCTAGTTGATCATGTATGTAGGGAAAAGTGCAGTCATCAGCCCCTGTAGAATGAAGTGATAATACTAGACAAGGAAGAACACTAGAGAGTTAGAAATCTGAAAGAATCAGAGCATGTACTAATGAATAAACAAAGAAAAACACATTCCTGTGCTGAACCAAGCAAATAATTATAGCCAGACATCGATGTTGCTAAATGTTCTTTATTTTAATGATTTTTGGTTTATTTTATATAAAGAAATTAAGCGGTTGAACCTAATGTCGACAAAGAGTATCTTTAATTACTAAACTGTATCGAATCGCCATCTCAGTTTTTAATTGGGGATATCAAAGATCAAGTCGGTTCATAAATTTAACTGTTTGGGTTGTTGTAACAGACGACGAAACGTATGACACGGAAACCTGTACTAACTGAGAAAGATGCCTTTCAGAAAATAAATAAAGTATTAATAAATAGGAAAATATCCGTAGTAACAAAAATATAGTGTTGAACTGCTATGTCATATCTCCTACATGGAATATACTGGACAATTTCACAATTGAAGAAACGTGAAGTGACATATATGTGATTCTACAGGAGAATGTTGAAAATACTATAAGTAGAATACAGGGTGTCGTGGATAAATTGACGTCTAAATTACGAAAACATGAAAATAACACTGACATCTTAGTTTTACATATATACTGTATTTACTAAAATGACACAAACATATCTTGAAATACTAAAGAGTAAATGTATTCATCATTAGCTTCAACAACGACCTCCAAACGACTTCGGAATCTCTTGTAACTCTTCTGGACAGTCTCCTTGTTTAAGCTGGGGAATGCTGCCATAATCCTTGCCTTCATTTCATCTTTGGTGTTACAAGAAGTTTTCTTGGTCTATCGTTCAACACCGCCCCACACATAATAATCAAGGGGTTGCAGTCTGGGGAGTTAGGTGACCAGATATAAGGGGTGATGTGGTCGCAGAAATTGTCTGACAGCCATGACGGTTCTCCTGCATGTGTGGCATAGTGCAGAGTCCAATTGCCAGACATAGGGTCTTCCAGCAGCCACCCTCTTGACCCAGGACATCTTTACCTTCTCAAGGCAGTTGATTTAGACCTTCGTGCTGAGTCTGAGTCTCTGTGGGAAGATGAATGAAGTGATCACCCTAAGCACCTTTCAGAATCCTCTGCACTGTCCTCATCAGATTGACACCCAAAAACTCTGAAATGTTCGTACTGGAGCTTCGGACGCGAATGCCAAGCAGTACAGCATACCGTTTCCAAATTTCTGGCGGAGTGAATTGCGTCATGGTTCTTTTTTTACTCACAGACGTTACCTAACTGTGCATTAGACGAAATCAAAAACAAAGAACGCGCATGCGCGAAACTTAAAATATAAAATAGTGACCATCTCACCCTGTAAATGAGCAACAAAGAATAGCAACTAAAAAAACACTGATATTTACAATAAGAAAGAGATAGCTGTAATTATTGTGACATATATGGCGGAAAGTGGGTCTGGAAAAATTAACACCCACAGGATATACTGAAGGTAACAGAAGCGTGGAAAATTAGCGAGTAACCTACGTAAGTTTGGGTGAACGGATAGCAAAACAAGATGATGATGATAATTTTGAGTAACAAACCACAGTAAGTTGTGAAGAGACATGAACGTGTCCGTTTTGAAGGAATATGGTGTTACTAATAATTTTAAAGCCAAAAATTTTCATCTATTTTTTATTCTGTGTGTCGTGTACAGTCAGGACGTAGGCAGTGATGGCTCTCTACAATTTCCTGTCTTTTGTAGCTCTTAAAATATGTTATGTTTTTGTTATGTTCACCATTTACTCAAGCATCCTATATAGGTTATGCATTGTTCTCCTCTGTCCCTCTTACTTTCAATTTGTCCTGTGTGTACCAAATTTTCCAGGTCCTCTTTCTTCATTATGCGCTCTAGAAATTTCAACTATCCCATCTCACACGATGTAATCATTTTTTAAAAAATATTACTAAAATCTTTTTAAAAGATTAATAAATGTAAACTGGCAGTTAAAACTATCATACTTGTAAAAATTTCCTGAATAATTTATAAAATATTTTAATTTCTGTAAGGTTTTCGCCATTTTTTTAACATATCTTTTTTTATAATAAAAATAGAATCATTAGAAAAATTAAATCGAACACGTTTTAATATACAAAACCACTCAGCATGACCACGATACAACTTAAAAATAAATTTTGATGAATGATCAGAAATGTGGAAGTAGGTGCACAGAAAACATTTCAGTAATGCTTTTAGTATATATATATATATATATATATATATATATATATATATATATATATATATCTTTGCATAAACTTATCTTCACACACACACATACGCGCATATATATATAGGGTGCTGTGGATAAATTGGCGTCTAAATTACGAAAAAAATAAAACTAACACCGATATCTTAGTTTAATAAATATATTATATTTACCGAAAATGTTTCCTTGTTTAAGTTGTTGAATGCTGCCATAATCCTTGCTTTCAGTTCATCTTTTGGTGCTACAAGAAGTTTTGTTGGTCTCTTGCTCATATATATATATATATATATATATATATATATATATATATATATATATATACATATGTCATACAATATATATACAATATAAATATAATTGGCCGGTAGAAGAAGAAAAAAAAGAAGAAAAAAGAAAAAGAAAAAATAATACCCATATTGTCAATAAAATTGATATTTATTATATATTAGACAAAATTGAGGCACGAAGAAATAGATTTTAATGTTGGAATTTTCGAACAAGTCTACGGTCTTTTTCAACGATATCAGGAATAAACAAAGAAGTGGGATTTACTCTTCCAAGGAATGTTGGTTAGACGTCTTCTTTGGAAATTGTACTCTCTGAGTAAACCGAAATCTCTGTGTAATTCCTCAATGTTTGAATTTATTTTGAAAATAACTTTCAAATCTGATCTGCATCTTTCTTCCCGGCTGTTGAATGAAGACGCTAAAAGCATGCATCTGATGTCATCGACGCACTAAAAACGGTATGTTGAAGCGACAGGAAAAAAATGTTCTTGTTATTCCTGGTGGTTTTTCATGGCTATTGAACCGAAGACGGAATTTTGTTCCAGTTTCGTCAACATAATTTCCTTTTTTGTATTTGCAGCAGAAAAGCAAATATATAAGATATTTAAATCTTACATATTTGCAATTCAGAGCCGGCGGTTTGAATACTGCATGACTGCCAGTGGGCGTAAAATTGCTATCAATGAAGATATGTATACAAACTTAGCATCAGGTTTTATTGCAGATGATATTCTCTTGGTGAAAGGGGGGGGTGAATATTCAGCCTATTGAATCTACATATTATAAGAAGCACAAGTGGACAACCTTTCGTTTTTATAATATATATATATATATATATATATATATATATATATATATATATATATACATGTATACATTTATGTATATATATATATATATATATTCATGAATTATTCACACAAAAACAAATGCAAAGGTTAATGATTTAATTGGCGAGAAATCCATCGTCGCAAACAATTCCAATAATATACAAAAACCTCCGAACCTGTTATGAATGAAAAGATCCTTGTTTCTATAAATTTCTGCCGCATTAGTTCTTATTTTTACTACAAGCTTTCGTCTGTTCCTACAGACATCTTCAGGTATGGAATAGATGTTGTTCTTGTTTTTCGCTCAGTAGTAAGAGGACAACGAAAATATATGTATTGTTGTATCCGGAAAAAAAAGATTCCAAAAAAAATTTCGCTTGAAGATGGAACAGAGTTTACTTTAACTCAATTTAATTCAAATAATTATACTGAAGTATTCGGCTCTTGTTTTGAAACATGAGACCTCTTATGTCGAGAATTGGAATCATATTTTTAAATAAATAATTATATATATATATATATATATATATATATATATATATATATATACTTAGATACACACATACAGAGATCTATACAAGCGTATATATGTATACATATATATATATATATAATTTATATATATATATACACACACAAAAAACACATGTACACATTATATATACATTTATATATATATATATATATATATATATATATATATATATATACATACACGCAGTATGCATTTATATTTAGATATATACACGTATATATACAGAAATATATATATATATATATACACGTCTGTCTCGCTATCTGTATATATATATATATATATATATATATATATATATATATGTGTGTGTGTGTGTATTTTATATATATATATATATATATGCACAAGTAAAGTGGAGATTCTTTTCCCAGAATTTTCTGAGGAAATTATACCTTCTGTCTCAATTCGACACCTTCTCTATGGCCTTACAGAAAACATGAGGATTGGATGCCTTTAAGACCTATACTTTCTATGATAGGATCTTCTCAACATAAAGTCGCCAAATGGATCGCTATAGTTTTGCAACCTGTTTTACAACACTATAGGTCTTTCTATATAAAGGATTCTTTTTTCTTTATAGATCATATCCAGAAGTGTTATTCTGGTAAGTTCATTTGATGTATGCTCTTTATTTACTTGTGCTTCTCTCTTTGAGACAATTAATATCTGTTGTGATTGTTGTGATTCCTGAAAAAGTGTTCTTTGAACTTATGGCATTTGCAACCTCTTTTGTTGAATTTAGCTTTGATAACGTTATGTATCGACAGACTGATGGTGTTGCTATGGGTTCCCCTTTCAGTCCTGCACTGGCAAATATATTTGTCGTTTTTCACGAAGAGAGATTGCTTAGTAGTTCATTTCGTCCACAATTATACTGTCGGTATGTTGACGATACTTTTTTGTCTATTTAATGTAGTTGAGGCGGATTAATTTTTCTCCTCTCTCAATAGTCTTCATCCAGCTCTGAGTTTTACGGTTAAGGAAGAGTCCAAATCTCAATTTGCTTTTTCAGATGTATTGGTGTACCGTACTCCAACATCATTCTTGACTTCAGTATATAGGAAGTTGACTTTTGCTGGGCTGTACACGTTGGATTCATTTTGTCCAAAAAGCGGAAAATAAATCTCATCAAAACTCTTTCTCATAGGGCGTTAATGACCTGTTCTGGGACTTTCCTGGACAGTGAAATCGATTTTGTGACGAGGACTGTATGTAACAATGGGTATTCACCTAATGTTGTTAAGACAAATTTGATGCAAAATGACCACGTAGTACTTTCTTTATTTCCTGTTTTCCTATTCTTTACATAAATCTCTTTCCACAGTCATAGCAATAAAGAAAGAAACGATACTGGATTGTAAACTGTGTGATTTTCTAGATAACACCGCCACCCCGCCTATTTATAATCAGTTAGATGACGGATGTATTAATTAGGTAATAGCTATAAATGGTAGCGTAGCTGTTGCAGCAATGTATCATATACAGGATTTAACACCATTCAACTGCCAAACATTTGTTGGAGCCAGAATGTTGGGATACAATAGCTGATGCTACAACGTCTCCGGATTGTTTTTTTTTTTTTTTTTTTTTTTTTTTGTTTTGTTTTTGTTTTGTTTTTTACAATAGTAGCAAGATTACAAGTTTATACCTGGAAAATGTAAATTCAGTATAGATATCAATAACACATGAAAACTGCGGAAACCCACAAGTGATGCAAGAATGAAACCGCCACTGACTGACAATGATAACCAATGATTGACAATGATAATAAACCCACCAATGATAACATTGCGTCAAATCAGATCCCAATTCAACGCTAGTGCTACTCATCCAATCTGTCAACCGTATTCTATGTGTTTTTGTTGTTGTTGTTGTTGTTTTTTCGTAGTCGTCGACTAACAGTGACAGCAATATTGACACAAAGGAATCACTTGTTGTCTCTCATTGGATCAAAGAAAGTCGTTGCTGGACTATGTGAGACCAGTACCCTGTCAACTCGTCAGATAAATTACTTTTGAACAGATAGTTGAATTCGTGTGTGGAGGAGGCAGCGTGAGGTTATGGATCCAGCCTGTCACTAGCGCGTTGTACAGGCTGATGGTGGCTTTGTAACGATGTCGGGTGTCTTGACAGATGTAAGAGACGGAGATTTTGTTGCAGATCGTTTGCACCAGTTTATTCTCGACATGTTTCCTAATGGTGGAGATTTCTTTCAGCAAGAAGGCGCTCCCACTCATCATGTATCTGTTGCACAAATCTATTTAGAGCAATATTCAGCTAATTTCCAGGTGCACCATATCCCGCCCTACGTTCACCGGATTTAGACCTCATTTAGCATGTATGTGACATTTTCTTATGATTAATCCCGTGACTGCATGTGATCGTAGGCGTACTCTGCATCTACACGCTTGGCCATATATCTGAGTTGGAAGCTGAAGATTTATTCATTAATTGCACAGTGTGTCTTGGTAAAGTATAAATTTTGTTAACAACATTAAATTCCATGCGACCAAACTGAACAATGGCTCATTTGGACTAATGTCCTCATCTTTGTTATCACGATGTTTCGGAGTTGTGGCCTCCGGCATTTTTCAGGTTTCTGTCGATCTGGGTAACCTTTAAGGAATTTTAAGTTCATAAATTTGCAGACATAGTAATTCCCTGGGCCGGGTAGTACAGACTTTGATTCGGTAGAAACAAAGCGAATAATAACTGAACAGTACTACATAAGAACAAGGCGAAATCTTCCGAGACATGGACAACCGAACGAGAACAATCTACTCCCGTAGATTAAATAAAATTTTTAGTTCGAAATTCCCTGAAGGTTACCGGGACTGACAGAAATCTGAATATGGGCAGATGGCACAGCGGTCGAAACGTTGTGATAATAATAACAAAGATGAGGATATTAGTCTGAATGTACCTAAACTCAACTCTGTTATGGACTAGGTAACATGCTACGTTGCAAAGCCTCCTTTATTTAGGCAGGGAGACGAGCTAAATGTTATCAGGTAACTGTCTAATTCTTTAATATTTTAACTGGTGCGCTCTTCCCCAGATCACCTTTTCTGTATTTGTTATGTTTTTTGAGCCTCTTGCTAACAAGGTTTACTGATCCAAAATAATGATTTTTACCATTAGCTGAGCCAGTCTAACGTCTCCATCGATGCCTGACTGACATCTTTTATGTTTCTTATAGTCAAGCTAATACGATAGAGCCATGTCGCCTGCTTTGAAGAATGTAGTGAATAAAGTGTCCCTTTATCTTCCAGCGACCAGTTAGTCAAGCGTTCTTTGTAGTTCAGTTTGTTTTAAGCACGAACCAAAGATTACTGGTGAGTAGCCATGGAGAAAATTTCACATTTGCTCAGTTAGTAGTTTTTGGTAGCAACACGCACAAGAAAACAATTTTACACGAAAGTGAAAGCTAGTCAATCATGTAAACGCAAACTGCTAAATAGTGATTTGCTTGTTTTTCCACACGGCTATACATACACACTTTACAAGTATATGAAAATAAGCCGGCATCGTGCGTACGTTCTGAAAAATACAATTCCTTTTCTTAAGTGAGACCTCCAATGATTTTCTTAAACTATTTAAAATATTCAGTCATATAATGAAAAAAAATGAGCTATTAATTTTCAGAATTGACATTTCTGTTGTTCTTTTTCTCACCATAACTTATTTTATTCTTTACTATAATTTTAAAAAATTGGTGCGTAAAAGAATTCTTTATTACTGTTTTAACAGTCTTAAGAATTACATCAAACAAAAGACAAATGTATATACCGGGTGTAACAGTAAAATTGTCCAAATCGTGTAACAACATGGGATAACTGTCCATCCCACAAAATGTTTAATATCTAAAAAAACTACTAAACTAATTGAGTTTCTTTTTTCCAGGTTTTCATATGAGATGTTTAGCCTTTTTGACACCATTTTTCGTAAGAATCACTGAAAAACCCTTTGAGCTATTCAGCTAGAAAGAGAATATGATAAAATCGTTTTGTATCAGCCCCACTCTGTCTTCCCAAATGAGCAATGGTGAAAGGAAAAAGATCATTCATGCTTTTAGTAATGTCATCAACATTCATACTCTGGCTTTCATCTTTAAAGTCCATTCAAGAACCATCAAGAGAATGGAGAATAAGTTTAAAATATGGGGGAACAGTAGAGAGGAAAACCGGATCAGGTGGTCACAACAGGAAGAGGGATCATCATTTCAACTTAGAGCTAAATACATTTTTATTGTTCAAAGCAGAATCCACTAGTGTTAGAAAAACCTAAGAGAATTCCAGTAAGATCTCTTTAATAATTTCTAAGATACAACGGTTCAAATCTTAATCTAACAATTGGACAATTTTATTGTTACACTCGATATAAGTATTACTACAAAATTGCGTGAAGACATAATACGCACATACACACGTGTGCGTGTGTATGTATATATAAATGGGAATCCACACTGTATGGTGACTGTCAGTGTCATGTTATAACACAGTGCGATCTTCAGGCCAAGTATAGCAAATTTTAAACAATATATAATGAAAATTGACAACAGTGAACGGGGGATAAATAATGATTTCAGTTATGTAAAGAACTGGTTTCCATTAACTGGTTTCCGAGATACTGTTAACAAACAAATACAAAAGAGGTAATTCTGTGAATGACGTCAAATCAAAAGATGTTCCACTCAAGGGCCATTTTTTTAAAAACTTCTATACTTGGGGGATTGTTCAAATGCAACTGTTCAATTTAAAATTAATTATTTGGTCCCATAATTTTGTAAGGATGTTGATTTGTTGAAGATTGTTTTCACAAATGAGGAAATTGGTTCTTTGTTTTCAAACAAAAATAAAAGACCGATATACCCACGCATTATAGGCCAAAAGTTTTGTCTCGCACTCTGGATTTCGAAGAATCGTCTTAAAGATGAGCGTTGTGTACCTTTTTCAAAACTAATTTATTAGCTTACTTTGGTTCAGAGGGACTTTCTCTTATATCCAAAAATTGTAATAACGAAATAAATCCATTACTGTATGAAATTTCCATAAACTTTTCTTTGGCTCTTTTTGCCTGATCTACCTTTGCTGGCTAATGGTAATCTGATTGGCGGTTATAAAATTTTAGATTACCTACTCTCTGAAAAAAAATGGATGACATGCACTGATAGGTTAAATAGTTTTAGCATCCTTGCTTAGAAAGGGCAAATTAATCCAAAGAAGGTATGAAACTTACTAATTATTAAATCCAATTTGGACTATAGTGGGTATGTGCTTAATTTGAAATAACCTCCCTTGTTTTTTGTTTTTGTTTTTGTTGTTGTTGTTGTGTTTTTTTTTTTGTTTTTTTTACACACTCAAGAATCCTTCTAAAAATCTGATGTCCAAATCCATTTTTTAAATTCCCATCTTAGTTGGGCCAAGATGTTTAGGAATGAATCAAATTAAACGTTCACTTATCTTTTTCTCTATTATGAGATTCGCGGAGATTACATTCACTTGTCAGAAGACTCGATTGTATAATTTTTTATTTCATAAAATTTATAATATTTAATATTTTAATATTTTACAGCCAATCACTTGACGAGTGAATGTAATATCTGCCAGGCCCAAAGTAGATAAATGGACATTTTTTTTTATTTGTTATTATTAATGCTTTATTTCGAAACATAATCTCTGTTAGTGTCTATATGTGGTATATAAAAAATTTGGGATACATTTTTCCTTTGTTGATGCCTGTGCGATCTATCAGTTTTTGAAATATTTTTTATGCTTCATCTTTATCTCCGCTATTATGGTGATGATTCTAAATGCACAAGAGAGATTCATAGTTTCAGCTTAACAAAAGCTTCATGTATCATCTATTGAAGAGAAGCGAAAATTTAGAGCAACATATGGATGGTATTATTCTCACTCCAAACCAGAAGATAATTTTCAGCCTCCATACTAAATTTATAGAGTCTGGTTCTTGATGAATGGAAATCAGACCGTCACACCAAGTAAAAATGACGTATAGTAACTTTTGAGACAAGCTAAACAAGATAGTAGGAAGTAGAATGATATCCTAACAAAAATGGAGATATTGTAGAAAAGAAAACTGATCTTCACATAAGTGTATACATACATATATATATATATATATATATATATATATATATATATATATATAATTAAAATTAAAAAAACAGACAACCTTAAGGGTCCATTGATTATATTTTATTTCCCCAGTTTTATATATATATATATACACACAGTGCGATGGCTAAATTGACTCCATTTTATATTTTTAATTTCGTACATGCGCGTTGTTTGTTTTTGATTACGTCGACTGCACAATATAGTAAGGTCAGTTGGAGTACCGTGACGCAATTCACTCCATCAGAAACTTGAAAACGGCATGCTGTATTGCTTGTCAAGCTCAGAGTATACGGAAAGAATTGCATTAGTCTAATGGTGATTAGGAAGTTGTTCGAAGTGATCGCTAGTGATGCCGACGTTAAGCTTCCATACATCATACCAAATGGCCTCAGACTCAACACAGTGAGGAGGTAGTGCTGTCTTTATTAAGAGGGTGGCTATTAGAAAATACTATGTCTGGCAACAGGTCTCTGCACCATGTCACACAAGCAGTAGAACCCAGTCGTAGTTAGACAATTTCTGCGACCACATCACCCCTTACATCAGGCCACCTAACTCCTCAGACTGTAACCCCCTTTATTATGTGTGGAGCAAAGTTGAGCGAGAGGCCAACAAAACTCCTTGTAACACCAAAGACGAACTGAAGGCAAGGATTATGGAAGCATTCACCAACTTAAATACGGAGACCGCTCAGAAGAGATGCAGATGATTCCGAAGTCGTGGTTGAAGCTGGTAGCGATTTTATTAAATAAATTTATTCTTTAGTATTTCAAGATATTTTTGTGCAATTTTGGTAAATATATTTGTAAAATGAGATGTCAGTGTTACTTTCAATTTTGCGTAATTTAGACGAAAATTCATCCATCGCACCCTGTAATGTGTGTGTACGAGTGTATGCATTTATACACAATTAAGCACATATGAAAATTTGTTATTCTTATTTCACGCTGTACATTTGAAAAGACACCCGCTGTTCCCGGCATGCCTCATTGCACAAAAAATGACGTCTGTTGCTTTTATGATTCGAGGTGTATGACGTCATAATTAAGTATTTACTTTTTCTTAAGAAGTCTAAGGAGTGCAGCCCCGGGATGGAAGGGAAAAAATTCACTTACTTGTTTATAATTTTTTTTATGCAGATATTTATTCGGACAAGTTACTCGACCTTGCTTTTAAGTAAGTTAAGTTGGCGTCAATTTTTGTATCAGTCGTTATTGAAGAAAAGTTGTTACCACATTTCATTTCACTTGTATATCAGGTTTATTATCCTGGTTGAGTAAAAAATAATGAGCAATTTTTTTTTAATTTTTAAATGACTAAAAGTGTATTATATAATTGAGAGTTTCTTCTTCTCTTTCTATGTCCCATGTCCCTTCAGGACGTTGGCGATCATGGCTCTCCACAACTTTTTGCCATTTTTTAGCTCTTAATAAATTGTGTCTTTTTGTTATCGCTCCTAAACCTTGTCATCCATTTATTCAAACTAGCTAGGTAGGTTATGTATCGTTTCGTTTTCATCTGTTCATCGTGCCTTCAATCTGTCGTGTGAGTATAGAAATTCCCAAGCTCTCTTTCCTCATTATATGTCCTAGAAATTTTAACTGTTTCTTATAGATGTTAAATTTTATTTTTGTTTCCATTTTCTCTAAAACTTCGTCGTTGCTCGCATGTTCGGTCCATGGTATTTTCAACATCTTGCTTTAAATCTCTTCATCTGTGAGGAGATTGTCCATTGTCGTGTCCACTAAAATATCAACTACACTATTTATAAACCAATCACACTCAAGAAAACACTTACATCTTAAAACACACCAATAAAATCATAGATTACAAATCAGAATGTTTGTTGCATTAGTCATCATCATTTTTAGGTAGATAACGACCAAATATCGTACGGACGTAGTAGAAGACATACCACGTGACTTCTTAGGGCCAATTAGGAATAAATAAATAATTTAATTCTGGAGCCGATATTGTTCGGAAAAAGTGTATAAAAACATCCGAAATCCGTTCCCAAAACAATATACACGCGGCTGTCACCAAACTACACACACCTCTCGCTGATGACCTTCATGACCTCATGGTAAAAACGACAGCTTTGACAAACTCCAGACCACGGCAACACCGCCAACAGTAAAAAACAATTCGTATCTCTCGTATCCGTTTTTATTATG
This sequence comes from Acanthosepion pharaonis, assembly GCA_903632075.3. Classification (NCBI taxonomy): domain Eukaryota; kingdom Metazoa; phylum Mollusca; class Cephalopoda; order Sepiida; family Sepiidae; genus Acanthosepion; species Acanthosepion pharaonis. The sequence goes on from CAHIKZ030000321.1 coordinate 226,605, forward strand.
AATCACGCACACACATGTTGACTTTTTCATACAAACACACATATATCACAACATTTTATTGTTTCTCACACACGTACACAAAGACAGTTTATATTTTATTTCATAACTTTATCAACCCAAACAAAAGACATTACTTTCCAATCTATTATCAAATGTTTGTATTCCTATCGTTATATTAAATTAATGTTTATTTGTTGAAACTATGTCGTCTTTTCTATTGAATTTTATTCCTTCAATGAAAAGCGTTTGATTATTCTAGATGGCCAAATTACGAACGACCCTGTAACGATATTTTGTTAATGTATTGAATCCCGACACTCCAAATTTTAACATTCAACGAAAAACCGAGTAGAAGGATTCCTACACCATCATTCACACACACACACACACACACACACACACACACACACACACACACACACATATATATATTGTTTTAAGACATTTTTATGTTTATACATTCTTTATATATATGAATACAAGGTTGGTATAGATAGAATAAACTTCCAGTAGCCAAAAACACTATTTTTAAAAAAGTGCTCAATACAGAGTATAGCGAATAATATTTATTTAAAAATTTTAACATATGTATGTTATAACATCACTACAGAAATAGCCATTTTGCTTCAGCACTTCTGGTGCCTTGTCAAGTGATGGTGTTTCAAGTAAAATAAAGAGTTCAGAAACTAACCATTACCGCCACTAGGGGAAATATTATTACGTCAGATGTAATGGCCAATCACATTACAAGCATATGATAGTTGAAATAACTTGACAACGGACCCTAGATATAATTTATTAATGCTTTAGAATAATTTTATAGGAAATCAGGATAAATAATTAATCTCCAATCGTAATTAAAAATTAAAGTTACGCATATTAAGTGTAACAATGCATCATATTTAGAAATTAACAAAAATATTCATAGAAAAAACGAAGAAAATATGCGTAAACTTTCATGCATTGTTCTTAGAAATAGGTTAAATTTTTCCGAATCAGAGTGGTGGTAAGAGGTACAATATATGACTACGTAGTCAGTTACAAAGATAGGGTAGTGATGATAGGTTTAGTGGGCAAGGGGGGAAAGGTTTATTTGTAGCTAAACATACAGACATCACGTCATAATAGACAAAAACACATAAAATATACGAACGACAAAATAGATTCATTAAGATTCAATCTTTCAACATAACTACAGACACAACGCAAACTACCCGTCAAAATTCAATAAGAGTTACAACTATTAAAATATTAACTAAATAATCCACTTTATATTGAATTCTTAGCAAATAAAGATAGATAACATTCGGAAACTTAAATAAAAAAATTACAAACTTATAATACCATTTCATCTTAATGTTAGTTTTCAGTTACATTACGTATACTTTAAATTGTCGAATTTTCATAAAATAACTTTTGAAAAACGTATAATTGAAATTTACAAGATTTTGAAACGGAGGGTTTCACTTTTGTTTACAAAGTTGTCAATGTTGGCTGACATAATCGATTTCATGTAAATTTTGCTGACACACCCATACACACAAAAAATTTTAACTAAAATTTCGAACGTGCTCGGAAGGATTAAAAATTTAAAGAATATGATCCCAAAATACTTTGGTCTTTCTTCTTAAAAATAACATAAACATTTAAACAATAAATAAAAAATCAAGTTTGGAGCCGTTTTTCATCAGGATATGTTCTTTTTTAGCGAAGTATTGAATATACATACATACATACATACATTCATATATTATGAAATGGCATAAGTCCGACAATTATTTGAATATATTTTATTGTTATACGTTATTTATATAGACACAAATATTTAAGTATTAAGTAATATTTAAAACACTGTATATATATATATATATATATATATATATATATATATATATATATATATATATATATATATATATATATATATATATATATATATATATATATATATATATAGTGTTATATATATATATATGCATATATGCGGAGGATGCATATTTCCTATGAAATTTCTCGGACATTCAGGCCGGTAAATGATGTTAATACTGTTTATCATAAATAGAGCATTTACTTAAATATTTGTGTCTATATAAATAACAAATAACAATAAAATATATTAAAATAATTGTCGGGCTTAGTTCATTTAATAACACACACACACACACATATATATATATATATATATATATATATAGTAATGATACAATATGGTAATCCATATGGAATTTCAAGGTGGATATAGATCCAGCGAGAGCTCTATGTCAAAAGACAAGGCCAAATTATTATTAATTAAAGAATATCAAACACTTAAAATCCCATAGGTCATGATTTTTATTTCATGAAAGCTCTAAAAAAATCAGCTCTCAATCTTCAAGGCTAAGAACAAATCATAAATGAAATGGAAAAAAATATTCCGGATTAAAATCAAGAGATATTGCTATTTTATTTAGAGAGTGGGAAAACGCAGAGTGTTGACATATTTTGATATGTATGCCATGGTAGGTGGGCTTGAGGATGGTAGAAGGGCTTAAAGTGTAGTTAGTTCAGTGTGAACAATCCCGTCTGTTTCTGTCAACAGCCAAATTTCAATGCTGATATATTTCATTCACAATTTTTTTTGTAAATAATATTAAAAGAGGACATTTTTAAAGATTTCGAAATTAGCGAAAAAAATTTCATAAGCTTATTATATAATTAACTAAGAATTTTAAATTAAAATACCCAAGAAATTTGAGTTAAATGATTACTAATTATATTCAGAGAAACATATTTATAAAGGTTATATACCTAGAGTCTTGAACTTTTATATCGTAGATGTATTTATTAATATTCAGCAGGATATAAATGTACCTTAAACTAAGGAAAAGTTAGATCGGTGTTAATTCCCTGTATTTCATTCAACAAATCTGTAAAAGATATTAAAAAAGTGTCTGGTTCAGAACATTTTTTTAAAAGTTTTTCGAAATTAGCGAAAGTATTTAAAAAAAAAAAAAATATATAAATTAGTATAAGCATTTTGTATAGTTAACCAAGAAATTTAAGTTTAAAAAACAAGAGATTTGAATTAATCATTAATTTTGTAGTGAAAGGGCCATTCAGATTTTCCCACATATAGTTTCTGGCATAGTGTGCATTCTAGGAGGTAAATTATGTTATGACTTCTACAGCCAGAGTCATGGTAGATTTTGAAAGTAGATTTAGTGACTGATCTAGTGAACGAATTGGTGCATCTAATGTGGTTACAGCATAAGCTCCTTTTGTTGTTACATGGTTGGGGAAATCCTGTTGTTTTTGTTTTTGTTTTATTACAGATTACCTTATCCTCTGAAATTTGGCTACTACTTATAATTTCCTTTAGGTCCTTAGGTCTACGATATGCTAGAAGGCCATGTTTCTCAAACAATTCTTACGTCTGGTTTGGGATGTAGTATTTCCCAGCGACTTTTGATTATCTGGGATAATGGAGGAAGAGTGGGGTTGGAAGTGGTTATTAGAAGGATGCGTCTGGATTTATTTTTAATGTTGTACATTAGGGTGTTTTCTCTAGGTGTGCAAATTGCTTTATTTATTTGTTCCCTGATTAGGTGTTGTGAAGTGATGCTCTAGATTTTGAGTGTGTTCATTTAGTTCTTCATTGTCGGAACATATCCTTCTAAGTGCTTGTGACTAGGGAAGGTTTGACGCATTCATTTCCTCGAATATCTTGAAGGAATCTTCCGTGGAACGCCTGTTTTTTGGTTTTCAAGTTTTTAGTTTTTTATACCTTGTAATGAATGAACTTATGGTATTAAATGGAATATTCGGGTTGTCTGAGATTTTCCTGTAACTTTTACCTTCTTTTCAGACTTAACAGTTGTTTTTGCGAATTTGTCAATTCTTGCCATGATGATAACCTTCTTGCACGAATATCAATCACAAAATGGTCTGTTTGTATTTTTAGGCTAAAAATAAATACTGATGACATTATTGGAACATTCTAGAATATTGCACTTGAATAATCTAGAGTATTAAAACAATTTAAAATTTTTTTAAATCTGATATTTGCATTGTACGAATACTTTTTCACCCATTAAAATGGATAAATGGGATATATTTCTATTAAAATTTTTTTTCTGTTTTCTATGCATATTTAGTTATTATGCATCTGTGTACAGTTTATTATATGAAATATATGTTTGTTCATTAATTGAAATACAATAAATTAAAAATTTGTATGTGTATGAATAATTGTTTCTCCCCACGGTATATATATATGAGTGTGTGTGTGTGTGTAATTGATATATGTAGGAAGATTAATATTACGTAGCAGTTTTGCGCTCTTTTCTTTATTTGTAACGACATTTTTCTCTCTCTTAGTACTAACTTGTTAAATGTGTTTGTTTAGTTAACGGTGACGTTCGTTTATTAACTGACGGCACAGACACTTACACACAAAGCCTGTAAATATAAACATATTTTTTAATTACAATTCCCCCTTATTAAAATACATTTTAATAAAATTGCTCTAAGTATAATAATATCGTTTTGTAACAAGTCCCATAACCTATTAGGATCGTTAGTGCACCACGTGTACTGCACACGTATCTGTAGTGGTGTGTCTTGGGCAAAATAATATGACGAAGACTATCCCTCTTCAGGCTTGTTTTGAATTAATTTTCCTTTTCCTAGAATGGTTGTCAATTCAAGAAAAGATAGCGCAATTCGTCCTGCTATTTAATTCATTGTTAGATGAAAATGGATTCATACCATTTTCAAGTGAATTAACGCAAACTGAATCATAAAGAATCGAATGTGAATTGAACTCTGCACACAGCGCGAATAACCACACTACTAATAATAGGACATTTCTTTGAAATTACTTTAGTTGATTTATCTGTCAAAGAACTAAAAACACAACTTTATTTTAAATACGTATATCAAAAAATAAACCAATCGTCAGTGTTATACATTTTATAGCAGTTAATACTATTTAGAAATATTGTGTATTTTTTCTAAGTGTATGAGTATCGTATGTTTAAGCCAACTTAATTAATTTTTTGGTATAAATTTTAACCCCCTCCAGAAAAAATTACCTATGTATAGTGCAACCGGTCACCGATCAGGCATGATTCTTAAATCTCTTCAAAAAATTTACCTGTTTATAGTACGACCCCCAATATTTTTTGTGGGGGAGGGGATTTTTTTCTCAATAACTATACTCGAGTACATACGATATGTGTGGCCTGTGTAAACGAAAGAAAGTGGTTAACAGACAAGACGACTTCAACGTCCAAGTGATTGTTTATATCAAAGTTTTATTTAGACTGACGACTGCTATGTCACGCCAACATTTATTTAGACGCCGAAACAATAAACTAAGAGCAAAAGACATGTATATCCAATGCACGCATGAAAGTTTGTTGTTTTATGTGTCAAGTGTGGAGTTTGATGAGATCACTTTCTTTGATGCATAGGAAAGTAAAAGTATTTTGTCCGCGTAGGATTTATGTTTATGCAATCGTCACAGTTTGTTTACTGGAAGTGTTTAGGGCTTTTTCAGATATTCATTTTTGACCTGCAGCTGAAAAAAAGACTTATTGTCTTTCCTTTTCGGCTAGGCTATATATCTTTTTAAAACCAATAATTCTTTTACAGGAGATATTATATAGATCTTTTTGTATCAGACTCATAGTAGGTAATGAAATGACAAAATGAAAAACGAAATGTTATGCGTTTCGACCTTTGAAAGGAATTCTTCGGATAATGTTTTCTATCGATTTATGTATGAATGGGGAACGAAATACAACAAATGTTGGATACAATTCTACGTGAAAACTCAGGGACAATTAACTTTAATCTTCTCTAGGACAAGACGCGTAACACAGGGTTTATTTTTATTTTTGTTATTCAGTTGCTTTGCTTGCTTTTTTTTTTTTGTATTCAAACTAAAAAAAGGACCTAGATAGTAGTGTATATACTTAATCGCACTATCGAAAGAATCAATTTTTTACTCCACAAAACATGTCATTAAACCAGAAAATTAAAATATTTTTAGTTATTTTTCATTATTAGCATCTGTTCATACATACGTAACTTTGATTAGAAATTAATAGTAAAACAGTCTGGAAATAACAAGATGTATTATTTTGTCTTATCTTTATACAAGGATTACGTCCACATCACGTTGAAAAACCAGTTCACGCACGATCACCAAAGTTAAGCAACGTTGAGCTTGGTCAGTTTCTAGATAGATGGCGGCTTGGGAATAACAGATACTTGGATGTGCGAGTGGTGTAATGGAAATGTTCATCGGAGAATCGAGTTCCAATATCCGTTGAGTTCGTTATATTCACTTACATTCAAATACCCCTAGAAAAGGTATGAATCCACCTTCTCCCCAGCTATGGTTTAATTAGTTAGACTTTTATCACTAAATCATTATTTTAAAAATAAAAATAAAAATTGTGTTATTTAGATTTCGGTATTAAATAACCCATAGAGGTTGATATACCGTTAAACAAAAACATATATTTTCATATATTTACCCTACAACATATCAGTCTAAGTGTTATTTTGCCACTTACGCTATACAATCTTTCTATCAGCTTGAATCATAACTGACAATAAATCCAAACAATAGAAATAATTTAAAAAAATGAATAGAATGTTCTTCAGTTTTCAATTTCTACATTCAGTTACTAACATTATTTTTGGTTAATATTCAATTTCTGCCATTAGGCATTGAGTACTTTGTGTCATCATGGGTTAGGAGTCATTTTATTTTGTAAATTATATATATAACACACGTACGCAAAACAGAATGTCGGCATGGACATAAAACCTTTCAGCTCCCGGCTAAATTCAATAAACATTTCTTTTCTTACAGGACACAGATTGAAGAAACAGTTTGAAAAATAATACGTTAAATTAAATTATTAAAATTTATTGTCTTACTTGTGTGAGGGTTGTGGTTATTTAGTTGTCTAATACAGTACCAGTGGTTGATGTTCAATCCCAGGTAAAAGCTAAAATTTCGAACGATGAGTTTCAGGCAGGCGTCCACTACTTGGAAGATTAACAGAAAACAAGGTTTCAATTCCCATAACCAGTGACAATGAGAATCTAAATTTGTTTAAAGATTTTTTTTGCTAACATTATTCGGACTGTTATCCTCATCTTCATTGCCATATTCACAATGTTCTACAATCCAGCCTCCTTCAGGTGATTGGAATTTCGAACCGAATCCTTTATTTCGTCCACCGGAGTAGATTGTTCTAGTTCTACGTGCCATGCCTCTTCTGGATGTCTCAGTTACTTCCCTTTAACTCAACCCTCCAACTTTGGTTCACCGCTTCTGTGGCCTGGTATTGAACTCCCAACTCTTGGGGTCTAGTCACTAGGTCTAACCAATGTCTTTATCCACTGAGCCATGTATCATTTTTTTTTTTAAATTACATTTTTCATTAACTTTAAAGTGGGGTAAACAATTATATTTATTTATATGCATATTTAAAGAAAAGTTAATGATTTTGGTAGTAACATTTTGTTCAGATTTTCAGCAATTATTATTGTACATTCCCTTAGAATAGTATTAAAATATGACTTACACTTACATAAGATAGCAAGCAGTGTATGCGTATAAGAATTTAACAAAAATGTGTTTTATTTTAATTTTTCAAAGTATTTTATTTGAAAGAATAAAGAGAACATTTAAAAATTCTTTTTTGTTCTATTCTGATAAAAATGGATCACAAGCAACTTGAAAAGAAACGAACGCCAAGTATTAGTGGTGCAAACTAACCGAAAATCGTTTGTGCTCACGATTTGCTTTTGGGCAAAATTTGTTAAAAAATAAAAAACAGAAGAAGACGAAATCAGAAAATCTTAAACTTTCAACTGAAATTTTGTAAAACATTATCTGACTAGTTGGTATATTTTAGGCAAGTGAATTATTCACCTACTTTCGGAGAAATTCGCGCATAAACTTCTGGAGTCGATTTTTCCTTTTTCTCTTAAATGCAAATCAGTGAATAGTTTCATTAATTGTGTAAAAATATCGGTTAGTGATGACCCTTTGAGTAACAAGAGATCAGTCATCTTAAGGAGTGTTGTTTTTTTTTCAATACCACGATTACTTTTTACAAAAAGTCGCGAATATGACCACAATTATTCGCCTACGTATCTCCACTGTTCAGCATTGTCGACGACATCTGAGATGTTAAGAAGACCAGTTTAAAAAATTCATGTCCCTCATCAAACCATGCGCACAGAATAATTTGTACAAAATTTGTAATTTAAAAAATATCTCTACAATCACTGAAGCAAGCGATGAGTTTATTCCATTTTTTTCCTTTAATGCGTAATTTGTAAATAAATGTTTCAGCTTTTATTCATTGAGAACATCATCTTTCATTTCCTTCTTTATGTTATTTTCCTATTTGTTTATTTTTGTGGTGTGTGTGTGTGAGTATTGTGGAAAATCCACTTTTTTGTAAAAAAAAAAAAAAAAATCGCTATTACCCCAAGATCTTTTAATCTTTCTTGGTTTCCTTGAAAATGATTTGAATGGAAGAATTGTCAAATAATCTGCGGTTAATTGATTGTGGAATCAGTTTGATTATTGATGGTGGGAAGATGTGTGTATATAGAGTTGTTGGTCATTAGGTTTTCTAAATGGCTAATATATACATTTTCTTAGGTTGAATGTGACATCTAGGAAATCTACTTCTTTTAGGTTAGTTTTTATGTCTATGTTGAATCCCATATTTTAATTTTTTTTAATGATTTTTTTCCTGGTTTTGTGTTTTCTGTCTGTTACAATTTCTTAAGATTATGAGACCATCGTCTCTGTAGTGACCTATATCATTTTTATCGATTATTTTAATTAGTTCGTGTATCAAATGTATATCTATAAGCTTCCCATTGTAATGTCAAAGATCCCTTCTTTCTTCATTAACTCGTCTTTGTTGTCTTGTCGTTAATAGTGATTTTCAGGAGTGTTTAATGATTTTATTTCGTTTGTATTTATTTTTATTTGTTCTTGAGCTAAGGAGATAGCCTTATTCAGCATGGGATCTATTATAAGGGAAAAGTTGTTTTTTATGTCTAGTTGCATAAATTCGCAATTATGTTTGTTTTTTTAGGTTGTGAAACCAATATATAGTTGTTTTTTTTCCGTTGATATACTTCTAACTTCTTCCTTAGTTCTGAATTAATTCTTTCTGGTATTATTTTACGTACTTTAGCTAGTTCAGTTTTGGTTGGGTTAATGAGTTTGCATTTTGGTCTTCTAGTGTAATAAATACTTGTGATTTAGCGATGCAATTTATTCGGTTGTTTGGGTCTAATGTTTGGGTGATTGTTTTAGCTTCCATATTGATATTGTATTCTGTTTTTGCTGCTTTCTGTATGTTTTAGTTATGTTGTCCTTGAGTATTTTTCTGTGATTTGGGTTTTTTTATTTTTTTCTGGAAAGCGTTTATAAAATTGTTTCTTACGAAGTTAGTCAAGTCTTTCTCGAAGTCGTCTAGTTCCTTGTGTAGCGGGGGACATTTTTTTTTTTGGTTTAAAACCTTATTTTCCTTGAGTGTGGTATTTGTATTTTCTTCTTCCTTTTTAAAAGAAATGCGCTTTCTATCTCATTCTTTTTATGAAGTTTTCTATTTTAGTTTGTAGGTAGATGGTGGTGCGATAGTTACATTTTTTAGGGAGTAGTCAATGCTAAACTTTTCTATGCAGAAAGGTTTCAGCATTTCACTATTGAAATGGCTAGTTGTAACCGTAAGTTTTATGCTAATAGTTATTTCTTCCGTACTTTACGTTTCTTCTAGTTTCCTCCCAACTATGACCTTCAAACATTTAAGTGCAATGTCATCTTGCTTTCTCTCCTGAGTAGTTTTGTTTAACTCAAAATAATTGTCAGACTCATTACGGTGAGAATTAAGGAAAATCAATTTACTAAGACAAAAGTATATAGAAAGTGCTTTAATCACTAGATTATCCACAGTAAATTTGCAGCGTAATATTTTACCTTTCTTGGCAGATCTACTATTATCAAAGTGATGAAAATTTAAAAGAAACTAAGTCAAATTAACTAGACTATATACCAGAATATATATTTAAAAAAATATAATTGAGAAGTCTAAAATTCCAGCGGCTCCTCTCCATTCATTTGCATGTGTAGTCTCATCAACGTAAGCATCACTTTATGTTGCTGTTATCTCACAATCTTCAGGCGATAAAATGACAAGATACTCAGAAGGAACTGAGTCTCTCGTCACTTTTACCGTCTGAGGATTGTGAGACAACTTCATCAACATTTAAGTATGCACATGAAACATTTAGTTGCGGAAAGCAGTAACATGTGATTATTGTTTTACTTATATTTTACATTGAGCACTGTCTTTATAGGGTTCCTGTTTTGCCTTTAACCACACTAACATTTTGTAAATATATATATATATATATATATATATATAACAATACATAAGATAAATGAAGAATAAAAAAAAACGCGGCAACTCAAGTCTCACCATCAAAAGTCCTGATAGTCGCTGTACTGACCATTGTTAATTGCCAAATTTGTCCTAGTTGATATTCACCAAATACGATTGTGTTTCGTTATACATACTGTATTTGCCGACCTATTGGTCACACCCACGCATTGGAGACACTCACATTTTGGCATGGAATATTTAAGAAAAAAACATGCACACATCACAACCAAAAAAATCAAAATTATATGACATTATGTGACATCCTCACTAACCATGAAGAAACATTTACGGTGTTAGCACAAATTATACTACTGGTATTTTTTTTAATAGAAGTGAGTTAAGATTTAATTACCAGAACATTTTTTAGAAAAGAAAAATTTTAGTACACGTCATCATACATTTATAGAAAATTGTTTTACTTGTTTTTCGGCGAGTAACATACAGTAAATCCATAATAGCTAAAAAGAAATCTACTGGTATCAGTGAAAACTGGTACATATATCAGTAAACAACCCCCCCCCCCGAAATATGGTACTTGTTAGTAAATTAAGTCAAATTCCAGTACCTGTGTATCAATAAAAATACACACAAAGCAAGCAGCAATGTACCAGTCAAAGCCAATATATGTGTGTTTCTACAAAACAAGCAACAAAATATTGTGCAATTCTATAAATTTCTTTATTTCCTGGTTGAATTTTTCAGCGATATTTTTACTGATATCGTATTTGTTTACATCCAGGAGCCCTAGTTTCAGAGCTAAGCTCTATGCGGGTACTGATTCCTGATGAACCCCAATTTTTTCGTGGTTTTTCGTGTCCCACACATAAATGATACTGCTGTATTGGATGCACTGTAAATTTTTTTGTGCATTTTTTTAAAAATCTGTGTCCAGTACACCATCCCCAAATTTTCATTTATAGAAAAAATGATTTTATAATGTATCGCGTGTATCATGCGAGTTCCTTTTTTGAAAGACCAAATTACAATAAACTAACGTCTTTTCCTCTATCTCTTTATCCCATATTCTCGTTAAAAAAGTAAAAGAGAATGATAAAAGTATCGTCAGTAACGCTATACTCGTTGCATAAACGCGTACAGAAATAAACAACCGAACGAGAAACGCCTAAACATCTTAGAAACGTAAACAATGGAAAAGATGCATATTTGCTATGTTTGTATTTTATAATACGATACTAATATATGAATATTACATGCATTATTATTGGATACAGTTAAGTAAAACATCAGTTTTATCAAAATCCGGTTTATTTTAAATACAGCTGTAATTTTTGACTACTGCAAATGGATATAGAGTTTGGTCAACATCATGGCTAGCGCCAGAAGTACATATACTAATTTTATATCTCGTTTATATTGCTCCAAAATTAAAATTAGCTCCAAAAGTCGCATGATACATGAGTATATATATATATATATATATATATATATATATATATATATATATATATATATATATATATCATCAATGCATCTCATCAGACGATTGTAAATTACAGGCGAGTGAACGATTTAGATTTAAAAGCAAAATACAAACTCTTTTTACGGAAAAAGAAAAAAGCGGAGGAGTTATAAGGCTTGTATGCTTTACTCTGATCAACAATCAAATATGACCTACGTTAAAATTAAACTAAGCTAAGCTAAAATTTATTTTTTTTTTATAAATGGTTCATGAACCGTAGATTGGCAGCTAACGGCAGCACAGATATTAAACAGGAACGGATGTTAATGGATACATAAATTATACACACTAGACAATGCCATTTTCTAAGAAATAATAATGGGGTGGAGGTAATTTAACAAAATGCTAAACAAGTTATATGCTTTGTGAGTTTCCTAAAAAAGTTTTTATAGTTGATAAATAGCTTCTTTAAGAAACCAGTAGATAATTTAAACGTATAGAATTCCTTGGTAAATTAATATGCACCCGTTAAATAAAGATTCGTCATATAAGATGTTAATAACAATAAACAATCAATGTAAAATGTTAGAAATACCAACCAAATACCAATACATCCGTACAAGATGTTTCTAATAGTACCAGGAGATTAATAGAAAATTATATTAAATCCAAATTAATCTTACAAATAGAAAGATAAGCCATATATGGGGCAACACAATTCAACTAAAATCTAAGAAAATTCCAAGTCTAAATTTATTGTAAGGTAAAAGGCAGACTGTATTTACAATTTACCGTTAACTCGGATTTTTGATCTAATAAAGCATTCTTAACAAAGAACCTGATAATTTGCAATTTTTCATGTAAACACAGAAAACTGGGTTCATATAAGGATCAACATGTCCTTGCCATTTTTAAATTTTTCCATTTCATCTTTACTATAACCTTTCAAACTCCAAAAATATTTAGAAAGTGATGTATTATTTCTATAAGTATAATTAGCGAAGGACAATACATGCTGATACCATCTAGTCTTGAAAGAATTCTTAGTACTACCAGTAGAGAACTTTTCAACAGTCGGATTCTCAATTGTAGAGATAGTACAAAGATAAACTAAAGATTAAGCTAAACCTTTGTTTGGCAATGTGCATTGGTCAGAATTCCTACAATTACACTGGCCAGTATCATTAACAATATTTTCTTTGAAACTTGTATTATGATTCAGATTATTAAATTAGTTTAAAATTTTATTGTTGTGTAACTTTATTATCTTCTAAAGATTATTGGCGCAGCTATAACTTAGTTTTAATGTGTTTCTGCTAAATATTTTCCTAAGATGGTTACTTTTAGGAAAATGTTTATCAATCAATTGGAAGAACCTGTGGTCTTAGTACTAATTGATTAAATGGGTGTGTGTACCAAATGATCTTCCTATTTCTATTTCTTTTCTTTGGACTACTATCATCATATTTTCTAAACTTGATTTCAGCGCATTTATAACGACTATTCTTTAGAACTTTATTATACACACCGCTATATTTATCAAACACATCTTTGTCCGATGAGTAGTTGCTAATCCTACGTTCTACAGACGAAGGTATATGTTGGATTACAGATGCAGGGTAGTTAGAAGTGTAGGAAATATAAATTGGTTGGCATTATTTTTCATATAAGTTTGAAATATATCGTTTAATGGTATTAAAGTTTCCACTAAAATTAAGGTAGATAAATTAAGAAAAATGATTCATAGAGAACTAGAAAGTTTAAATCTTAAGGTTAAACAAGTAGATTTTCTTGATGTTACGTTAGATCTCCTTAACGATATATTCTTGTTTAATGTCTTTGTTGCCGTTAGCTGCCAATTTACGAGACATGGCTCATTTATAAAAAATAATTTTTTTAATTTTTGCTTCTTCACTTAGTTTAAATTTAACGTCATATTTGATTGTTTGATCAGAGTAAAACCCACAAAATTTATAACCTCCTTTTTTCTTTTTTTCTAAAAAGAAATTGCACTTTGCTTTTAAATCTAAATAAATCGTTAACTCGCCAGTAATTTACAATCGGCTGATGAGATGCATTGATGCGCATCGAAACACGACTGCATTTGTGTGCCGATTTTGACATGTTTTCGGTGTAATATCCTAAAATAAATAGTATTGCTCTACATTGTATTGAGCCCTCTTTTAAATTAAAACGTTGGAATTGTACTGTATTCGTTCTCATCTTACCTCGATATATATATATATATATATATATATTCATAAATTATTCATACAAAAAACAAATACAAAGGTTAATGATTTAATTGGCGAGAAATCCATCGTCACGAACAATTCAAATAATATACACAAACCCCGAATCTGTTTATGAATGAAAAGATCCTTGTTTTTATAAATTTCTGCTGCATGAGTTCTTATTATTTTTACAAGCTTTCGTCTGTTCATACATACATCCTCAGGTATATATATATATATGTGTGTGTGTGTGTGTCTAGCGATTTGTATCCGCGTATGCCAGTCTACTAAGGCTGCTAGCTAATCCCTGCTGCAGACGTCTGCTCAGGCACATTTATGTTTGTTGATCCACAGATCCCGCCTGTTGTTTATACTGCAACTATGCTGTACGGACATTAGTTACACCTTTTGGTAGAGAGCGTGTTATCTAGCGTGATCAACAATCTGAAGAAGGACAACACACTCCAGCCCTCGGTCACGATGTCTTGTCTTACCCAATTTCACTCACAAGGCTGGGGTTGCACACACACACACACACACACACACACACATATATATATATATATATATATATATATATATATATATATATATATATATGAGGAAGTGCAGAAAAATCTTGACGCGATAAAGAAACATTTAAAAAATCTTATGTTTGGTCATTTTGTCAAACTTCAGGAAGTAGATCAGCTCGAGAACTTTAGCATTTCCTTGCATCTATAAATTCATAAATGTATCATTTGGTAATAGCCTAACATGTTGCATTTCAGTCAAAATAAAACAATAAAGAACTAACGTTTGAGTCTAGTGTCGTTAAGTCCATTTGTATCTGCTGTTTTTTTTTATTGTTGTTGTTTTTGCTTTTTTTGTGACGAGAGAATTAACCGACTTTCTTTTGTTAACAAAGGTGTAAAAACCACAGAGCACAATAAAATAACATGTAGGTGTTGTTCTGACCCTTGGTGACCCCGATGTCCACGCTGGTTTCAATTTGGGAATGTTCTATTTGCATTGTTTCTTTCCGTTTCACTTTGCCTTTCAAATTGCTTGTGTGTGTGTGTGTGTGTGTGTGTGTGCACGCGCGCGCATGCGCGCTTCTTGTTACTCGCCTTTGTTCACTGATTCAATAACTTTTCTTACAGTTACATCTTTCTTCTTGTTAGAACAACGCCCTGAATAATCAACTTTTCCGATGTTTATTATTCGGTTACACTCAGATTTTGTAATTCAGCAATGAACAAAAATTGTCTGTAAGATAAATTAGACACGCCCAATTTTATCTGCAGCTCACCTTAGCATGAAACGTTATAATTATGTCTACTTTTGATTTCACATTCCGTTTTCTTTTTTACTTTCACGAATTTATGAGAAATTTGATGGTGACTAAATTTACGAAAAATACTTTATTTATAATGGTGCCAGTGAAGTCATATTTTTCACTATTGAATATGTGATTTAAAACAACTTCAGTCTTGTCTTCATCTGCCGTTCAAAGTTGTATTTATATGTGCGCTCAACTTGTACAACATTTGACAACAAGTCGAGTTAATAGTGGGAGCCCACGCTTACATGGGCCAAAACAGTTCCCGGTAGGGTCTTCCGATGCTATAAGGAAGTGTACAGTTACGGCTCTGCTATCTGACAACTTATCCAGTTTTTACACGTACTACTTTCTAGTATCACCACCTTTCCAATATTCCATAAAACCAATACGTTTATGGAACAGTCTCCTAAAAAGAGTCTTCCCCGAACACTACAATCTTAACCTTTTCAAATCTAGGGTCAACCGTTACCTATCCTATATATCTCCATAATATGCACATACTTCCCGTCCTACGTCCTAACTGAATGAAATCACTTAGCGAGTTAGATATAAATGCAAGGAAATCAACGTGAGAAAACTATTTGAAAATACTGAAATCGTCAACATAATGCCCTACTCTAAAGAAATAGGTTCATACTAAAACATATAACATCTACATTAGATCATCTACAAACTATACATGTATAAAACATACGTTTACTCTGAAAGTATAAAATTATGTACAAAATAGCTGTAGCTGAACGCATAAAATTGCGCTCAAAATTTTTAAATTTCAGCATTAAATAACACATAGAGATTGATCTGCCGCTAAGCCAAAACAGCCAAAGCCTCCTACGTGCATAAAACAACCTCATTTAGTAACCATCTACCTTGAGTGGCTCTTGAATATTGTATTGGGTGAACATTTAGTTATAAAAAGGGCCCCTCGGCACTTCCCCACTATAAGACGCCTGAGTTCGTAATGTGTGTGTATATGTAAAAGATAGTAACAACAACATAAACTGACGATGTGTGAAAAGGACAATAGAATTAGGAAGTAGTTCGTCAACAAGTTCATTACGTGATGAGCGATTGTCATATATGCTAGAAATGTCTAATTTTTGAGTGTTGGATTGAATATCCGTTTTAGTAGGCATGCAAGCAATGTAGCAATTTACCAAGCGTGGCACACTACCGAATGTATGGAGCACTCAGTGGGGATCGAACTCACTCCTCGGTCGTAATTGATCTAGTGAGACAAGCTTGCTAACAATTACGCCACTAATGCAATCTCGAAAGAAAATCGACCAATTATTGAAAGATGAAACTGAAACATGATTATATGTTAATATATTTTATTGTTATACGTTATTTATATATATACACAAATATTTAAGTAAATGTTCTGTTTATAATAAACAGAGCATTTACTTAAATATTTGTGTAAATATAAATAACATGTAACAATAAAATATATTAAAATAATTGTCGGAATTAATCCATTTCGTAGTGTATGATTATATGTACTATAATATATACTGACCGAAAATCTGTCTTGCAAAGATTTTTATTAATAAATTTATTTATTAGTAAAGGTGGACAAATGAAAAGATTTTAAATCGACAACTTTTTCCATTTCACTGAAACAGATGTTAAACACATCTATCTTCCTTTATTTCTTTCATTGTCTCACTGAAGCCACTGCGTCTCTAATGTCAGTTCTAGGTTTGCACCCGGTCAAAAGGAAACAATTCATTATTTATGAGGTAGTGTACTGATAGGGCGTAAAGGTCATGTGAACTAAGGAACTAATTAACTCACGGGGGGAGAGACAAGCAGCATTCTAAGAGATTATTGGATTGACTTCAATAAATACTTTGATGAACTGTTTATTTATTAAACAACACAATTTTTCTTTTTTTCTGATTGGTTAAGATTTAGTTCGATTCTAATTGGTTCAAAATATTCGAACAAAAAATAATGTAATGTTGTTCGACATAAAATTTCAAATTACATTACAGATCTTAGTTTTAGTTTAAACATAAACACATATGTTATATTCGTGAGGGGTGTCAAGAAGTTCTCGATTTGAACAATTAAGCCCTTAAAAACACCTGATCTTTGGGTCAGATATTCGGAAGCGGATTGAGTTGAGAATTTTCCGACATCCTCAACTGTTTCTTTCAAAGTAAAAGTGCCATTTCCGTTAAAACTTCCTCATTTTTCCCATGCTCCATTTACGGTATTCTCATCATCCTTCTGTAGAACCACATCTCTGTTGCCTCAAGTCAACTCTTCATTTGTGAAGAAATTCTCTAGCATTCATGCCATAAAGGATCTTTGGTATTACATATCAGTTCATCCCTTTTTTTTCGTTTCAAAGGAAGTTTTCCGAAAAAAATTTTTTTACATAATTTTACGAAATCAAAAAGAGAAATGTAAAATTTTGATAAAATCTTTGCCATGTAATTTTTACATTCAATAGTCTTTGTCTTACTAAATTACCGTCTTTAATTTTATGCTCGACTTTAATCAAATTACCGGGCGACTCTCTGATGCAGCTTTCATTTAGTAAGAATAAAAATCTGCATTGATTTATTCGGTGAGTCGCTTGGAGCCGTCGACATTAACATTTTCAACTAGTTTTACTTCATTCTTTTAACTGTGCATAAATTGATAGTGGATTGCTAGTAAATGTTTTATTAAACGCCCAGGACTACTAACAAATATTCATAAAAAAAGTCTCATGTTTTTGTCGGAAATGAATATTACAACCATAGCAAATTAAATAAATGAAAATAAGATAAAGCCCAGGAACTGAGGAATTTGGAGTAAATAGATTCTAATGTAAAATTCAGCAACATGAATTTGGAGATTGAGGAATACAATGACATTAAAAATATTTTGCTAGGCTATAAGGGTTTCCTCAGTAGGTCTAGCATAGAAATACATACCACAAAGGAGTCATTAATAAAAAGAAAAAGAGAAAAGAAAAGAGAAACTACTGCAATGAAGCTTCAGTATTAAGAAAATCGGCGGCGAATGCAGTCTAGTGTAACAGTAACAGCATTGTCAGGAGGAGTGTGTAAGTATAAAAGTGGACAGTGGGCATAAAAATCTATACATTCAGTTAAAAGTAAAAATAAAATCATTATTGATAATGGCTAAAACTAAAAGAATAGCCGAAAGCGCTCGGGCATACAGAACATTTGGAAAATTTCTACATACTTTACGTCCAGAAAATAAAAAAATTGTACGAACACAAGAAAAATTAAATAAAAGATTTGACCGGAGTACTTCTTAGTCGTTTGTTATTTTTAGTGTATCGTGTAGGAAAATTTCATAAAAATGTGAAGCTAACAGTTACCATGCAATACTGATGATCCCGATGTCCACACTGTCTGTATCTATGATTAGTCTGTATTCGATCTGGAATTAATAAAGAACATGAAATACCAAATACAGATTCATATAAAACTTAAATATATATATAAGAGAGAGAGAGAGAGAGAGAGAGAGAGAGAGAGAGAGAGAGAGAGAGAGAGAAACTATTTTGTATCAGTAATATTTAACGCATTCTAAATATTCATACTCTTACCTTTTATTTAAAAAATAGTATTTTTCTTGGCTTTTGAAAAGAATAATACAGGAAGCCATCCACAGAAACAGAGAAAAGACATTTTCATTCTCAGTTCATAATAGTTGCTTAGCTTAGTAGATCAAATCGAAATAAGAAAATTGTTTTACGCCCAATTGGTTGGATCTGATCAAATCAAATATTAGAAATCGAAAAGTAGTGCTAAAAAGACTTGTCTGAAAACGCTTACCAGATTGACGCATATAATATTCAACAGATTGAAAATCCATCAAAAACCTCTACTTTGTGGAACAGACTCCCGTGTGGATGCTTCCCAGAATACTACCATCTTAAATTCTTCAAATCTAGAGTCAATCACGATCTCTCTGTCATATCCTCGTAATGTTCACTTTCTACTTCCTCCTCTTATGTTGATATTACAAACCTCATTCAGTAACTCTTAACCTCTCTTGGGCCATGTATTCGGTAAACTTTCAAAGAAAATACGCAAAAAATATTTTCCATTTTTTTCTTTTGCTTTTTTATTTTAAGGTTGACTTCCATAAAATGATTTCGACATTCTGTTCGGGCAGCAATAGCTATCCGCTAGGGCTGTGAAGCCCGACCAACGGTCGGCTTCATAGTGTATCTCTTTGGACTTTAGGATCCCGAATGAGATAATCTCCTCTGCTTCAGTTTTTGCTTTCCATATTTCGAGCAGTTCCTGTTGTTGACTTGGCCGGCAGCTGTTCTGCTCAAAGATGTTTGCCATGTTCTTGTCGATACTTTTAAATTTGAAAGCGCTCCTCTTGGCTCTATTTAGCAAGATGATCGCTTCCGCCTTAAAAATCAGCGACGTGAGTCGCTCGGCTAGTTTTCGAAGTGCGGAACTAACTTTCTCACGCGGACCTACCGTCTTAGCCTCAAGGATCGGATGTAACATGGCCGGTTTGACATTGCTCCAGTGAATTTGATATTCGGCTTTTTTCAGGTTCTTAAGTGTGTGCCAAAAGGCGTGCTTCCTCCGCATTAGATTGACAGTCATTGAGGTGTCAAGCAGTGACAACAAAGTTTGTGTACACACAGGGTTGTAAGTAGCCGAACTGTTTTTATTATCAGGAATGGGGAATCCTTCAAATCCATTAGCACTCTCGGATTTTTCGTCACCACATTCTACCGATTTTCCAACGTTACGAAGCGAAAATGATAATTCTTCAATCTTGTTCCAGTTTTCGGCACGGGCTATTTTTTTCTGACAATCCAGAGGCAAAATTAAGGCTGAATTGTCGTTTCTGCCGCAAAGACTTCCGCCGTACAAAGATATTTTCAACTCTGAGAGTAGCTCCCAAAGTTTTGC
Organism: Acanthosepion pharaonis; assembly: GCA_903632075.3. Classification (NCBI taxonomy): domain Eukaryota; kingdom Metazoa; phylum Mollusca; class Cephalopoda; order Sepiida; family Sepiidae; genus Acanthosepion; species Acanthosepion pharaonis. Next base: position 246,971 of record CAHIKZ030000321.1, read on the forward strand.
GCCATTATTCCATTTGTGGTCGGCAGTTATCGTCTGGTCAGTGAATATATCGTGAGTGACGTCCAGCTGCAGATGGCTAATGGCCGCATCCAGCTTATGGCTGATAATTTGCATAAAATCGAACATTCCAGAGTATTCACCGTTTTCCCAACAAAACAAGGCGTCGAGAATAAACTTCATATTTTCTGCCATGGAAAAAGAATATGGCGACTGGCGGGTATAAAAAATTTCGAGGGAAAAAACGAGAATCCGTGTGATGTGTTTGTAATAATCAGCAGAAGGTAACAAAATATGCGGCTTTGTGACGTCATTTAATACAAGCAACGCGAAAAACCAATTCATTTCTGATTTAATTTAGGCAGTTTTTAATTTTTGCCATTTTCAAAGAGATTCATTCAACTTATTCAAACGTCATTTAAGTCATAAAAACCAGTTTTAAACGGGTATCCTTTCGTATACCTTAAAAGTTTCGAAGGGAAACTAATTTAAACTGATTTATATAAGGTAGAATAATCTATATTATTTATTTTAGCTGGACCCACGGAATGCTAGAATTATGCATTGCCTCATGTCACTATTCTTGTTACACTTTGCCTCTATTTTCTCATTCTCTTCCTTATACCTTTCAATCATCGTTGCATTTACATGTTTTTATCTATACAAACATGTATTAGTTTCATATGCAGAAAACTAATATGGAACACACAAATACTAATTCCTCTCATTTTATTCTGCTCTATCTCTCCATTAAGAAATTTAATGTATCGCAATTTTTACGCCTTTCCAGACCTACTTACTGTTAGAGCTTTCGCGCACATCCAGCCAGCATATTTGTCTTTCTTTTCGTTCGTCTCCTCCCCTCCACACTTTCTCCCTAAAATATTTGTAATTCTCAAAATCTCTAATATCTATTAGATATTCAAAATAGACAAAAATTTAGGTTATGATATTCTTTGATTTGTTGTTTATATCTATTTAAATTTTAGGTTAAATCAAGAATCACAATTTTATATTATATAATTTTTAATACGCTTGACACTGTGCTTAAAACATTTGATCGAGATAGTATTATTTACTCATTGTTTTCTCGCCTGGAGATAAAGTAACAAGTGACTTCTGTACTCCAAAACACCTAATCTGTTTTTCGTAATACCGACGACGTCTGGATGGTATTCATTCTTTCCCTGATTTCCCGTTCCTTTGGCTTTTTTCTGAGGCTCTTCTGAACCTGCACTGGTACGACTGTCAAATTAATTTTTCACAACTTGCAGATACTTATCTAGCCATTTTATTTCAGATCGACGGAACAGCGAAATCAATTATCATTTTCCGTTTTTTTGTTTGACTGCATAATGTCTTCTGGGTTAAGCTTATATGTGCTTCTTTCACGAGGATAGATTCTTGTTTGTGAATATTTCATTGGTCTATATGGACAAAATGCAATCTCTTGCAATTTCCAGTGGATCCCTTTCCCTACCAAACCATGCCTATTCTTATGTTTTTTTCTGAACTAATTTGCTACATTTACTGATTATGTCGTTGCCTCAACTTTATTTGCAGTCTACCTTGGCTGTTCTTCCATGTTTTTTCTATCATTGCCTTTATATAATTGATTTTTATTACACTTTTTTGTCACTAAGAGCGACTCAGGTTTCTTTTTAGGTTTTCGTGACTTATTCTCTCGATTTGTTTTCTGAAATGAAAATAAAATTGTTTTCTATTTAGAAGTTCGATCTTTGATTTCTGGGTCTCTCTTTACCCTTATGTTTTCTTTAGTTCCGTTTTGGTTCTAGTAAGCAATCTTTCTTTGTTCTTTTTTGTGTTCTCTTCAAGTCCCTTGACTACGAAGTCAATGTTGACTAGTCTTCTTTAATCTATGGCATGTTAACATTGTTTCTTGGCTATAAAGCTTTATTCATTGTCACCGTTTTCTTTTTTTGTGATTCAGGTTACTGAATTCCTCTCCTGTACAGTTTAAGAAGGGTCCAGAGTGCCTCACAATAAAAATTGCTCAGGGATTTATTCTTATAAGAAGTTTCTGTTGCAGATTTGTCATTAATATTTTTTTTTAATTTCGAAATTATTCGAATTATTTTATTCGGCTTCAGCTGATTAATTACTAGAACTATCAGATACGTTAAGTGAAAATACGAATTCTTTTGAGCTTGTGATTTCATTTTTGCGTACTAGATAGAAGTGCAGACACGATTTAATTTTTTCTTCAATTTTTACACCCGGCACTCTTTCACTCAATAATAATAGCACTTAATGATTGTACTTTTTTCTTTTCTTATCAAATTGTTAATAAGATAGATAAACAGAGATCAAGTGTTGGTGACAATGACGTAAGAGGAATATGGACCTCATCAGCGTCATTATAGACTGATTTGTTGAACAAAGATTTTACTCTCGGTTGAAACTTATCAAGACAGACATTTTCCCTTGGGATAGGTGTGGTGACACATGAGAATAAATCTTTAATGAATCAAGATTTTTAGAAAATTAAGGTTTAGAAGCTTCAGGTTTTTGCTCGCACATTTGTCTTAACATTAAGGCCTTTAAGTTACATTTACAAGGTACAGTGGATAAAAATAGTAAACTGTAAAAATAATTTTTCTCGGTTTACCTTAATATATAATTACATTTTTGTTTTAATTTAATACTTTTAATTTATATTTACATTCACAGCCAGTGGCGTAGCTAGAGTAAACGTCACCCGGGGCGGTCCGCTCAAATGTCACCCCAATGACCCCGATTCACCCTATGCTGAATGGTTAGCTGTAGCTAAATTTTCATACATGCTCTACCTCTACTTTATTCTACTGACCAGTACGTTACTGTTTACATGTATGATCCAAGACAAAATCCAATACCACAAAATAATCAGTTCAAATCAAAAGCTGAAAACATTGCTATTTTTCCTATTCACAAATTTCCCGACAATTTATTAGAAAATTTCTGACGGGGGGACAAAACTGGGTCATAAATTATTTCTGGGGAGTCATATGCCCGCCTGCGAAACCCTGTTTTCAGACTATTTTTGGCACCTTAGCCTGGTTGAAAATTTTTGTTGGGGGTGACATTGTGTCACCCCTCCTGTGTTGGCACCCGTGGCGGTCCGCCCCCCCTCCCCCCCCCTTAGCTACGCCAATGTTCACAGCATCAGGACACGATGAGTTTCCCACTCTCCCCACGTCTAATACTTCTTTTTCGGATTGAGAGGGAAACAGAAGACGAAAGTTATTCTCTTGACTTCAGTCTATGAGAATGCTCTTGCGCTAGGCAGTATCCTTTGTCTAAATTCATTTTTGTCATTAATTTTGAAAATAAATAATTCCGCTTTTTTTTTTCCCAAAACATTTTAACTTTTAAATTCTTATATAAATCTTAAATGAGGGAAAACGTCTAAGGGTTTCTTTCCAGAAAATAAGTCCAAGCTAAAAGCAAAATTAAATAAAAATTGTGTATTTAGAATAATAGATAGTTTACAGTAGGTTAACAGAACTAAAAAAAAAAATATATCTGTTTTCAGAGAGAATCGGATTAAAAATTTTATCCTTTTCCCACACCCTTAGCGAGAGAGCCTCTTGATTTTGTCCAATGGGCAGAATACAGCGGCCTCTCCTTTTTGAGTGTTGGACGGGCCTTACTAACATCAGTTATGTTTAATTTGATTTGTGTTAATATTTTAGTTTGTTATTGGGTTTATCTCCCTACCCTCTCATTTTTTTTCATCATAGAATTTTATCTATATTTTAGCATCATTAAATTTTTATGTTACGGGGCGCGTTTTGTATGCCTCCCTAGTGAGAATGTGGTATTATGGTGTATGGAGGATTGATTGGTGACGGACGAGTTCTTGTGGTGAATGTGGAAGTTGTAATGTATGAACGGGTCGTGAATCGGATTAGCTAGCTATAGGATAGTTATTTAAGACCAACCTCAACCCCTCCGCTTTTTCGGCCTCGTGCCATAATTGTAATTTTTTTAATGCAATAAATATTGAGAATCAGATTAAAAAAATAGACAATGGGGATTCTTTAAAATTTAATATCTGATTTAGCCCCCCATTCCACGTTGATTTGTAGAAACGAATCCTGATATTTAGCAAAAAGCTGAAGTCTTTTCGCATTCACTTCTAACTATTATCTCTTGTACCACATTTGAAAGTGCAGAAATGTATACAACAGATCGCAATCAACTAAATTGATCCGATAACAATTAGATTAGCTCTTTGTTCATAGCTCCATTTGGAAGTAGACGTTTAACGGCGATTCTTTCATAAATACAGAGAATATAAATGAAAGGACAGTCTACATCTAGACAAGTTTTTTTCTCTCTGATACCGAAAAAAAAAAAAAAAAAAAAACACCCATCCCGCTTATAAGAAAAGAAAAGCATTTCAACATATTCCAGATCACAATATGGCTGTGGAAGTCACGTGTTATTTTCCCGGCGTCGTACGATGATGCAACTATTTACTAGTTACCACGTGATGTATAGCGATAACCATAGTCAAGGAGTGGGGTGAACGCACAATCAGATTACATCACATTTTACACTCGTAAAAAAAGTAATGCAAATAAAATATAAAACATGGTGTTGTATACAGGATTATCTTTTTATTTTAAGAAAGAGAGAAACCTGAAATAACATTTGTGTAGTCGTTGTCTTTCTTTTTCGTATTTAATATCGACTGAGATCATTTTCCTGAAACTGATTCAAACCAGCGAATGCTACACAGAGATAACATGTATTCTTCTTTATTACATTATTTGCAGCAAAATATTTACAAAGGTCTTGTGCGTTATAAGTTTTTCTCATTATGTGATCGATCATTTTCTTATCACTACGAGACGAAAGTATTTTTAAAGATTTCAGTGGATATTTTAATTTACTTTGCAAAAAAAAAAAAAAAAAAAAAAAAAAAAATTCGCAATTTTATTAATGAAAAAAAAATAAACATTCTCAATATTTGTTTGTTAAACTACTTACCACTGTCTTGGACACTGACTAGAAACGTTTCGTCAATAACTGCTTTGCAGGAGATCATGTGTATCTGTGTGTGTATCTTTTGCACCTTTGGTTGTTTAAAGTTTTGTACCCAGAATTGCACTAATCTTTCTGCTATTAAAACCCATTTCTTTTTTCTTTGTTAGTTTTGTCGTTAAAATATTTTTACACGTTTTTAATTACTACAAATTTACGATTTTAAAAGTACATTCAACTAAGAAAGGAATCAATCTCGCGAGTCAAATCAGTTTTAAAATTCTCCAATGTTTGCAGAAAGTACATGGCTTAAAATTTAGTAGAGCTGATAAATCAAACATACCCACTTAATTTAAACATTAAAGTGAACTTTGTAAAAACAAAACGAAAAAAAATATCATGTCGACATTTACAGACGGTTCATTGACAAGCATGAGTTAAGTTTGGCTATTAAAACTTCGCCATTATAATTCTACTTTTGACAAAAGCTACAAGTTAACAGAATTTGGTTTGTTACTTGTTTCCTATATGTATTAAAATTCAAATACAGAGTGATCTGAAAGAAAGAATGATATTTTGTTAAACAATAATCAATGTTCGTTTGGGTGAATCTTGAACAGCATTCGATTTTAAAACAATATTATAATATAAAACTAATACAAAAATATGGGCAAAAAATCGAAGATGAAGACACCTGATTTAACATCTTGATTATAAAAAAAATATAAGTACATTTCTTTTGAACAGTTGAAATTAACGCAAAAGACTTTCTAATGATTTTCGCAAGCACGCATTTATACATATGGTTTATAAAAAGAAGAAAGAAAAATCAACATCTTCCATCAGTGTGTTTTATGTGGTTATTTACCCTCTTAGAAGATGGAGACCTATCAAATTTAAAATCAACTTCATGACTAGTATCAAGTTTAAAAGAGAGAGATGTTGAGCTATAAACAACAAAAAAAAAGAAGTTTTATAAGTCAATTTAAGGAGACTGCGGACACAAAGAACAGACAAGTGTTTATGATGCGAGGGGTGTTTATACATACTATCTTCCAAAATATCAGGATTACAAGATTTAATGGATTCTCAGATATTAAATTAGAGTAACTCAAGATTTTTCAATTTATCCCAAAATAAAGCATAGAGGGATATTTTTATAATTATTTTGAAACTGACTAAAATATGTAAAGCTTGATGTATTTATAAGTTTTCTACCGTGATTGTAGTCATCTGCTATTAAATAAAACTTCATCATTGTGATATCTTGAGGTAATACCAGATTGTTGTTCATAAGCTGTTTTCTTTCGCATTGCTGCAAGATTAAAGTTGACGCAAGTACGCATCATTGATTCACTCATGTTATATCAACAGGAAAACCATGCAGATGAATATTTGAATAAGTTATATAACTAAATAAATGTGCTTACATTCATAAGCCTTTGGAGTCAATATTTTAGACCGTCGAATCTCAAAAAGGAGTTAATATATAGAAAGTTGAAACTAGATTCAGTATAAGTCAGCAGGAATGAATCATTTGTATAACATCAGGCAGTATAAAATATCTGTTCATTTTAGCTCGGGCGTCTAAGTAAAAGATTAAAATCCTTTAGTTAGGCCCTTATGAGCACAAGTGGTTTAATGAATGTATGAGTGAGCAGAGTTAGGATTATCAGCGCGGAAAATAGAATCAGTGAGCCGAGTTCAAATAAAGACTTCGAAACGAATGAACTTGGTGAAAGGCACAAAATAAATATTGACATCAACATTGGCTTAAAATTGCATTTAACTCACTTTCTATTCAACCACAAGCTTTTCAATCATGTTAAAATAGATTAACGATAAATTAAAAAGAACATCTTAACATTAAATTTCACTGTTAATGGTCATTAATTCGCAATACTAATGAGTTTCTGGATCATGAAAACTTGCTTTTATTCTGTTAAAAAAATTCCAGCCTAAGATAAAGCATTTTGTATATTTTCTGGATTTCTGGAAGGAGTAGTTGCCATTATTCAGAATAACGCCTTAATCTCAGTTGATTTATAATTAAAAAAAAAAAACAGCTTCAGCTGATTAATAGCGGTAATATTAATTTTTTATTACAGTAAGCATTGTCACCAGTGATTAAATTTTGACTAGTATTTCTTTTTCATCTTAATTTTGATTGCTTTACGGAATCCTGAAAATAAAAAGGTGCGAGTTGAAATCTCGCTGAGAGCTTGTCATTTCTAATTTGCGATTTTTACTAAGAGCTAGTCTAATTGTCTACATAGTTGCGATAAAAAAAAACGACTAAAATTAGGAGATAAGAAATATATAAGTCTATGGAAATTAATGGCAGACAATGTTTCATAGAATGAAAATTAAAGATAATATGATGACTACTATGTGTGTAAGATCAATGACAAATATAGCACCAATCCACCCAGAAAAAAATTGAAATAAAAGGAAAGTTTAGAATTTAGATTTGATTTTCAGTCAACCGTAAAAGCTCCTGTAGCATAAGTGGTAGAGAGGCTCTTACGGAATTGTAATGGTCTTCTAAACTACGCGTTAACCATTATTCCAGCTATGTGTATGTCCAGATAAGTAAAACTTAAATATAACCAGATGCGCTCAAATTACAAATGAGACGGAGTAGCTATAAAATATGTGATCTATAGATACACGCAGCCCATAGATAGTAATAAACATCTACAATTTATCAATTATAAAATGTTTAAAACCCTTACTTATACGCTTAGAACAGTAGACTAAAGGCTGTAAACTTCAGCATTGCATACTCACTGCCCTCTTATTAATAGTGATTCTTTGGTGGTAGAAATAACTCTTTCGATTCAAAACTTGACTATAAAGTAAGTTCCCCTAAGATGCTAATCTTTTTTTCTGTGAAATCCATTAAAATTTATTAAATAAAAGAAAGGATTTTGTTTTTAGTATACTTTATACTGAATATTAATGCCTACTGTCCCAAAAGTGGAACGGGGGACATATGGGTTAATAGTTTTATAAAAATACATTAATGCCAATAAAAATGACTGGCGTACAACCAAGGACTGTTAGATATGACAATAAATAAACTCGAGAAAAAAATGAACTGGTTTCGCATTTGTTCTAAAATGCAAGAGGCTTAATATTTAGCAACAAGGTTTCTGTAACCTGAATTTAACTAAAGAAATCTTTTCATCAGATTACATTTTTAAACTATTTTATAATAAAAAATGTCGACATTCGGTTTATGTGTGTTATTTTAAATTAAGATTTGTGAACATTTTCAGTTAAATGTTTAACAGTTATTACTTTGATAAAATAGGTGTTTCTGGTAATCTTGAAAAACCACTTCCTCTAGTCTGATAAACTGTCGTAAATACTGTCTTATTTTTTGTCAACCGTACGTTATTTAAGGTTATATTTAGGCAGCCATAATTCATGTAAACAAATTGTTAAATTCTTATTTTCAATCTAAAAAAGAATTCATTTCCATAAAAGTTCTTCTTGACTATTTCGTCAGGTTTGGGGAATTAGTTTGGACTGAGAACTTTTTAGCAACCTTTGTGTCTCTATATATGTTTACATATTATTTATCGTTACGTACTGTTGACAAGAATGATTGAATAGAAAACACTCTTGATCATATATAATTATTATATTTTTAATAGGTCCAAATCGGTGCACTTGTTGCAGTCATTTTTTTTTTTATTGTGCAAATAATTTAGAGTTCATTCTCCCCGGTAGCTTCATAAATATTGTGTGAAAGACGTCGTCGTCCTCCTCCAAACAAATATCGAACATATACGACATTTTTTTAAGAAGTTAAAGAATCCTGATTATACCGAATAAAATAAAACAAATGCCGAGATTGACGGGCTTATCTAAACTGAATAAGTGAAATGACAGACCTTCTTTGGCGAAATAGCTCCACTACCAACTTGCTGCACAGATGCTCCTCGAGTCGGGAAAAGCCCGGGAAAACATTGAAATTAATGACACCCTTTGAAAACTGGTGTTCTTTAAAATGTTGACCCAGTTATAACCCAAGGCCACACTCCTCTCATTTGGCGCCGAGTGCGCGTCTCCTATAAACACCAATTTCTGATTTGTAGATATTCATGACACAAGTCTTTAAAAAACAAGTCATTTTCAAAAAGAACTTATTGCTAATTAATATTTGGTTATTGAATCATGTCAGGGAATTTTTTTTTTACATTGCAATCAGGATAGCTAAGATATTCTTATATTTATTTAAAGTGACCATCTCACGATAAAATATTCTTATTTGATAATGGTATTCTAATGTTCTCTGAAATTTTCTTTTTATCGATGGGTATCATGAATTTTACAAGTACGTAATTAACCAAGGCATACTATTAGGAAATTCTGTTATATATATATATATATGTCTTCTTCTTGGTTCCTAAGTCAAAGATGAATTGGGTGAAAGGCATCCTCACTTAATGGGAAACATTCGGTACTATATTACTGCATAGACATATTACAAATTAAAAATAACTTATTTTTGGCAAAATAGAAAAAAAATGGCAGAACTTGAAATTAATATTCTTACAAAATGGAGCAACGAACAAAGAAAATGAATCGTCCGATCACAGTATAAACATTGTGCTGTCCAAAATTGCAAATATCACAAGGCTTCGGCGGAAGAGAAGTTACCTTGTTTCAAGGATACTCCCATTTATCTGCCCTAATATTGTGCTCAGATGAATTCCTGTAAATCAGAATTAAATAGACTCTATACTCATTCATACTAAAAATATTGCACGCTATCTCTTGTTTTGTCGCTTTCCGCTATTCATTTTCATTCTTTTTTTTTTTTTGTTGGGTTTTGATTTTTTCCCCTCTTTATACCAACGGTGACATAAAACATTGGTAAAATCAAACATCGTTGACATCAGAACGAAGCCGTATTTTAAATATATTTTCTAAGTTTGTCTCTTAAACTAAGTTGTTGCAAAGAAACTGTTAGCTTTTTTCTTAATGACGGGATTAATTCCCTATTTGGTTATATTCTGTCGATCTAAGATAACATTTTCATGGGCGTGCCACGCATTGCAGACAAATAATGTACAACGTGTCCCCATTTTCTCTATGATATCTATATTTAAACATATTCTTCTCTGAAAATTCGCTCTTTCAAGGTTTTGATTAAAACGTCCAAATGTCGTTTCTTGATTCCGTTAGTTGTCAAGGTTACCGAAATCTTCATCAGCATTGAGTTCATACATTCACACCGTTTGCAGCCGACGATGTAGAGGCATGTTGTTAATTTTTTTCAAACTCTCTCTCCTGCTGGTGTCTTCGCATCGAAAGTATAAGCGATTAAGATCACTGTCAAAAGAAAAATAAGAAAAATTAGAATAAAATTAAAACGTTCTATGAAAATACTTATATATACGGAATATGGCACAAGGTCGGGTTTAAAGGGGGAGAAATGCGTATAAAAATAGTTCAGCGCCATTGTATTTCCCCTTTTCCAGACGCCAGGAATTAATCCTCCCCATCTCACGAAGGAGAGATATTGTCTGTGGTAACGACCCCCACCCCAGGAACTAGACTTACATATTTTTGTGCCGTAAAGCGTTCTTTAAGGTCCAGAAGCGTTCCCTAAGTTAAACTTTAAATTGTTCCCGATGTCTATATTGTATTTTTACGTAAAATTTTGGCACAAGGCCGAACGGGAAGTGGGATGAGGTTGGTCTGCGCTGACAATCCTAAACCTAGCTAATCTGATTCGCGACCCATTCATTGATTACAATTGACTTATTCACCACACGAACACAATCCTACATTTACCAAAATACTACATACAGTAAAAAAATTATGTAAAAAATTTATGATTTTTATTTTTTATTTTATAATTTTATATATATATATATATATATATATATATATATATATATATATACACCAAATATGTGGTGCAGTTTAATTTATAATACAATGAATCATTCATAGAAAAAGTAATTTAGTAAAGTTAATGGTATAAAAGAGCGAAATCCCTTCGCTAACTAAATTTTAAAGATGCATTAACCCACTAATAACTCGATGAATGTTATGATCCTTGTTTTTTAAAATTATAAATCGTATTAGGTCTTCCTTAAATATTCAAGTACTTTTGATGGGTGCTACAGTCATCCTCCGGCATGGAAACTATTTTGTATTTGTTAAAATTCAGGTAGCATCCGAGACGAAAAAATAAACATGTTATTGATAACAGATACAAATTTGTGGAGCGTGCAGTCGCAACGCTAAGGTTGAAAATTTAAGTGAGAGCGTTTTTTTTTATTAATATACCACGTTTACTGTGAACATAGGCGCAGAATTGCGCAAGGAATTGCGCATTACGGAGGGGCATAGTCTTCGAGCCACTCACGACATGTGCGAGGCGTTTCGGCGGCATTTCGAGAGCCGGTTTACCAAGGAGTCTGGTCCCCGGGACGATGAGTTTCGTAGCTATTTGGCTGACTTTTCTCGGCTTTCGCCGACTGAAGCGGCTAGCTGTGAGGGAGAGATCACGGAGGGCGAAGTCTACGCGGCATTGAAGAAGGTCGACGAGGCAAGTGGCCCGGTCTTGATGGTTTGCCCTATGAATTGTACTTTAGGCTGTCGCACATCTTTGTCCCGATTTTGACTGTTGTGTTCAACAACTGGTTTCCGGCAGGAGTCCGTCCCCGACCGGTTCACCAGGGGTATGATCACGCTGTTGACAAAGGGCAAGTGTGTTGGGTGGGATTTAGATAACTATAGGCCCATAACTCTGCTAAACACAGAGTTAAAGATTTTGGCCAAGATCCAGCAGGTGCGTTTGTAGTCAGTTGCCGAGTCTCTGTTGGGTCCTGAGCAGACTTGCGCTGTGAGGGGCCGAACAATTCAGAGCAACCTGCATCTGATCCGCACGATCATAGAGGGTGTAAAAGACGATGAGCAAGCCGCGCTGATCATTTTAGATCAGTCCAAGGCATTTGATAGGGTTGACCATCACTACCTTGCTGTCCTGCTGGCCGCTGGATTCGTACCCAACTTCTGCCGCTGGATTAGCTTGCTGTATCGCTCCCCCAGTGCTGTGGTACAGGTGAACGGGAAGTTGTCGGACGCTTTTGCGCTGTCTCGGTCGGTTCGTCAGGGTTGACCACTGTTGCCCCTACTTTACGCTTTGGCGTTGGAGCCTCTCCTTCGCCAGCTAAGGAACAGGACGTGCAGTCCGGCTCTACGTGGAATCGCTGTCCCTGGGGGTGGGGGTCGTGCCAGGGTTTCCGCGTACGCCGATGACGTATCTACTTTTGTGTCGTGCCGCAGCGACATTGAGGTGGTACTGAAGGCGCTTGATCGGTACGAAAAGGTGACGGGGCCAGGATTAAACGCGATAAGTCTTCCGGCTTGCGGTTAGGTGCCTGGAAGGGGGTCGATCTTCCGGGGCCCTTTAGTTGTACGGACGGTCCTGTCCGCATTCTTGAAGGGAGGTTTGAACCCGACTTCCTGCTGGAGAAAAACTGGTCAAAAGTACGGACAAAGGTCGACGCGGCCGGTCAGACTTGGCGCCGACGGAGGTTGTCCGTGAAGGGCAAGGCGGAGGCGTGTGCCATTTATGTCTTTCCTCTTGTCCTTTATCGCTTGGCCGTACTTCCTCTCTGTAAAGAGCATAAGAAGCCGCTCGAGCGCTCGCTATCCTCTATTTTATGGAGGTGACGCAAGCATCAGGTCTGTTCACAACGTCCGTGTCATTGGGTGCTGGGAATGGCACATTTAGCGAATCACAAGCTCGCCTCGAGATTTCCTACGCCGCGCGTTGACAGGAGATTCAATTATATTGTAAGGGACGCCTTCTCTTACCATCAATCCCCTCATCTCGTGGACTAGCGCCGTTGTAAGCCGCGGGTTCTATTGAGTTTCCTTCACAAGTCGATACGCCTTGAAGGTCATTCGTCGGTCCAGTGACCTTTCTGAGCCTAGGAGGGTCTTCTATCGTTATCTAGTGAAGGGGGGCGCGAAGGATCCTTTACGTGAGCGGCTCGACTTGTCAGAGGACGAGTTTCGCTCCTTCTAGTCTTGGACGCCAGCGGCTGATTACCTCAGTAACTATGAGTTTTCGCTTACCTGGCGACTGGCTCAGAATAGGCTGCCTCTCAATAACATGGTCTTTATATGGGGCTTGGCGGATTTGTCAGACTGTGAACGATGTGACATTGGCCTGGAAGAAACGGCTTCGCACGCCTTCTACCATTATCCTCAGGTCCGCCCCTTATGGGACTATGTCGGCGAGCTGACGGCTCGTATCGCTCCCGAAAAGCTCGTGCTCATTGATCGTGCATACACGTGTGACAATGTGTCGCCCACGTATTCTGAGGTGAAACGAATGGTATTTCTAACGCTGCTAGCCACGGCCCGAATGGTGATTTCGATGACGTGACTGGAGGAAGTCTTGCAAGGCGACCATCTTTCTCATCAGGATCTGATCCGATTCTTTGAGCATCAGCTCAAGATGAAGATTCGAACTGATAGAAAACATTTGCATTCGACAGTCTTTAGCGAAAGATGGGTGACTGAGGCGAGCTTGGTTCGTTTGAACGGGGCTAGCCTTGATTTTTTTCTTTTAGGTCAACCTATATCACATCGGGATGGTTTCCTATGGAGCCCTCCCCTGGTTGGGCTAGACAAACTTTTGTGTACCTAGTTAATGTAAGTGTTGTTCCTGGTCTCCTCCCGGCTACATCTTTGGTTATGATTCAAGTTGAGATTCCCAACCTCCCCAGTTTGTTTTGGCCCCCTTTCATCTGGACTGGGTCAGCTTTATAGATTCCCCATGCCCGTCTATATTTTCTCTTTTCCCTTTCCTTTAGCGAGAGAGCCTCTTGATTTTTTTCAATGAGCAGAATACAGCGGCCTCTCCTTTTTGAGGGTTGGACGGGTCCTACTAACATTAGTTATATTTATTTTGCCTTGTTTGATATTTAATATGTTTTGGGTCTCATCCTCCCTCTCATTGTCAAATATTAGATTTTTATCTACGAAATATTTATTATCATTAATTTTTTAAATCTCCTGGTGCATTTTGTAGGTCTCCCTGAAAGGATGCGGTATTATGGTGTATGGGGGATTGATTGGTGACGGACGAGTTTTTGTGGTGAATGCGCAAATTGTAACTAATGAATGGGTCGTGAATTGGATTAGCTAGGTATAAGATAGTTAGTGAAGACCAGCCTCAACCCCGTTCCCCCTTTTCGGCCTTGTGCCATAATTGTATTTTAAATACAATAAATATCAATATGCCACTTTGACTGACAAACTCGTACAACAACAAAAAAATTCTTAAATTGCCATATTAGTAAAAAAACGCTCTCACTTAAATTTTCAAAAATTCAAGATTTCGCTATTTTAAATCATTAACTTTACTAATTTACTTTTGTATGAATGATTCATATATATATATATATATATATATATATATATATATATATATATATATATATGTACCTAGTTAATATATATATATTGGTTGGTTTGGAATTTTTTCTTTGATTACACAATTCCGTTTAAAAATTTCTGGAAACGCTTTTTTGACTTTTTTTTTGACAAGGTAATGACTTCTTCGGTTGTAAATGCCTCCAATCACATATAAAAATTTTACCATTGGGAAAATTAATGCTAGATTTGTGAAAAAAAGCAGGAATTATTGGATCGGAACATTGATGTATTTTGTCCCCAAGAAACCAAAACCAAAGAAGGAATTGAACGGAGTCGTACAATAGCTTTGGAAACAGACAGTAAATACTATAGAAACGGTTTTATCACCAATATCAAACTCTCAGACATAACTTTGCATCTCAAGACAAATACGAAGAAATATGAATGCATTTAGACTAAAGGTATAAATCTTAAAATACATGGAAGAAATTGAAATGAATACCGCGAACAACTATCGTATAAAAATTGCACGACGGCATCCACAGAACTATCAGTGAAATCCCATCATTCTCTGTAAAAATTTAATAAAGAGATGAGAAGACCTGAAGTTTTTTCGTAGGTTAGCACAGTAGAAAAAGGTTTGGAAAGGACAGATGAGAGATATTTAAAACGTCGCTGAAGATGAGAAATCGCAGTGTGCCTTCAAGTCGAAACATCTCTTATGATGATTGCACATCCGTCAATCTTAAGAAATCGACTTTCAAAGAATATATTCAAAAATTAATTATCAAATACTATATTCATGATAGATCAATAAGTTCGTAGCCTAATGATGAAAATATTTATGAATATAAATATTTATTTTTCTACATAATCCCCTTTATTGTCAGTGCACTTAATTTAATTTAATTACATATATTGAAAATTTCAGATAATGATTTAGCTATTAACTACGTGTCAGGCTACGAAATTATTGATTCGCTCTTGTATATACGATTGCAGTGGCGAAGGGGGTTATTACTAACCTAAAAATAATCGTTATAATTTCTGTTTTTTACGAAGACTCGAGCAAGTGTGTCTGTATTTTAATGTTTCTTGAAATTTGTAATTACCTAAAAAGACATCGCTTAGCGTAACGGAAAAAGTAGAATCATTGAACCTTAGTCTATTGCGCTCACTTTCGTACTTATTCTTTTTGAAATGATATGACTCCATCTTTTCCGTTCAAAGCTATGAGTTAAATAGTAGGGTAGACTGAGTTCTCTAAGCTTGAACGACAGTTAGCCCATGAACAGGGCAATGAATTTAAAACTGTGGAGAAAGTAAGAGGAAACTATTCCACTAGATTTCCCAAGAATTCATAGCAATTCAGAGATATTAAAGAAACGTTGTGGAGAGCCATGGTCGCCTACACCCCGTTAAAACATTGCATTGAAAAAATAACTCTGTCTATTTAATAGCATTTAAAAAGTATGTTTAATGTCTATATGTCCAATCTACTATGAATATTTCTATAAATATTTTTATGGTATTTTTCTGATGAGCTTTCCTTTTGGTACCTCGACTTTACGAATTTAAGCGCGTTACTAGATTGGCGGCGAGGTCCCATCATTTTATAGATGAAATGGCTAAATGTAACCGTAAGTTCTATGCTAAAAGTTCTGCGCTAGTAATTTCTTTCTTCTCGCATGAAATAGTCTCTTCTAGCTTCTTGCTTTGATCTTCAAAGTTTAAATTTAATTTCAATCGTTACCTTCTGCATTAATTTATGACACAACCATTTACTCTCGTTTTAATAGTATGTCTAATCGGTTCGATATGGTCAAATTGACAGCTGATCTAAAAAAATGACCTCCAAATGTTGTTAAATGGAGCAAGGAGTGGCGTATAAATTTTAACGCCTCCAAAATGAACTGCACTTTTTAATCGACTGAGAACCAGTTTTACCTTCCATCAGTATGGCTGATGTTAAAACTCCAGGAAAGTGACTCACTGTATCTTCTCAGACTAACGTTTTCCGCAGACATGAAGTTTAAAGAGTCTATTGAATCAATTGCTAATGTCTGTAACTAGTTGGTTCACTATGTCGAGCTAGACAATTTTTCTCCCCAGAATTTATCTTAAGTATTTATGTCTACAATTCATTCTTGCTTTGAATATTGCTGCCACATCTGTTCTGGCGCTCCTGCTATATATTTAGAGATTCTTGGTAAAATCCAACGAAGAATCTGCAATGTTATTAGTCAGGGTCTGGCATCTTAGCTTCAGTCACTTTCCTAACACCGTAACGTAGCTTCCCTGTGCTTTTTTTTATAAATACTTTCCTCAATGATATTTTGACTTTACATGAATTTACGTGCAGTACTAGATTGGCGGCATGGTCTCATCATTTAGATGTAACCGTAAGTTTTATGCTAACAATTTCTCCTATTGTACTTCTCGTTTGTGGAACTCTTTTCCGGCTTCTCGCTTCTCAGTCAACAATGCATTTAAATTTTTGAAAATCAATGTCAATCGTTATCCTCTGTCTTCTAGTTCTTTTATTGTCCTTTCTCTTTAATAGTATATTTTCTCATATTCTCTAACACTCCATACCCCCTTGTGTCTTAGTGGCTTTATTACCTTGCTTTTCTTGGGATGAAAGGATAAAAAACAACTCTCATCCTATTCCAGTATGCATTCATGTATGTGTGCATATGTATGCATGTCTGTATGTGTTTTTGTATTTTTATAATAAAGCACTGAAAGTTAGCGTAACGGTTATCGACGTGCTAAGTGGAATCGCCGAGCCAAGTTCAGATCCCGGCCTTGCCTTTTACGTTCATTTCGCACTGATGCACTTAGGAAAGTCTTTTTTCCTCCTCCCTGCTATGGGCTAAATAGCAGTGTAGACTGGGTTTTCTAACCGTGGATGACAGCCAGTCTACGAGGGACCAACTCTGAATTCCAAACATTGGAAACAACACCATTATCGTTCCCAAGATTCATAGCATTCACATATAATAAAGCAAAGAAATCTGTGTAAAACCGTGATACGCCCTGAAGGAACATTAAAAAACACCTTTGATGAGATATTAGAAATTTTGTATGTCGATATATAAGTGGGGAGGGAGAATAGATTGCACCTAGTGAGGACTTTGAAAATCAGTATTAGAATCAGTATTCGAAATCTGGATTTCTACCTGGGTTCGAACACCGATCCTTTACCACATTGTAGACCTAATACACATGTATTTATGAAATACGCCTTCTTATCGAACAAAACTGTTACATGCATATACGCAGATGTAAACATATTTAAAACATCTTTGTAGGTTGATAATATAAATTTTACAATAAAATTTAAACAAAATTTTAAAAAATATTTAAAATTTACAAAAGGTGAGGTGTTTTACATTCGTAGGTTAAAAACGGCAGTAATGGAGGATGAGACACTGACGTATAAAGCAAATCACTGTACATACCGACAATTGACATTCCTCCCGTCAGAAAAAACATGCCATGCCATCCTATCGTATCCTTCAACTCTACCGTTAGAATTGCACCAATCGTTCCTGACACCGTCTGTAAAGACAAAAATATAGGGTAATTAAAGATGAATATATTAAAAATAAAGATTCAAGGAAGTGTTTGGTCATATACTGATCTATTTTGAATTTAAACATAAAAATATTAAGAGAATGGGATTAGACTCAAAACACACACACGCACACACACACACACACACACACACACACACACACACACACACACACACACACACACACACACACACACACACACACACACACACAGAGGCACGCACGCACGCACACATTCATTTCATCCGGTGGTGCTTAATCTTTGAACTTACCATCGCAGAAAAGACTGTTCCTGGAGCACCTACACATATATGGGCCACGGCTCTCGAACTAGCAAACGGCAACAAAGCAAAATTTCCAGCGAAGCCCAAATTAATTAAACACATCCAGATGAAAAATAGGGGTTTGCTAACCAGTTCTGTTACGTTTAATGTTATAGCAAACACTGCAAAAACTGAAGACAGGCACATCATGGACACCTGCGAAGAAAACATGAAAATGGACGAATAACCGTAAAGGTGACTGTAAACAAGTAGCATCAGAACAGATCATTCGCGTTTTTTAACAATTTGCCTTTTTTTTAAAATTCAATTCACCCCAAGCAATTAAATAATTAGTAAATGAAGGAGAGACGTTAGATGTATAGCTGGAATAAAATATAGTATGAAAGGGGAAAACAAATTCTAAACAAGAAACAAGGGACAAACCTCTACTCCTGTTAAAAAAATCCCGGGGAGGAGTGAGAACAGGGCGATAAAATAATAATAAATAGTCAGGCAGAGATGTTGCATATAAGAAAATATGAATAAGAAATAGTAGGAAAAATAAATCTGTCAGCTCATTAATAAGTATTAAGTATTTATGCGGAGATGGGTACGTATTTCCTGACAAAATTTTATTTTTCCAGTTATTGCTATTTTCTGGGATATCATCTTATAGTCGACACTAGGGTCGATACAAAAGGAAAATTCAGTTAATTCTTGCGAATATGATTATCCTAGAGAAAAAAAAAAACAGCATTCGTACAAACAACTTTTTACAAAGATTTCATAAGTGTATCTCTAAGCGGGGCACTATTTAGGGGAAAAGTAAGCATTGTCTAAATATGGTGAATTTAAAATGTTATGGTTGTCCAGTAAGCTGAGAATATTTGTGATTCCATTTTGAGACAATGAAGAACGAAGCAACAGTGGCGAAATCGAAAATATGGACTCTAGCTTTTGTTAATATTTTGGTGAGGTTTATTTAACAACTTCTTTTCTTTGTGTATATTGCATTTGGCCCTGTAATATGCAACCAAGTCACAAAATATTGAATAGAAATAAAAAATACGATGACGATGAAGAAAAATAAGATATGTATATTTAATATCTTATTTTTCTTTAATTATAATGATATAATTACTATAAATTAGATCGATCTCTTTCATATGTGAACTATTTAAAATAGAATGCAACTGAAGACTTCTTACTCTGAATGAAAATTTGTCAGCCACAATTCCCCATGTGATTCGTCCAATGGCATTAAAGAGAGATGAACATGCACCGACAAGAGATAAGAAATAGTCGTCATTAATAAAACTCTGACCGTAAGCCTGCAAAAGAAAAAAACAGATCGGATGAGTTAAAGGAGAAAAAAAATCAAATGCAATTAAAAGCCAAGAGTTCAAAAACATTTCATATGAGGAAAAAAACACGTGTATTTCGAATATAGGCGTTGCTTGGATTAAAAGAATTTGCACCGTAATTATTACTTTCTTAAATACAAAATCAAAACCAGATCAAATAAACAGATTCCATCCGCCAATCTATCTACGTGCGTATGTAAGATATATAGACATTAATATCTAATATACATAGATTATGGGAAAAATTACGTTTTAGATGTATAGAGGATACATATACACAAACACACATACATACACACACTTATATAGACACACGTCCACCCACTTATATATCTCTTTATATATATATATACACAAGCCTAATATATATATATATATATATATATATATATATATATATATATATATATATATATATATATATATACCCATTTATACACACACATACGCTCATATATATACATGCACATACACATATATAGAGACTCGCACCCATATATATATACACACACACCAATATATATATACACACACACATATACACACATATATATATATACAAACACACATATATATATGTATACACCCCCATATATATACATTATAATTATTTATTTAATAATTTATAACATAAATATGTTATAAAATCACTACAAAAATAGCCAAATAGCTCCGGTGTCTTATCAAGTGATACATACATAACCCACCCACCTCTACCATCTGATCGTATTTTTTTTTATTTTAGCATAGATCTTTTAATTGGTTAATCGAGACATACCCACAAGTGTATTTTTTAACTCTGACCTTATGCACCCCCACTTTAACTTCCGAAAAGAAGTAACGATTTGTTTTTGAATTTCCCTAATAAATCATTTTTATCACAAGTTATATAGCATCGCCTGAGTAAGTACAATCATTGTACTGAAACATGAAAGCTTTTGTGTAGCGATGTAAAATGTTTTTATTATAATCTATTATAATAAAAATATTATAATATATATATATATATTCATTCCTTTTACACATGCTACTAGTTTATCATTTAACTAAAAATATTTATTTTTTATTACATAAGCGTGCGCGCGCACACACTCGCACTCATTATGAATCTCAATGTTTTATGGATATTAATCGCCGTCAGTTTTACTGGTAACGTCGCGAAATTTATGGCGAACCAGATGCACTTAACATGTGGCATTTCATCTACTTATAAAACCCTATCGACTTTTTGTCTCCTCTGACGCGTCTAAAGGCCAGTAATTATTATATTGTAATCTATATTGACGCCAGTTATCTCATTTTCAAAAGGTAAGAAAGTAAATTAAAGTTTACATATAAATTGTTTTTAAGTCACTTTCACACTAGACTGCAATGATAGTTTTCTGTAAGATTAATATATGACCATGTGCTTCACCTTAGATAAAACTTCCAATTTCTACGTTGTTTTGCCTTTACAGTGTAATAATAGAAAATGTATCTTACCTTCCAAAGTGTCAACATAAAAGAAATACCGGTGCCATTGAGAACAAAAATGAACCAGAGTTTGTAAAATGTTTTCGTTTTGAACAACTTCAAAGGTCTCAACATTCGTTCACGTCTACTTTCCGACCTGCAATTTATCAACAATAAATATATTAATAAGTTACTCTTACGCTATTGTCCGTTTAAATTATATAGACCAATTCCTTTTACTAGTTATAGAATAGAGTATCTCTTATTCCCTGAGATGAATCATTGCCAGTATTTGGTAAATTACTCGGACTTGTATTCTAATTTTTGTCGTTCGTAACACGTTTCGGGTGATGTGTTCTCAGGCTCTCTTCAGGTTTATATTTTATCTGATAATCTTCGATTTGTTTTTTCTTTTGTATTTCTTTACACAAGATTGCGTTTTATATTTGAATGAGACTAAAGAAACTACATACTGTATTTCGTACGATATAAAATGCAATTCTTCTTCCCCCACCCCACGCTCACTCAAAAATTGTCTGAAAAATATCTCCATGCGTTTTATACTCCGATGCTTAGGAAAGAGGTACTCGATTTTAAAATCTAAACAAGCGTGATTAACGCACTCGATCCATGATTACCCTTGACAAAGTACAAACAATACGCGGGTGCGTATTATACAATTGGAAGTACGATATTCTTAAGTCTTTGTTTTGGGGTTGCAGTCCGAGAAAATATCCACCAAGTTAAGAACCAAGACAAAAGAGAGTGTACAGAAAGTATTTGTAGCAGGATTTTTTTTTAATGGGAGAACCTGTCTTGCAAATTGGCGTTCAAAATACTGACTTTTTGAATCAATGATGTCGCTAGAAAAAATCAGCAGAGAAGAAATTCAGAAGGCTTTGGCTTTTGTTAATCTTTTGCAGGGTTTTATTAAAGATTTTTTCCTTTCTACAAATTGTATGCAAAATATCCAGAGAAAATCAAATTTAAACTCAATACTTTAGTCACTAAGCAAGTCGTATGAGCGTGATCTTAGTATATACATTTTTTTTTTACTTTTTTTACGTTCACTGTTACGTGTAGTTTTATGTTATTTTTATTATTGTTTACAATTGTTTTAATTTGTTTGAGTGAAATGGCAAATTTAGATCAGAAAAGGTCAAATCTGATAAGATTCCCATTATTTATCTTAAAATTTTAAGATAAAATAAATTTTAAATTGACTTTGCCATCTGATTTATTTACTAAAGTAAAAACTGTTTGCAGAGAGAATCCAAGCAGAACCTGACATTTATAAATTGGAATATTCACTGAATACTCGCATACAGACACGTGAGACTTGATTTCTTATTACTACACTTTTTAGTGGATACATGTGTTTGCGTTGGCACCCTGTTATTTATAAACAGTGAAGTTAATATCAACCGGCCTAGAAATTGAGATGTCTTTACTGAAGGAAAATGTGCCTTTCGATATGAATAGAACATGCATCCTCTTTTCCATCAGGAAAAACACTTCTTTTACTGAAGTGTGCTCTTACCAATTAGCTTTGAATCTGCTAAACTAAGGGGTCAATGGAATACCCGAAAATCAGTCAAATGTTCCTGAAATCAGTTTCACGTCACCCATGCACAATGAAGGATTTGCATTATCTTTGTAAAAACCATCACCATCGGAAAACATTGGCAAGAATAAAGCAGATGCAAATGCTACTCAAGAAGTTCAGTGTATGACACAATTGTCAAGACTTACTAAAGTTTTACTGGTATTTATATGAACTTCAAAAGAATAAACCCTTATGACATGACAGAGCAATTACCAGCTTGTACAAGACTCTACGAACATCCACTCAATCACCTTCACACATGAATCCAACCGTCTACCCAGAGCTGGCCAAAGTGATTTGACAACAAGATACGGTCCCATTCTTTTACTGTCTAATAACGAGGTTCTCTGACCCACGTGATGTGCAGTAAATGATACTGTATTTGTAATAGTACCCGTCGGGTCAATAATATATGAAGCCCCATGGAGTGACGTGTATGCTGTACAGTTCGTTGACTGAGTGACATAAGTGTTGAATTGGTATGGCTTTTGGTTAACTGGTTACGATTTGTGTGGGCACACTGTAGTTTCGACGTGTTTTTGATGCCTGTTTTGAATTCACATCTCCATCTTGTACGCCTGCTACTACAACATGAGAAAAATCCATGAGTAGCTATTTTGCAGATAAAATAACACATCGTTCTTTTTCCAATTGTTATTCTGTGGCAAAATGATGTTAATCTCGTCCGCGTGCCAAGAATGCACGCCCCGTCGATCGGGAGTCAAGAATACAACGGACTGCATGCATCTGCAGAGAATTAAACCCTACAAAAAAGGGGGCCGCCTGTTTATTGTACTTATGTTCTACCTTTTTTTTTTTTTGACTCCGTGCAAACCAAACCTATGCGTAACTTTTTATTCTCGTGCAAACCAAACCTATTTCTGCAGTTTTTGACTCGCATGCAAGGAGTTAGTCACATTTACTGAGTATTTTCTACAAGCGATGGAGGGCGAACTAAGTCTTTAATATATAGCACTTCAGTTTATAACTTATTTTAACTCACCTTTTAAATATATTCCTGAAAACGAATTCTGGAACGCTCAACCTCCGACTAAGACGTCGGAACTCGAGCACCAGTCTTTCAGCTGTTGAGGGTCGTCGTCGTTGATTGGATGTTTCATCGAAATGAACCCTTGCGTGCATTCTGCGCATGCCTGGTTCAATATTCTCTTTTTCTAGCGATCCTTTGAAATTATATTTGTGCTTTTTGTCATTCTGGTCTTCATTTTTGTCTTCGGTTTTCTCGTCGATTTCGCTTATGATTGACACTGTTTTCTTCTTTTTTGGTTCGTCATGAGGTAATATTTCTTTGGAATTATCAACAGCGGATAGCTTAGATATTGTTGGCAGTTTTTCATTCGAATCGCTGACAAAAGACGGATTGTCATAATACCGATTTATTGCGTCTCCTGCGTCGTCCGAATCATCTGTCAAGACAGTTGTTGTGGACACGTTCGAGGTGACGGTGTTGTATACACCTTCGTTGTCCGTATCCGAATCGGAGTCTTCTGAATTTCTCTGGGATGACGCCTGACTCTCCTTCCCACGAAGCTCGTTTATGTTTACTGTGGTAGCCGGAAGTTCCTCGTACGAGCCATCTGATGTTGCTGTGCTGATTTCCGACACTCTTCTGACCCGGTCTGCATTTGCATTGGGCACTTCTAATCGATCAGTACTTTTCTTTTTTTGTTCCAAATATCCACGTCGTTCCGCCAAAGAAACTTTCATGCTAACAGTAACGATTTGCTCCTAGCAATAAAGAAAAAAAAAGAAAAACAGAAATAAAAAAAATATATATAGGCATTGACTTGGGGCATTAATCAGTCTAGATATTAACTGCAGTGTACCTGAGATATCATATAGGTATTTCCGCAATAAAATCATTTGCTATCCCAAAAGAGAATTCAACATTCCAGAAATAGTTTAATTTTTTCCAAATTGAATCTGATTTCTGATCAGGTATTTTTATGATGCAAGTACTAATCGAGCAAACACAAATAATTAAAAATAGAAAGCTAAATTATTTTTAAAATACCACGTTCCTTGGGGACGTTGGCGATCATGACTCTCCCTAAGATTCCTTTCCTTTATTATCTGTGAATTACCATGTGTTCTTGGGAAAGATAGTGGAGTGATTTCACAAAACTTTTTCCACGGTTTCGGAATTCAGATTTTATCTTCCCTTCGACTTGGTTGCCATCCAAGCCTAGAGTATATTCTGCTATTTAACCCATAGCTGGGAGGAGAAGAGATGAATTCATACCTTTCCCAAGAGTATTTTGTGCGAAAGTGAACGCAACAGCATTGGTCGGAATTTGAATTCGGTTCGCCGATCCCACTTCCCGCTACGATGACTGCTACATGCACATCCTTCTATGCAATATAAAGTATAAATACAATATTTAAATATATATATATATATATATTCAATGAAAAAAAAAGAAAATAGTCGCGATGTTTAGCCAACAAATATTTATAGTAACCTCATCATCTATTTCTTAATGATACTTTTTTAGACGCTAAAGGGAGGCACAATGGAAACGAGTTTATGTAACAAAAATGTTGTCCCACGCATATTTTGAAGATTATCTATTTTAAAATAAAATGAAGAACTTTCATTCATGAAATATAGCAGAAAGGGGGGCATAAATATACTATTGTGAAGCGTCTATTCAGTACAAATACACAAGAATTCGAATTTAGACAAAGTGTTTCGAACTGTCGTCTTGATCCTAACTTCCTAAATTACGGATGTTTTATTTTAAAGAAACTTTAACAGCCGATTCTAAAAGTGTGCTACCTTTTTCTTCTTTTTTGGCCTTTTTAACAGTAGAACTCCAATCAGTTGAATGACAGCGTAAATAGAGCTCAGAATCCAAAATATGGACGGAACACGGTCCAAAATCGCTTTCTCTTTGAAGTATCTGGAATAAGGAAAATCGTACAAAAACGTAAGAGTCACAAAGAGAAATATGCGCAACTATACTAAATATTATTTCTCTACCAAACGCATATTTTTTCGCATAGTCACGTATAATCTATGCTAGAGTAAAGTTACTACATTTGATGGCATTAAAGACAAACGAACATATCAGACGCACCCCCACCCCACCCCATTTCAGCAGGGTATATTTCAACGACGTATATTTGGGGGGAAGCTGTTAGTGTATTTGAGCATGTATTGTTTAAAACAAACTATCTGCAAATCAACACTTAATTATATAAAAAGAAAACGATTACTGTATATAAAAAGCAAGCTAGCAGTACACCTGAACATAAAACAAGAAATCATCATAGTGAAAATAGCCTCAATTGATTGTAGTAATAAAACAGGATGTCACTGGTACAAATTCCTTTTACAGTACCGACAATAATAATGATAATAATGACGACATTGTCTGAGTACATAATAACATTGTAGAATCGGTTTAGGTAGAAATGACTATTCGTAGTAAAATTATAGCTTACGACAGTGAGCGTTGGGCAGGTTTCAAATTCGAAGATAAGACGCAGGGCGATTTTAGACCATTTTTTTAAAGTTCTGCCAATTATGATGAACGCAAGCTATCGATCTATAACAGTTTATTCATTATTTATCATCCCTCGCTGTTCATTCATTATCGATTATCTATGGCAGTTCATTCATTCATTATCTATGGCAGTTCATTAATTTATTCATTATCAATGGTGGTTAATTCATTCATTTGTTCATTCATAATCCATGGCGGTTAATTCATTCATTCATTCATTCATTCATTCATTCATTCATTCATCATCTTTGGCAGTTCATTCATTCATAGTCTATGGCAGTTCATACATTAACTATAGCAGTTTATTCATTCACTGATTCATTGTCTATCTATCTATCTATCTATCTATCTATCTATCTATCTATCTATCTATCTATCTATCTATCTATCTCAGTCTGTTTAGCTCTCTATTGGTCTATTCATTATAATCGTCAATATAGAATCAATAATTTAATTGAAAAAACCTCGGTGCGAGTTAATGTGATAAATAAAACGTGTATTATACCTCAACGTTTATTCACTTTTAGCTACTTGCTTAATAGCCGCTGAATACAAGAGTTAAAGTCAATATAATGTCAGAATTTTTATTATAATTAGTTTCCAATAAATATGGAGGACTAATCTGTAATTATCTTCAACTAAATGAAAAATATTATGTTACCTTCACCTAATCCCTTATCACCCGGAGTTTAATTTTTGAACATACAGGCTTATAATTTTCTAAAGTTATTTTTGTAATAAAGTGTGTAGATGATCATGATGGAAAAGGGGTGTATGAAATTATTATTATTTAATAATGATACTCGTAAAATAAAGATATATGTGATTTGTAAAAATTATTATTTCTCTAGAGGATATATATATATATATATATATATATATATATATATATATATATATATATATTCAAATAAATCATTATTTCACAGATGTCATCATCATTTTATACAGCAATGAATATTTTTTTATTTCTTCTTTTAATCCCGATTTGTAACACACACATGAACAGGATCACCATTATCGAGATAAGCGCGTACGTAGAACCCACATTTATAATTATTGATTGAGAATTACATTATTCTTCCAATGAGAGAATTTTAATGGTATTGCCTTGACATACTCTCTCTACAATGTACTGTTTGTGCTCATCTATAAACAGAAAACGGATAATAAGATTGATAATAAATTTGTCTCGTAAGCAAACTTATCCCCAATATAACTGTCATAAAAAAAAGAATTGTCCTAAATAATAACGTTTTGGCTTTAGGAAATCACTCTATAATATTTAATTGGTAGGCATCCATTTATCTCACGATATAAAATGTGGCAACCTGTTTGGTCAAAATGCAGTCCCTTGATGGTGAAACTGAAGTGACCTCTTCAGGGCTCAGGTATATGTGGGTCGTGCACTGCCCAGACTACATGCTCGCCGTACCGACAAGATTCAAAAGAATACAGAGCATTACATTTGGGGACGGACTGACGGCAGATTTGCCGAAAGGTTGTCAGTATTGACAGTCAACCGCCTTCGGGACTCAACTTTGTGTTATCTGTCTGGATTTAATGCCATCGCCTTTTCCGTGTTTGGATATAAGCAGAATGCAGTGGAGGTTTAAAATTAGGGTTTTCCTTAAACGGACTGCATTCCTGGGCTGTCGAGCGCCATCTACCCGAAGCATCTGGTTATGAGGCGCCAGGTTTCCGCTTTCGCGCATTCTTCGGTTTGGAGCCGAACTTAATTGTCAATGGCTATTTGAGGCGCATGCTACGAAAGCATTTTATAGAGAGTAGGAACTTGTCCCAACTATCACCCCCGGTTATGATAACCTTTGCAACATATATAATGTACGTATATAAACATTATATACGTACATTACGATTTTTAGAAGCTCACAAAAAGTTAACGTTTTTTAATATATAAAACACTAGAAAGCAAAACAAATTACGAAATAGTATATAAATAAACATAATATCGAAAAGTTTGTTAATTTTAAAAAAAGATAGCAGAAACAAAAAATGAAAATATAAATCGGGATTTAAACCGAAAATACTTAATTATTTAACATACAATAAAATATATAATTTATTAAAAAAAAATTATACTACCATTTTGACAATGCTAACTATCAATTGATAACAAATGAACGAGAGTAGAAAATTCAGAGTTGATTAATAGAACTTTAGATAAGCAAATACACACAGTAAAAATAAGACAAACGATCTGCAGGTTATTTGTACAAAAATAAATAAATACTAATACAGAAAACCCCGGTAACTGTGAAAAAAGTTGAAAGAAATAATAATAAACAATACATATATAACTTCAAATAAATATAATAATGATAATATATAATACATGAAATAAAATAAATAATATTTGCAAATTATATTAAATTATTATATAACTTTTAAGCAATATTTACGATTTTCAGTTAAACTTAAAATCCGTTTTTTTTTTTTTTTTGGAACTTCGACAAAATGTCTAAAATGTTCAAAATACTACCATAAACCTTTAATTAATAAGTATTATTATTTTGAAAGTGAACTCAATAAATATTTAACTCTGCTACACTTATAGTGTCAAATCAGTGTGTGACTATTAGTCAGTCCAGAATTTAAAAGCAAAATCTTGCTTAAAATTAGAAGAGGTAAAATTGCGAATGAAGGACGGTTTGTATGCATAATGTGAGAAATCAGGACCTAACTCGCTTCTTTATGTGGTGGTAAGGGGGTGGGGGATCAATTACTCTTTAAACATTTTTTCTTACCTTTCTTTATTTGCTTCTTCTAATGTTGGGCTTATGTTGCTTGGATTTAAAATGGCTGTAATAGCTTGGTTAAATATGAAGGCCCCAGCAGCGAAGCCCGAAACAACAAAACCACTAGTTATACCTCTCTTTGAATCATTCCACTGTGAAGAAAAGAAAAAGAAATACATAAATATTGTTGTGTATATTTATCAATAATTGTAACGCTGTAGGTAAAAAAAAATACAAAAACAAAAAAAACACATTCAAACGATGTTTTAAATGACAGATTTTACTCCTTTCCTACATAACACGTACTTTCTATTGTTAAAAATGACTTTACTACCTTTTGATCCATTATTGATTCTATTAGACTGGAAAAGCGATGTTTGTGTTATGAATAATCAAGAGTGGTCTCACCTTGTTTTGTGACTCTCCTCTTTGAGAGAACTATTTCTGTTTATTGGGACTATACGCGAACCTTGTATTCTCAGTTGAATAAAGCTTTCTTAAAGTCTACACCTGCGTACTTTTGTCATTACAGTCTGTGCTGTTTCGAAAGAGTAAGATAAGCCGAAGCAAAACTTTAGACATGGTTTGAATATACGTTTTGCAATCAAATTTTCACCACCAGTAGTTTTATGACAACTTCAACAGCTCAGTTTTGATGCGTAAAACAGAATCAAACAAAGCAAAAAGAGATTTGTTTTGCAATAAATATTAATGTTCGAGAAAATCAAAAAAAAAAAAATGTAATTTTCTTCAAAACACTAAATTCGCAAATGGATAAGTCAATTGTTTAAAATTCTAAATGATGTAATTTATTTTTTATATATTCTATTATAACAATACACATTTTAAAATTAGAAATATATTAATTATAGGACTGAGTCTAGCAAAAGACGGAAAATGTCTTCAGATAAAACAGTTCTCTTCATTCTGACGGAGATACTTGTGTAGGAAATGTTTTCTTTTCGCGTAATGAAAACAGAAGAACCACGGGTGAAGCTAACAACGCAGAAAAGATTTAATAAAGTGATAATTGGTTTTAAGAATTTTACCATTCATTACAATGCAATAACTTTATGAAGACCAAATAATTATTCTAATAACTTAACCAGCAAGAATATCGACTGATTGATTTATTTTTACGGCTTATCAACCTATGTGAGTTATTTAAAGAGAAGCATATTTTGAATTGTAAGAATAACTCTTTTTTGCGAGTGGATGTTGCATTAACGATTTTTTTTTTTTTAGAATAACAATGATTTTTCCATATACAAGTTTTAATATTTACTCCATAATTTGGGGAGGAGATGAAATCATATTTTTCCCAATGGTAAATGCGTGTATAAATATATGTAAGGAATCTTTCATTCCGAGCCATTATCCATTACACCACCCGCACATCCAAAGTATCGACTAAGCGAAAAAGAAAATCAACATTATTAATCTTTTTACACACTGCCTACTCTCTCGTGCCCAATAAGTTTGGAAGAGGAGTCTGCTTCTATTTTTTCCATTTTTTTACCACTTATTTTGACCCCTACAACCTAGTTTTTTCTTAATACTTCACGCAGACTGCTACGAGTTCTGTTTTAAAATAGCTACCAATTTATTTTTATCCTTCCCAAACTAAGAATTCACTAGTTATTAGCCCCCATCCCCGGACTTATTAGGCATGGGAGAATATTTCATTACTGATTATCAATCAAATTACAATTGATCAAATTATTTTACGTATTTTAGATAGTAATAATATATAATTTACAATATAAATTGACATAATATAGATAATATATGTATAATGTAGATATAATATCTTATATCCATAGTATTAGATAGCAAAATTTTCCAGCGTCTTTATTTTTTTAAAGATTTTTGTGTCTGTCTTATCTCTAGTTTTCATAATAGTGAGCACCGATAACTTTTACAAATACCTAATATATATTTAACTATCTTAAAAAATGATAAACGTATTTTCTCTTAAGCTGAAATACAAAAATTCACAGAGACTCAGACATTGGTACGCAACAGAAATAGATGGAGGGAGCTAGTCAGGTGTTCAATTGCATAGCGACATTACGAAAACACCTGGTCAGGGGAATGATGATGAGGATGTACATGGCTTTGAACTCCACTTCTTGTATAAATGGATCCAGTTAGATGATGCATTTGTGACGTAATAGCTAAAGAGGTAGTGTAGACGTGACAATATAACTACCAGAGCCATAGACTGTACTACTACTACTGTACTGATGCGGCATTCACCCTGGGCGGATTGAGCCGGCTTCTTCCTGTTATGAGAAGAAGATTCGTGGGATAAATTACAGAAGTAGGGTCATAGACTGTAGAGAGGATTAAAATGCCGTTTCCCCATGGGAGTGATTGTTTTCTTGTGCAACAGTAGCACGTGAAAACTACAGCATCCACAGCTTATATAAGAACTGGATCACTGATTAATGACATGAAAATGGAAAATTGTATCAAATCACATTGTACGGAATACACTGCATACTATGCGGCTTCGTAATCATCGACCAACAAGGGCACTATTATCGACACTGCGGCACGAGAACATCGTTACTGGACCGTGTTATATAAGCCAGAAATTAGACTTGCCTGACATGAGAATCGATCTCCTTCACATACAAATCCAGATATTCACCTAGGCCATAGTGATCTGCTTTTACTGTCTAATATCAAGGTCCTCTGACCAACGTGATGCGCAGTAAATGCTTCTGTATTTGTAATAGTATCCGTCGAGTCAATAATGATGAAACTCCATAGATTGCAATGTACGCTGTACAGTGCGTTGAATGAGTGACATAATCTGGAAATGAGACTTGCCTGACTTTTATGGCAGACAGTCGAGTTCGTATGCGGAAAAGACATGAAATTATGAATGCAGCTTGTTAGCAGAATGTTGTATAAATTGTTGGTAGATTTATAATAGCATACATTATTCGCAAAGACTACTTGAAAAAGTTTGACTTGACAGGTGTAATATACATCATAACTTACAGCAAACTATTTGCGTTCCTTTATGCTTGCTATATTTTCCCAATATCGATGATTTTATTCCATCAAGATAATAAAAGCCCGACCACCACCCCCACAATTCGAATTTCCGGTATTCTTGTTTTCAGAAATTTACTGGATTATTTTGCCGGCCAAACAGAAGTCGCATAATAACAATTTGATAATACAATTCTGATCCCTTCCCCAATTAGGCATCTTTCTCATCTCTACATCATCATCGACTCTTAGAAGCTTACATTAAACTAAAAGTTGCTGGATATCTGTACTATTTCATAAAAGACAATACTTTCAATGACTATTAGCAAAACAATAAGTCAGTTTGTTATGTGCCACGCGTGATACACGCTTAGGCGATCATATATCTTTCGATACATGACTAACGAGGCAGATTTTTCCCGCAGCAGGTTGACCATTTGTCATCCAAGGCTATAGAACCCGGTCTGTCCTGCTATTTACCCATAGCTGGGGGAGAAGAAGAGGATACATACTTTTCCCAAAGTTATTAGCACGTAAGTGAATGCAATGGATTCGACTGGAACCCGAATTCGACCCAAGCCGCTATCCATTACTCCACCGTGCCCTCCCACGCAAAACAATATTACTTTATTATAAAAATATTAAAAAGAAAACATACTAAATACATAAATGTAAAAAAAAGAAGCTAAACTATATAAATTTAATAAATATAATAAAAAATGCAAGCATAAAAGGATCAAAGAAAAGTAAAATTAAAGATAATGTAAATTGTTTGATATTATCCACTGCAACTTTAATAAGGCTTTACTCTTCACTGTCTTCGAAATTACTATTATTAATAAACAAATTATATCGGTTAAGTGATGCTTAAATTGTTATTGTTCTATATTGTATCCGTCTTTCTTGATCATTGAATAAATACGGCTGCCTTTTGTTACTTACTGTCCTTGTAATATCAATTAATATTCTTTGGCGGTTTTTATTTCACGATTCCGATACAAGGCAGTAAAAAATAATTCACACGCTCTAGGGTCAATCGACAATTGGGCGGAATAAAAAGTGCACCAAAAACTTTATTTTTGCAGCGAAATGTGAGAAAATCCAGTGATTTTGTATGATACACCAAAGAAGGTTTTTGTCAAAATATTGCCATTCTTTATTGAACATTTTTAACTTCCTTCGAAAAGAAAGAAAAATGAAAAAAAGTTCAAAATTGTTGAAAAACTAGAGAGAAGATTAATTTCTACAGTGCTTACCACACAAGTTTAACAAAAAATATTCAAAATAAATATAAGGTGACAAGATACGATTTATAACAATGTAGAATCTTCTCGTGTGGTGACGATTAAAAGGCCTCTTTACAGTCTTGTAAGTTCTGTGTGCTTCGGTTGATATTTGCTAGTTTCATCGGTATTTCTATGATCCAGAATGAAATTAAACATTTTGGGAAAAATTATTATAGCAAAAAAAAGAAAAAAAATAGATTTTATCTTAAAAGTTTTCTTATTTGAATTTTTGGGAATTGTATCAGGATTTAAATGAAGTAAACCTTAATAACGCCCAAATCGTGTCATAAAAAGGAGATTTCCAAGCATTTAGTATATCTTTAAATCTTTATATCTTTAAATGGTAGCGGGGGGGGGGGTCTGAAGAACTGAACCTTGTGCAGAGCGGAAGATGCACATTGAAGGAATTTAAAACTGGCTTAAAAAAAAAAAACTTGGAACATCTGTTTTTACATGAAACAAAACAAAGCTGTATAAGTAAAAAAGTATATTAGTAAAAAAAAAAAAAAAAACACTAAGAAACTACTGCCACACTTTTTTGAATTTAAATCCTTTTTTATCGATGGTTGATCAGTTAAAAAAATTTTTATATTAAAACTATGTAGCGAAAGAGACTTTGCCAAAAACGATCTTAATACATGACCAATTGAATTTATTATTAAGATTTGAAAAGATGCTAAAAAAGGAGAATTTTACCTTCATGGCTGTAGCGATGGGGATGCCATAAGCAATGCCAATTCCTAATCCATTGATGAAGCCGTAAGTGGCAAGCACGGCCAGAAAAGAATGTTGCACGGCCCAGGCAGTTGTTAAAACTCCAATACTAAATGGAAATCAGGACAGTATAATTATAAACATTTTGCAAAATTACTTTATAAGCACTGAAGTTATAAAACGAACAAGGAGCATGAAAAAAATTAATCAAATTAATACTAAGACGGACTACTGCTTAATTACATTATATGCATGCATGCATACATACATACATATATATATATATATATATATATATATATATATATATATATATAGAAAGTGCCTGAAACCATACCACAGCTTGACCCAAGCCGTCTGAGTGAAATTGGGCAGATGGGAGTGTTCGTCAATGGTTGTGCTTACACGAAGTCACAAGCAATGATGACTGAAAGTTTCGGCGTATTGGCTTTGTTTAAACAGTTGATCACACCAGATGATCCGCTCTCTGTAAGAAACTCGGCATAGTTGCAATTTAAACTACAGGTGAGATCTGTGGGTGTTTAACAAACACAAATGTGTCTGAGCAGGCGTTTGCAATAGTTGGTTGCTTGTTTTTGTTTAGCGACATTTACGGGCTATTTAATGCTGAAATCTAAATATTTTGTACGCAATTTTTTTTTTTAGATAATAATGGTTTAATGATACAAGTCTTATTAATTAACCCATAGCTGAGGGGAAGGGGAATTTTCGCGTAAGTGAATATAACGAACCTAACTGGAATTGGAACTCGGCTCTCCGATTAACACTTCCGAGCCATTATCAATTACACCAACCGCACATCCAAGCTTGCAGCACCTTCTATTCCCCAGCGGTTACTCATCTAGGTACTGACCAGGTTCGACGTTGCTTAACTTCGGTGATCGTACGGGAACTGGTTTTTCAATGTGATATGGCCGTAAACCCCACAATAGGTATATGCTACCCACGTGTATGTGTATGTGAGTGAGAGAGTGAGAGAGAAAGTGTGTAAAGAAAAGTCATGTAATAACGTTACTGGTATCATGTAATACAGTAATACCTGCTTCTTGGTCGAGTAGTCAACGACTAAACCGTGTTCCTCCAACAGGCTTAACAGGTGCGGAGTGTGGTTTGACATTCTGAAGAATGAAAAATAAGACCTGTAAAAATCTGGGAGACATCTCTTAGTTTATGCGTATCTATGTCTCTAAGAGAAGAACACTCTGATGTAACTCTTATGATCACAGCTACACCAGACTTCTTACATCAGTGTGTCTCTGGTTTATTTTGGAGAGAATCGATGAAGCGCTGTTTGATCTCAGACAGCTGCACAGTCATCATTTATCTAACATTGTTTGTGTTTGCTATTTCTGTTTTGCAGGGATCATGAATAGGCAGCGGTAGTGGGTCTGTTAAGGTGTTGGATGTTTGGGAAAAGAAAACTGGAGATTTCATTCAGGTCAAGGGAATCATGAAAAAGGAACAATTTTGCAAAGACATCCTATATCACCCGGTCTACGTATAATTGGAAAAATTCACCTTCCAACAAGATAACGATCCAAAACATACTCTTCGAAATTATTTCAAAATTACCGAGTCAAAAAAGTTACAAAATTTTAGAAATTATGATTTCACTTTTTTCTATGCTCACGAAACATATCTTAATGTAAACAATGACAATATATTATGAATTGGATTAAATCCGACAATTATTTAGTATATTTTCTGTTATTTTTATACTGTTTAATTTATTATCACTGTTCAATTAAAACAGAATCCTTTAATAATTATAAAAATAACGTATAAACAGAGAACATATTAAATAATTGTCGGGCTTAATTCATTTCATATGTTATCATTGTTCACATTAAAATATGTTTCGTGAGCAGAAATGATTGATCGAGAAAAATCGTCGAAGGAGTGTGTTTATAAAAACAGTAATTCGGACTTCTTTGTGGGTGAATGGCAAAAGCACGTCAGATCAAATGACGATTCCCATGAGAATTACAGTTTCGATTCCTGTTGGAGGGCGCATATTTTCAACGAAATTTCTCGGACATTCAGGCCGGTTATTGTAATCAATACTGTTTAATTAAAAAACTGAGCATTTACTTAAATAAATTATATCTATAAAAATAACGTATAAACAGAAATATATATATATATATATATATATATATATATATATATATATATATATATGTTTCATTAAAGACGACAGACAAGGTACTACGATTCAGATTTTTATTTAATTTTTCTTGTGTTCGAAAAAGTGCTTTCTTTTCTGGACACAGAGTGTGTAGAAACTGTCTACATGTTCTGTAATTCTGAGCTCTTTCGGCTATACTTTTAGCCATTATCAAAGATGACTTTATTTTTGCTTTTTAACTGGGTGCGTAGGTTGTGTGTATGTTTCTAGATTTACAGGGATGTTTTATTTTCCGAACACAGCACATTGTGGCCGTGTTCATAGTTAATATTATTGAGTGTTGTTTTTTTCTTTTTTATTATTAAGGCTTCCATTATTTTTACTCATTTTTACATGTAGATGAAGTTATTATGTTTGCGTTTTTTACTAGCATTTGAACTCATAAACAATGTTTGTTCGCTGTAATCTTGATTTTCTGGTGTGTTGTTATTTTTGAGAATAAAGTTTTAAATTTTTTGGTAGGAGATAATTAACTTGATTTTTTGTTTGGGTCAATTGGGTTAGTATATTTCTTTGTGATATTTCTAAGTAAAGATTCATCTTGTTTGTAGTTGACGTGCATTTGGCTTTTGTAGAAAAATTTTATAAATAAACGAGAGGATGAATTCTAGTGTACTCTGTTTAGATTCATGGAAGATTGAAGTTTAAAAGCAGTAAAATCGACCTTGCTAATCGAACGATCCTCCGTGGCTCGATCGTTTAAGGCAAGTCAGGCTATATGATGGTTCCGTATAGGATACAGGTTCGATTCCTGTCGGAGGACGAATATTTTCTCTGAAAATTTCTCGGACATTCAGGCCGGTAAATGTTATTAATACTGTTTATTATAAAACAGAGCATTTACTTAAATATTTGTATAAACATAAAAATGTCTTAAAATAATTGTCAGACTTTGTCCATTTCATTATATATATATATATATATATATATATATGTGTGTGTGTGTGTGTGTGTGGTTAGAACGCAAGCTTTCTGACCATTAGACACGGGTTCGAATCTCACTATAATCGATATGCTATTGGTCTCGAGAGAGCGATTCTAGAGTGCGGCACCTTTGGAAAGTGTCTTGTGAGTGAAATTGGGTAGACGGAACCCGTCGATGGCTGTGCTTGGTTTTGAGCGTGCTGGACGTGTTCAGATTGATGTTCACGATCTCTCCTGAAATTCTAACTACGATCTGCTTTTTGGTGACATCAGGGAAAATTAATTTCTTGTTTCTTCTGCCCTGGAGTTGAGGTCTCCAGAAGACGAGTGGTGAGATGACCTCATTCACAGATCTATGACAGTGGCCCACAAACTGGACTCGCCTCGCTTTCACTGTTGCGGAGACAGGGTATACATTTTCACATATTACAAGGTAACCAAAAAAGTTCTGTCTGTTTTTAAAGGAAAAAAAGAAAAACGCTTCACAGTATGTGTAACTTATATTTAGTCTTCGAAGTAATCGCCATCGGCATCCAGCACCTTCTGCCAACGTGTCTCCAGCTGTTCAATGCCCTTAGAGTAGAACTCTGGAGATTTTGAGGCAAAGAACTCCGTGAGGGCTTTGCACAAGTCTGCTTCATTGGTAAAGGATTTCCCACGAAGATGATTATCCGGGGGTGTAAGAGGTGGTAATCTGATGGCGCAAGGTCAGGTGAATAAGGTGGGTGGCACAAAGTCTCCCACCCAGGTTGCTGTATGGTATCCCTGACCACTCGCGCGACATGCGGTCTGATGTTGTCATAGAGGAAAAGCACACCTTTGAGATTCACCAGTGCTGGCTCCTTCTTGCGCAATGCCTGTTGCACACGTTTCAATTGCTGCGAGTATAGGTCTCCAGTGACCGTTTGGCCCATTGGTAGCAGTTCATAATGAACCACTTGACGACCTGTCCACCAGACACAAAGCATAATCTTGCGTGGGTGCATAGGCGGTCTTGCAGTGTGAGGGGCAGCATCCTGAGGAGACAACCAGTGTCTGGAACGCTTGGGAGTTTCGTACAGAACCCACGTTTCATCACTGGTAAGCACTCGATTGAATAAGGATGCGGCACGGTGGCTAGAAAGCAGCGATACGCATGCTGCCACTCGTTGTCCCTTGTGGACCTCCAACAGCGTTTGCGAAAACCACTTGCTCAGTTTGTACGTCTTACCTAGGCGGTGCAGGTGAAGTCTAACTGTTTCATCGGAAACGTTGAACTGTCTTGCAAGTTCACCACACGTTAGACTACTGTCCTCTTCAATGGCCGCCTTCAGGACTCAGTCATTCAAGACCTGTGGTCGTTCACTGCGAGGTTCATCATGGAGAGACAAATCTCCTGACTTGAATTTTCGAAACCAACGCCTTGCAGTACGTTCATCCACAGCACTATCCCCAAACGCTTAACATATTCGGCGACTTGATGCAACTGTTGATATGCCCAATTTGAAGTCTTAAAGCAAACAGCTCCAAACGAGATCTCTAGGCACTTCCATCCTTCTCACAGCTGTCCAGCTTATAACTGATGGCCGGGCATGGTGCGCGTGTTTTTTATAACGTCTGATGTTCCTACTTCCGGCTGTCCGAATTTGAAAACAATTGCTAAACGCATTTCGTATATATTTCAACTTCATTCAATGACTAATCAAAAAACGGACAGAACTTTTTTGGTTACCTTGTATTTCTCCGGTAGGATCTAACCTCCAGGAAATATTTTTATCTCGTCGTAGAAGTTGCCAAATACTTTTTTCTCAAGTTTGCTGATATTGGCCATGTTTCAAAGCCATTCAACAGTATTGACTCAATATAGCCCTAAATATTTGTAACTTAAGCTCAACTCTCAAGGCAGAGACCCAGAACTTATGTAGGTCATTTGATGTGGCTGAAGCCATACCATTCTTTGCATTAAATCCTTTTCAGAAGATTAAATATAAGAGCGTAGGAATTTGTAGTGATTAACTTGATTAAGAACTGTGTTACTTAATGTTATATTTCCATTATTTGTCTTTTGATTTTGAGAATGATTTATGCACGCCATTTTTGTTTCGTTTAAGCAAAAGCCAACAGATTCCAGAGAATCGAATAATACCCTTTGTTTTATTAAGCTAAGCTATGTAAATATCTGTATGGTGTAACTTGATCTGCTTTTTGTTTTATGCTCTATCTCTGAAAATAGCCTAGGGTGTGTGTTTAATAATACTAAATATTTATAATTTTTGATTGTCATGACTTACAAGTAAGCAGGTTGAAGAGGTCGCCAGAAGGAAAGTTTTACCTGAACCTTTTTTAATAATATTTAACATTTTAATATATGTAACGACAGAGCTACATGATGATGCATAATTTATGAAGGAGACATGGTAGATTGTGTTTATAGGACGCGCAGTAAGTGTAACCTTTGTCAGCGTAGAAAATGAAACCGGCAAATCGACTTCAAATTCCGGCCTAGCCTGGTCCGTTCACTTTTGCAATAATGACCGAGGAAAAGATATCTCCCAACTATGGGTTAAATAGCAAGTGTACACTTATCTCTCTAGCCTTAAATGGCAGCCAGTATGGAAGAACTATTCTGAATTCAAAACCGTAGAGAGGTTCACAGAAACCACTTCACTATCTTTCTCAAGAAGTCATAGTAATTTACAGATAATAAAGAAAAGGGGACCTGTGGATAGCCATGCCCGTCTACCTTCTGAATGGGCATGCTCTTAACCTCTCGACAAGTTGGCAGACGTAACAACGACTTGAAGGACATATTTATGGATAGGTCCGGGCACTAATGGAATGACCTGTGTGACATCAATCTCCATCCGGAACCAGACTTTAAAATGAAGGACAAGTGCTTATAACGTGATCTGCATGTATCACAGCTTTTATTTGAAAATTACAATGCTAGGGAGAAAAGTTCATTCTCAAAATCGAACACTTTATTTCTTGTTCATGTCGTATAGAAACATAATCTCTGAGTGAATATTTTATAGCCTTAGAAAACATGCGTTTTATTTTTCAAAGGTAAAGAACGTAAGAACAATTGAAGGCCATTAAATAAAAGGTTTACTCGCAAAAGTTCCACTGCAATTATATGGGTATCTACTTGTGATAATGTCCTTGAAAATGTCGAGTTTCTTTCATTTTATTGTGTACAACTTTTTGCAATCAGCAGAGTTTTTGTGAGCATATGAGCACCTATTATACTACGAAAA
Organism: Acanthosepion pharaonis; assembly: GCA_903632075.3. Lineage (NCBI taxonomy): Eukaryota > Metazoa > Mollusca > Cephalopoda > Sepiida > Sepiidae > Acanthosepion > Acanthosepion pharaonis. The sequence continues at coordinate 287,310 of CAHIKZ030000321.1, forward strand.
TCATTGATAGTTATTTTGATTCTCATACACACTGTCTTTTACTATTTTCTCTCTTCTCCATTCTCTCTCCTCCTCTCTCTCTCTCTCTCTCTCTCTCTCTCTCTATATATATATATATATATATATATATATATATATTGCGGAGGAAATTTCGTTCTGATGAGTTGAACATCTCGGTATTCACGAAATAAAAATTATAAACGAAATGGTTAATTAAAGTCTCTTTTCTTCTTCTTCTTATATATATATATATATATATATATATATATATATATATATATATATATATATATATATATATATATATATATATATATATATATATATATATATATATATATATATATATATATATATATATATATATATAGGATAAGGAACAAATATGAAAACGTTTATAAGTGTAACATGTTTTGCTTTTATTAAATCTTCATCAGAGAATAAAAATCGGAATATGTAAGACATATAAACGTATCCTATTTGTTCTTTCTCTTATCATTCTTTCACGTTAGGATCCATATTTGTTCTGTAATTGATCCCATATATATCATCAAGTATATACTGCTGTGCTTGAATATATTCCAAATGATTATCCTTTACATGAAAGTTTAAGTTTTAGTTGCATATACGCCAAGGGACAAAGATAAGCTATCTCTAAAACGTATATTAGCTATGTTTTTTTGTTGTTCTTTTAACATTGAACACTGTTTATTTTTACACCTTGCCCTTTTTGGACAGTCACTAAGGTCAACACACAGCAGTGACAGTTTATTTCATGCTTGAACAAAATATTCATGCCGCTTGTTTCTGACCTAACTGTCTACTTTTATATTTGCATACGCTCTATCTCTGATATTGAGCACATTTACCCATAAATATAGCATACTTTAAAACTATATTTTTATCACACATACACATACACACATATACATATACATACATATATGTGAGTATTGGGAGTAAAAACGCAGTCTTTCAAGTAAAATATTTGATATATAAGTGATACAGCATGGGTTTTAGGACTTGTCTGTTTATTCTCTTCTTTGTCTTTTCGTTTCCTTTTAGTCCATATACATATGTTGTTATATAGTATGAATATGGGGGTCTGTCTTCTCATTTCTTTTTCTCCACACGCTTCATTTTTCAATTTGTGCGTGATGATTGCCACGTGTATGTAACTCAGAGTTGTACCAAACGGTGTGGAACAAAAATATATATATATATATATATATATATATATATATATATATATATATATATATATCCGGGGTTGAAGCAATCGGACAACTATCCACACTGAAGAGCTGTGATATAGCGAAACAGTCTGTCTGTGGATGACAATATATATGCTATGCTCCCGAAAAATTTGGTTAAGCTCTCTTGAGAAAAAGGGTAATTTTAAAAACAGTGGCTCATACTGCTATTAACGCATTGCTCTTCAACTAAATTCAGTAGAACTCTCCGGGCCACTGACGTATTTCCCTTCCTCTCTGCTGTACGACAATAGCCAGGGGTAGAATCTCTGACGGATACCAAATCGGTCTGGTTTTGAAGCAAACGCACGTCTAGCCACACTGAAGAGCTGTGATACAGCGAAACTGTCTGTGGATGACAATACATATATATATATATATATATATATATATATATGCCTCTGTGTGTGTGTGTGTGTGTGTGTGTGTGTGTGTGTGTGAAAGTTTTATTCGCCCAATCCACTATATGATAATATACTGGTAACACTTACCTCATCGTCCAGCAACCGATCAGCGTAGCTATCCGTGGCCCTAGTTTCCTCTCAAGGAAACCCCCGTGCAACATTCCACAACCTTGGCCAACCACAGTTAAAGCGTATATCCATATACTGTCCACATTTCGAATGGTGGTATCAGCCGTTCTGTACTTGAGGAACGAAGTCAAATACGGATTTAAGTTGCCTAAAAGAAAAAGTGTTCGTTAACTTTTTATATTCGTTGTTAAACAATTTCTTTTTAAGTATTTTAAATCTTCAAATACAAAATCTTAATCTCTCTGAAGCTTAATTTCGTCTGACAAATGCCCGCATAAATATAAGGAAGATTGTCGTGTTAGTTTGGGTCGAAAATCAACGTTAAAAATTATGAAAAATCTGAAAGGTATTTCATAGAATCATACCATTATTTATATTGTGAATAATTACTTTGAATACATTTAATCGTTTGTTTTTAATTCTTCTTCTATGTGCAGTATTCCTTCAGGATGTTGGCGACCATGGCTCTCCACAATTACCCGTTCTTTGTAGTTCTTAATAAATTTTGTCTTTTTGTTATCTCTCCTAAACCTTGTTCCGTCATCCATTTACTCAAGCTCGCTAGGTAAGTTATGTGTTATTTTCCTCTGTCCCTCTTGCCTTCAATCTATACGGTGAGTATCAAATTTTCCAAGACCTCTTTTCTGATTATATGTGCCCCAGTAATTCCAACAGTCTCTTTCTGATTTTAAGTATAAGTGTCTGTTTTGTTTCCATTTTCTCTAAAACTATGTCACTAATCCCATGTTCAGCCCATGGTATACTTAGCATCCTTCTGTGGAAAACATTTCTGTTGCTTCCAGTCTCTTCTTCATCTGTTAGGAGATTGTTCAAAATTCACAGTCATATAGAAGGACTGATATCACGTAACAGTTCAGTACTCTTTTCTTTGTTTCTAAAGATGTTTTCCTGTTTCTTAATACTTTCTTTAGCTTTTGGAAGGCAGCTTTCTCTACTCCTATGAGCTTCCGGTCTTCAGTGTCTTACTTTTCCGTCCTCTGTTCAAACACTTCCCAGACTGTTTTACTTGCTTTCTTTTGGTATCTCCAATTCGTAATTTGCATGTTGGGCTGTTTTGCTAACAATCATGTATCCTGTCTCATTGCAATTGAGGTTTAGTCATTTCTTCCCGCTTTCCTTCACTATCTTCTTGTAGTTTCCTTTCTGTGTCTGTGTTAATTACCAATGTATATTTCGCGAATCAAATCCGATGTTTCATTGAGTAAGTTGACAGTTCAAGAAATCAATGAACTTTTCTCATTACTGGCCTGTTATGAAAGCTATCAAGGAAATTAGAAAAAATAAACTTTTAAACTCCTTTCCAGTTAATTGTAATTTGTTTTGACTTGTTACTAAAAACTAAAAGAAAGAAAAAATGTTTCGGTTATAACTTACTGGCGTAGAAAATTATTCAGCCAATCAGATCCATTTAAAATCACGATTCTCAATTAACTTTAGCTTGTTTAGCGAACCAAGACAATGAAAACCGGTGTTTTATAAATGATAACCTTAAAACTTCACATCTATTTCACAGAATGTGTTTTCTCATGCATGACATTAAAGCAATCAGAATATTTATCCCGTTCGACAATAACTATGTGCTATAAAACCCACTTCTTTCATTCACTTTGACACTAAAATCAAAAGAGGTTTCAATATTAAGGCCTTGTTGGTTATCATACGGTAGCTTATGTTGCAACTATTAAAAAAGTAAATAAAATAATTATCATGGTGATTTTCTAAGCGTAGCTTAGATGTGGCACAAGGCCCCAATTTGGGGCACCCAGTGAGGATCAAACTCACTACTCAGTCGTAATTGATCTAGCAAAACAAGATTGCTAACCATCACACCATACTGAAATGCCCAATGAATTTATTATTATGGAGTGAGTGGTTTTTAATCCGTTTTTGTAGTAGTCGAAATCTACCGATAAGCTGACATTATTGACCATAGTAGAATGCTGTGAGTACATCAACATATGTATATTCCATGTTAACTTTGAAATCATCAATTTTACATGATTGTTCTAGATATATGGTTTTATTTAGTATTTTGTACTCCCTCCCTGAATGTTATATTATTATTATTATTGTTTTTATTTTCTTTGATTTCTGGCGTTTACACATTTCTTTCCGGGTCCCGCCCAGGGACCAAAGGTTAGAAATGGCATCATGACACTCTCCACTGAAGAAAATATATATATATATATTACATAGATAAAGCCCTTCGTAAAGTGTGGGCTGTACTTGTCAGAACAATTTTTTGTATATCCTTGAGGCATGGACTTCCAGGAATCCCTTCAATTAGTCTACTGCAAACTTTTCCAACCAGTCCTAGGGCTTCAACTACAACAGGGATTGTTGATGTTCCCATATGCTACATTTTCGAGATTTCTATTTCAAGGTCCTTGTATTTTGACAGCTTTTTGAATATCTTCAAAGATACGTTGCAGTCAGTAGGGACTGCCATATCAATAAGGCGGAACTTTTTTTGTTTGTGGTCTTTAATAACAATATCTGGGCAGTTGGCTTTTATTATTCTGTCAGTGTGTATTGTGTAGTCCCATAGAATTGTAACAGGTCCTATCTCCGTAACCGGGTCTGGGTGGTGTTCATACCATTTTCTTTCAGTTTCCTTCCCGTAAAAGTGCAGATATTGGCCCACTCTGTTATGCCGGGGTTTATTATTATTATTATTATTATTATTATTATTATTATTATTATTATTATTATTTGTGTATGTTATGTTTTATGCTTTGTATCCTGTAGAGCCGGGTCCAAACTATGGTCCTTAGGTCTTATAGGAGAATTGTCATTTAATTGATAACAATTTTCTTAGTATATGGGATCTTCCTAGCAGGGCGATTTTCTGGACAACTTGTATGTTGATGTTACCTGGGACACTGTTAGTAAAATTATACATTCATTTTCTACCGAGGTCCAGAGCTCCGATTACTATTGGTACAGCCTCAGTCTTCATTCCCCATATCCTGTTAATCTCGATTTCCAGGTCCTTGTATTTGGACAATTTCTGGATAATTTTCATGAGGGTGTTTTACTCAAATGGTACTGATACGTCAATAAGCATACATTTCCTGAATTTCTTGTCTTTTATGATATCAGGTCTATCGGCTTTTAATTCCCTGTCAATTTGAATTGGTATGTCCCAGAGGATAGTTACATCGTTATTTTTGTTAGCTGTGTCTAGCTGGTGTTCATATCATCTCTCAGTGGTTTCGATTTTGTGCTTCTTGCATATCTTCCAGTGCACATATGTCGCTACCTTGTTATGTCTATGGGTATATTCATTTTTTGCCAGTTCCGGGCATCCTGAGATAATATGTTCGACAGTTTTATCATATTTTCCGCAGAACCTGCATTTCAGGCTAGTTTCATACTTGATTATGTGATAATGATAGAACCTGGTTGCGAGGCTTTGGTCCTGAGCTGCAGTAATTAAGCCTTCTGTCTCCGCTTTCAACTCGGTGCTCCTCTGCTACTGATGTGTTTTCTCTTGATCCACATCTGCTCATCTGCTTCTTTCGTTCTTTTAGCCATGCAATTCCTTGTCCTTCCATTTTTTTTTTTTTTTTTTTTTTTTTTGTAATTTCATTTGACCAAGTTGTTTTGCTTTCTGTTTTACTCGTTCGGCGTAGATGGTTCGTTTTTTGTTGGTGGGATTTTAGGTATATTAAGCTGTTTCTTGAAGAGTATAGCTTCTTTGTTGATGGGGTGAATTTGATGTTTTACCATTTGTAGGAGAGGGTCATTGGTTTTTGTGTGGTACGCTTCCAATCCGATTGTTTTAGTTTTCAGAGTGAGTTGAAGTTGGATTAGACCTTAGCCTCCTGAATACGTACAAACTATCAACATCTGATTTCGGGTGGTGCCTCCTTATTTAGGTAAGCATTTTTCTGGTCTTGACGTTCAATCTTTTAATGTCATTCAACTTCCATTTAATAATGTTGAAGCTGTATGTTACTAAGAGTATACCTAAAGTGTTGATATCCTTCATTTTATTGGCCCCATTAAATTCGAGTTTCTAGTATCAAACGCACTCTCCTATAAGATTCTTTTCGGATCTTTTTTTTCATAACTGAATGTTATATTCCGTCTCCTTCACTAATTCCTAAGTATTTGTATGTACCATCTTGGTCTCGTTCCTTAATCTTGTTGATATCAAGATCTAAATCTGTAGTTCTTCTTCTTCTTCTTCTTCTTCTTCTTATTATTATTATTATTATTATTATTACAACTACTACGCCTGTTGTTCAAATCTTCTCGTTACAATTGGAATTAAGTTGTACTTTTTTTATTGAATTTGCATTTTTATTGGTTATTTCGGTGCCGGACGAATTTGTTAAAGAGTCACTTTTGCGTACCCACCTTAAAATAAGTGTCGTAAAATCTGTTGCGACAAGAGTAAATTAATTTCCTTCTCGATTTTTTTGTTGATAGGAGACATCACAACTTAAGTTAAAACTTAATAGTAAATAATATACGAACAGCTTCCTAAGCCCCATAACAAATACGTATATCTAAACTTAATGTGATAAAGTAATCGGGAGTCATCCCCCTTGTTTTATGATTACCTCCCTTTGGAGAACTCTTTCATTTATAGAGGACTATAAATAGGCATTGCGCTAGTATCAATTATTCCGAGCAGAATAAAACTTCCTTAAGACTACTCTCGCTAACTTTTGTTATTACACTTCATACCACACAAATTTTATCTTTATGTTTGTTTCTATTTTTATCTCTTTTTTCTTTTTTTGCCTAAGATCCGATACAACTTTTCTGTAGTTCCTATTAGCCTTCTACTTTTTTTTGGCAAAATACCAGAGGCTCTAATCAACACTGAATTGGATAAGCATCTCACCACGCAGGGTGTTCTTTCAGATAAGCAATATGAGTTTCGCTTCTCTAGGTCAATTGTTGATGTGTTACCGTTTATTTCTGAAAGACTCTATCAAGCTTTAGATGAGAATGGTGAAGCTCGGGCTGTTGCTTTGGATACCTAGAAGGAATTTGACAGAGTTTAGCATAGTGTAAGATGAAGTGTTATGATATTTATGCAGGCGTTCCCAAGAGTTCTATCCTCAGACCAATGTTGTTCGTAATTTTCATCAACTATCTTCTTGATAGCATGAGGTCTCAACTCGGTATCTATGCTGATTATACAACCATTTATTGCTGTCTTAATAGTAAGTCTAAGGGGTTCAATAAGATCAATTTGGCAGCTGATGTAAAAGAAATTCTGTTGTTAATTGATGCAAGGAAAGGCTTGTTCATTTTAACGTTTCCAAAACGAAACTGATCTCTTTCAATCGTCTAAGAGAACTCTTTTACCTTCCATCAGCATGGCTGATGCTAACCTCCAAGAGAGTGACTCATTGCGCCTGCTCGGTCTAATGTTTGCCACTGACATGAAGTGGAAAGATTATATTAAATTAATCGCTAAGTCTGATGCCAGGAAATTTGGTTCCCTGTGTCGTGCAAGACAATTTTCCTAGCCAGAATCTATCTTACATATTTATTTGTCCCTGCTGTGAATATTGCTGTCACATCTGATCTAGTGCACCTGCTATATATTTAGAGATTCTTCATAGAATCCAAAGAAGAATCTACAATGTTATTGGTCTTGCCCTGTCATCTCGGCTTCAGTCACTTTCTCACCGCCATAATGTATCTTCCCTATGTCTTTTCTATAAATACTTTCATGGTAATTGTTCTGGAGAACTTTCCTCTATGGTACCTAGGGTTTATGAATTTATGCAGTACTTGATTGTCTGCAAGGTCTCGTCATCTTACAATTTAATTGGCTAGGTGTAAACGTAAGTTCTATGCTAACAGTTTTTTCTCTCGCACTTCTCCCTTGTAGAACTCTTTTTCCGGCTTCTTGCTT
>CAHIKZ030000321.1:300000-337500 GCA_903632075.3 Acanthosepion pharaonis
ATTTTACAAAAGGAATTCTTTGTATTTATCTTGAGCTATCATTAAATTTAGAAGGATCTCTTGCTACCTACAACACTAACCAAAAACTTTACTCCACATCCCTTCCTGTTTTCTTCTGAGATATTAACGATTTCCATGACGGACACGACTTCTCGCCCAGCCATCAAATGTAGTTCTACATTATAATCAAGAAATCAGTTTTCATGTACCTCTTCACCTAATGCACTTGTTTATCTTTGTGATAAAGGCGGTTGTTTAGTTGATTTCATGTCTTTAGCTAATGTTCTTAATATTCGGCATATTTTTCTCTTTCTCTACATTTGAAACGCTAGATTCTTCAAATATTTTCTTGCTGGTCAATCCACTTTTCTTGCTAATTACCTTTTGAATTTTTCGTAAAATCTGTCTTGTGATATTCTTAAAGGCAACTATTATTTTATCGATGTTATCAGTTTCATTTTGGCTTGTTCTAAGATCGCTGTTCCACTTTTCCACAATTTCCAAAGGCGCGTTCACAACTTTACAATATCTTGTTTCGCTTTTGAGCTTATATCTTTCTTGCTATCCATATGTTAATTTTAATTAATTTTTATATATATTTAATTAGCACATCACGAAGAAAGTTATTGTATGTGTTTCTAATAAAAACAAATAAGTTGAAATTCACAGAGTTTATTTATTATACAGGGTGATTGAAAAGTAACTCCCTATTATATGTATGATGGACTCTCCTGTCGAACTAATTTTTACAAGACGGAAGAGTCCATGATACATAAAATAGGGAGTTACTTTTTAATCACCAAGTATATAAATACAATATATATACAGGATTTTTAAAACATATTAGTAGATTAATACTAATTTTATTTTGAAAACATTGAATGATATAATAAAATCTGAAATAATGTTTGAAACTATCTATGGAACAATTAAAATATTGCTTGTTTTTAGCAATTTGTTTTTCATTTTTGTTGGTAAAGCATAGTATGCAAAAAGAAAAAAATATTCACGCAAATATAATTTATAAAATTTAAAAAAAAATTCATAGATATCTTAAAATGTTTCAAAATTCTTGTTTCATTTTACCACATTTGATCGCGCCTAAAATGTTGTCATTAAATAATAAATGTGTTTTAATATTTGAGAAAGAAATTCATCAATAATCATTATACGTTTTAATTTTAACAGTTTTTTTTGTTTTTTTGTTAACGAAAAGATATTAATTTTAGACTAGATTTCAGGCATCACTCCATATTTGGTCTTCAGTTAAGACGAAGTTAAATACTGGGGATTGTAGATTGTCCCCCACATCTGGAGATAATGGCTAGCAGTGAGATAAATATTGAAGATCATAAAACACGAATTTGTTTTAAATATCTTTATTTGGAATCTCTGACTACATAAATATACTTTTCAATATTTCCTTTGGAAATTATGATTGATATATATTGGCATATCAGGCATATAATTACTTTATGCATTTTAAAGTTTATGTTCTATTCTCCGTTGTATGAGATAACAAGAACACACGTATTTGTTCTTAAGAAAATGTTAATTTTTCTTAATTTAGTAGAATGTAAATGTAATTATGCCTCACACTTTCATTCAGCTAATGTTACAAGAGTGTTTGTCTACTCTTCCTTTTAATCAACACAAGGTCACAAGCTACTTACAATACTTGATACGTTTTAATGGTCAGCCATTACGGAGTTTAAATCCTGCTTAACTTTTGTGCTTTCAAAATGGCTTCATTTTAAGCCTGTTAATTTGTTTCTCATAGAACATTCTATGGTCAGTTGCTTCTTCGTCTACATGCTGCTCGATTGTAGACTTCACTTTAAATTGATCTCTGTTTCTGATTATTGTATGGCACTACATACAGTATAATGCACTTTGCATTAAAAAAGCCAACTCAATCCGCGTGAGACTTGCTCGTTCCATTTTTTTCAAAAAATGCTTATCTAATTGCGTTCTTGTCTAATTTGATGACTATACCATTTTTAGATCACCAGCCTTATCAACCTACTCCTGAAACTACGATCTCAAACAACTACACCCTTGCATAGTTACTACCAACAATTTTGGTTAAATTCATTGCCAAAGATCCTCGAAAATGGTCGGTTCATTTTATTGATCCAGAAAGTACCGGATTCTTTCTGCTGTGCTTTATCTTCATAAGAGTCAGATTAGACCAGAAATTAAATATTGCTGCCATATCTGGGTTGGGGTTGCACAGTCTTAACTTTCTGGCTTTGATAGTTACTTAAAATCGCTATACGTGGTCTTGTGAGGGATGACTAATTTTCCACTCTGTCGTTTCTCTCCCATAGACAGAACATTGCAAATCTATCGTTGTTCCAATGGTAAATGTTCAGATGAGCGTCATTTAGTTCTACCAGTTCAGACCATTACCGCTAGAACACGTCATGCTACATCCACAGAATCGAATCATTTCCTTCGTATTCCAAATATAAGTAGGTTCTACTGAGACAGATTTTCTTTTTACAAAAAAAAAATTATTTTGTGGAACAACCTCCCGTGTAGATGCTTCCTCTGAACACTATCATAATCTCTTCAGAACAAGGACCAATTATCTGTCCTTATCTTTACTTCCTACCACCTCCTCTTTCACTTATATCATACGTCTCATTTATCGTAGCTATAGTAACAGTAGCCCTATACCTTGAATGGCTCTCGAACCTTGCCTTGAATGGATTTAGTATAAAAGAATGACCATTATTATTTATTAGACTCTTAGAATGATTATTATGTATTGAACTAAATATATGAAAATGAAACTGTTTCCGGGGATCTGTACTAGTATCGGATTCAATATTAATAACTTGATAAAATCTAAGGTAAAGGGTCAGTGGTCTGTTTTCTACTTGTTAAAAAATCCAAACTTAAGAACAATCGTGATTGTCAATGTGCCGGCTTTACTAGTCATTTAGAACAAGTTCCTTTCTCAATATATGCTCTGAAATATGCTGCCTTCGGAAAGTGGATAAAATACAAGACACAAACAAATTGTATGGACACGTGTTCATTCTTTTACTTTACTATATCCCATTTAAGGAAAATGTCAACTTCAGTAATTTATTTTTCAATCACTTAAAAGCCGCCTAGGACAGCCTTTAAGCTTTATGTTTAGTCGCTTCATATTCATAGCCTAATCGAGGGGAGACTACTTTGTAATTAACCAATCTCCAATTACATTTAAAGTTGAATGTTAGTTTTATTGTTTATTCTAATCCTTTCTAATCAAGCGATGCCTAGGGTTAAAATAATTTTTTAATAAACAGCTTCAAAATTTAGAGGAAAAACATTTTAATAATGTATGTAAATGCTAACGATTGAAAAGAAAACAATATTAAAGAATACCACAAATCATGGAGTAAGAAAATTTTAGGAGCTTACGTTTTTTGTTTTGTAAATTGGGTTACTTCTATTTTTATTAATTGTTGTAGTAATAGGAAGTTCTTTTAGGGTGGAAATGGCCAAGAATAACAGTCATTATCCATTGTCTAAGGCAATACAAGCTGGCCAAATCTACTGCATTGTGTGGCATCAATAATAATTAATAATTTTGTATAAAATAACAATAACCATGAAATTATGATACGTTTAAAAAAGGAATATTTTTATATAAAAGTAAGTAAATTATTCCTTTATAAAATTAAGATGTCATATTATTCTGATAAAAATCTCGCGACAATGTGTTTTCTGTACTGTATTATAGATACACTTCTACAAATAAAAATCGAATCCTTATAATAATGTCAATACGTTTGACTCAACAAATAACTGACATAAAAAAATAACAATAGAATTGTTCTAAATAAATAAATTTGTAGCACATAGATTTGATATTATCTGAAATGGTTTTAAAAATACAACAGTAATCTTTTCTGTTTTTTTCTCTCGCTTATATGATTTTCTTTTCAACAAAAACTAATACAAAAAGCGGATCATTAGTACCGGAGTGTGCGCGAGTGCAGACCCTACACTATTATTATTAAGTTGCTAATTAGAGAAGAAATTGTTTTATTCTTCAAGTTAAAGTATTTTAATAATATTTGCCATCCCTCAAAAATTTTAAGTTATGACATTATTATTGTACTGCAGTAAATTATAAAATAAAATAAAATATACTCATTAACAGAAATCGAAACAGACTGGCAAATACTGTATTTTATTAAGAGACATTAATTAATATAATAAAGATTCGATGGCGAGTGAGCTATTTTAAAATCTGTTAAGTCCAATAATTATTTTGAAAATGATCAAAGTTAATCATTTCCGCTTGGTTTCATTTTCAGACTGAAATCAAAACTAAATATCAATTTTTATTTTTTTTAACAAAGAAATATGAACGTTCTATTTTTCTTAGAAAAGATATATAAACATATCTGAAACTTGACTAAAATTCTATCGTCATCCACAAACAAAAAAAAAATGACATCATTACAATCGGAAATATAGCTTTTAAAATATCGCATTTGATAAGCCATATTCTGATATTTATCAATCATCAATATTTATTTGACCATCGATGTATTTATAACATGTCTTCATTCGGAAGAGGAAAAATAGACGATTGAATCTAGTTGTATTTTAATTATCTGAAGTACAATGATTTTGTTATGCATCTATGAATTCGAGTAAAATAGAAAAGGCTGTACTGGTAATCCAACGAGTAAAGACCAAAGCACACATAAAAGAAAAAAACAGTTGAAAAATTGCTGTGTAATATTTTCTAAGCGTCAAATATTGCAGGCAAGTTAAACTGCCTGATAATCAAAATTGTGTAATGTTTCTGGCCGAGTTACTGAGGCAAAAAATGCTGGTCAAAATTTACAAAAGAAATTTGAGTGACTGACCCAATTTATGCTAAGGTAAATTTTTCCTAGTGAGTATGTGAAGATGTTCTGACTGAATTACAATGGACCACTCTACACAAAAAAAATGTTATTTGTTAATTCATAAGTTTGTTGTTTAACAGAATAAAAGATTACTTATTGCTCTTATTCCTCGTTTGACTTCTACGCCTGCCTGTGATATACGTACAATTACCTACCAAAATATTTGCAGGTATAGTTCAGTGGTGACGTGATATAACATATTACATCTTAGATTCGATTTTCAGTACCGGGTTGAGGATATTCACTGATAACATTTACAGGTGATTGATTTTAGTTAAATGTTTGGTCAGTAGATTTATAAAAAACGGCACAAAGACGATTTTGTGTGTATCTTTGAGAAATAGTTGTTACAGAACAGACTTTTATTGTACTGATATGAGTTCAAGAATTAATCACTTTAGTAGGTAGATAGAATAGATAATATATAGATAACCCGTTCATCTAGATTAAGAGTGATGACGTAACTTCAAAATGACGCGTTAAATATTATATAGCAGAAATCTAACAAATATCCGAATCAAATATTTAATACTTAATCTCGATCAGTTCATTGTTCTACAACCGATTTAGGTCAATATTTGCCTACGTGAATGTGATTCTGGTCTATAACATAATGGTGCTAACTTCCGAAAATTCTTCCATTTGAAATTAGCCTTATTTGTGCAGAGAAAATGTAACATTCTTATGAAATAACAGAGGAACAATTGCAGAGTTGAAATTGAACTGTTGTCTTTTTATCCAGTATCCGAGTAAAGAAATCCGATCTTAAAAAGCAAGAAAGAAGGAAACGATGTTAAAAACGCCTTTTTTATAATCAGTAAAATTCAATCAAAACAAAAAAATCAATATCATGGATTTGATTTCAAATCCAAGCAAATTTTTTTTAATTCGTTGCACACCACCCAACACCTAGTTTGGTTAGACTTTCAAGTCAATCTTTATTTTTGGTATTAACTTTAAGTCTATATTATAAAGTCAACCAATTATAAAACTCTACCATCAGCTAAGCCATCGTTGGATATCGGCTATTGCGGCAAAAATGTGCATGCTATGATATACAGTCCTGTGGTATTAATATACAGTCAACTTTGTCTAGTTTACTTGGAAACACAAGAATATCAGAAGCGACATATTCACAAATATTTGAACAAAACCGATTCTATATTTTTAGTCTTATTAATCTTTTAGTCTTCCGTCACCTGTTTGTAATCAAACTGGTTAAATGCTTTTCCATCTATGCACGATGCTTTCGAGAGATCTGTTTTCTGTTGCTATCAATAACACAGAACAAAACCAAGAATTATTAACAAAAGGCGATACTTATTTAATCTCCAAAACTAGTTATATTGCCAAACCCCAAATTATCACATGTTTATTAATAGCATACAAAACGCACACATTGATTCAATTTTTTTTAATCAATTCATCCAAACCAAAGCGATAATTCCACTAAGTCACAAAGGGGTTACTTGAATTGAAAGAGGATGAGAAGACTTAAAAAAGCACCGGAAAACCAATCCTAAACAGGAAACACGGGTTAAACCTCTACCCCTTTCAAAAGACCGGGAAGGAGTGTGAACTGGAACTCCTAATGAATCACTTCTTTGAATCTAATAACATTACTCTTGAATAAAAAATAAGCCAAAAAGATTCTTCCGATTGCAAATATTAATGTTACTGATCAACAAGATGTTGCTAGAAAACTGCCATTCATAAAAGTAAAAATCTAAGTAATGCATGGATAGACTATTTAAAAGCTTTGATAGTACCATGTAAGATTCGTTAATAAAGTCACTCAACCATGTTAATTTTCTATCAACCATGTTAATTTTCTAGACGTATGAAAAAATGGAATGCTACTTTAATACTCAACAAAGTAATGGTAAAAATAAAATAGTGATAATTTACAGATCAATAGTGGAATATTTCAAGGATATACACTTTCAATCCCTTCGATTTTTCTGTATTACATTAATACCAAATATCAATATAACACATATTTGGGATATCATATATTTAATGAATTGATTAATCACTTGTTCTACATATGTGATTTGAAACTGCCAAAAATGATAATAAACTAGAACACTGTTAGCAAAAAATTTATTGACGTTATCACCTAAGAATTTAGCCGGGGTAAATATGCTGAGGCTCCTTTAAAGAGTGATAATTGTAGAAACAATAGCTATGAAACTTGATAATGAAGACGAAATTCATGAACTGGGCCAGAAAGAAATGTATTAACATATTGGAACCAAAGAAAGACGAGAAATCCAAATTGAAGCAATAAAAGAAAAACCGAGGAGGAATGTTGTAGACGTGTAGGAGCGATAAATAAAACTAACCTAAATGCATGAAATAAGTTTAAAACTATTAAAAAAAAAACTTAGCTATACTTATTGTTGCATTTTATTTTAATGTCATGAATTAGAAACTCGAAGAGGCGCAGAGAATAGATATGAAGACCAGAAAACTTTACACCATCTATAAAAAATGTATTATCTCTAAAGCAGGTCGTCAGTATCTACGCAAGAGATCTGGACGTACAGGACTGAATTAACAAGGGCTCTATCACGAATTATACATACCTGCTAACTCGTTATTTCAAGAAATTTGCTATTTCTAATTGATTGAGTTGTTTTTTACGCCTTATCAACCTTTTTAAGGTTATTTAAGACCGAAACATATGTTGGATTATAAGAATTTGGTGGGGGGTATAATAATGATTTTCTGAAGCGAGTCTTACAATTTAACTCATAACTGGGACGAGAATAGGTGGATTCATACCTTTCCCAAGGATATTTGCATGTAAGTGAATGTAACAAATCCGAGTGGAATTCAAACTCGGCTCTCCGAATTCTCATTCTGAGCCGTTATCCATTACACCACCCACACATCCAAGCTTACAGCACCTGGTATTTTCAAGCGGTCACCCATTGGAGTACTGACCAGGTTCAACGTTGCTTAACTTCGGTGATTGTATGAGAACCGGTGTTTCAACGTGATATGGCCTTAAGGCCGGCTATTTCCGAGTCGTGGTGGTTGGCAGTGCCACGAATACAGTGTCCCCTTTCATTTTCTATATCGGCTTAGAAAATACTGTGTTAATGCTCTCGATACGGCCGAAAGAAACGAGAATGTTAAAAACTTGGCGCATGCCGCGTAACATTACGTCTTCCATTTAGGGTCCACTAATTGCGTGTTCTTAAATACTTGGCGATCACTACATTTATGAAATACGTGTATTTATCATATATATGTATTTACTGGGCTTAGCATTTACTGGTACAAGCCTACAAAAGTAAGATGCCTAGTGTGCATTACCCGCCCCCGCTGCATTCTAGTAATGGTGTACAAGATTAATCTCTATCCTACTGCGACGTGCCAAATTATATACAGATATATCTTACAGTTATTTTTCCTGTTGCACGGTCATGGACATTAAGCGAGTATTGAAATCACTATTTAAATGAACGTTCTACGAGATTTGTCTGTTAATCATTTCTCTACGGCATGCGGCCAACATAAAGAGATATACCAAAAGTAAATAGGCACTTCTATTTGCCTACCTACAAGAGCCTTTATTCAATGACATAAGGAATTTTTAAAATAAGTTAATATAAAAATTAAAATTTAATGAATTTGCCTTTCGGATTTTGAACATTTTTTACTTTTTCAGACAGTGAATTTATCAGGTGCAAGCTGCGTTCAAAATGCGACGCTAATATTTTGCAGTCGATTTTGGACGTTTTTCTTATTTCACAGTCCAGAATGGCACCGATATGTTCCATCCTCAAAAAAGAAAAAAAAAAGAAAAAGATGTTATTTTTATAAAGTTTTCATCTAAGGATATTGGGAATAGATGAATATTTTTTCTGAATTTATATTCCCCCACACATCTCAGAAGAGTTGAACGGCAAGCGGTTTAAATTGTTCTCCTTGCATAAAGATCTGTTAAATTTGATAATGGGTTGCAGGGGTTGAAATAAAATTTCTGAAGGGAACCCATACACATTGTTTGTTCGAAAATTAAACAGATGATGACGTAATGTGTGCCAAAAGCTCTTTCCTCCTATCCAGTTGCCTACTGTTTTCCTCTGGTAAACGGAGATTGATTTAAGTGGTTCATTTTATGATTTGATAATTATGATCTATCTTAAGGAAAAATTTCCTATGACTGCTCTGGGGGGGGGCGGTTGAACATATTTTGTCGTATCTTTTTTTTTTTAGTTTCTCATCGAATCAGGTCGACCTGAACCAGATACAGGGTTTTTTTTTCTTTTATTATTGAATTATCCGATTATGTCGTTCTGGGTTAAAATCAAAATCAACTTTGAAGGTATTTGACACTGGTTTATTTCCCTTTCACATTTAGCATTTCGAAATATAACTATTTCCACACTCGTACTTTTGTGAAATGACTGTACAATTATTTCCCTGATGTTTTTTTTTAATAGCAAATGGAACAAATGTCAATCAGTGTCAAATCAGTGTAAAACTATTTATTACCTTTGTGTGCATGCGTGAAAAAATCATTTTACATGTGTTCGCATGAGTAGTTATCAATTTAATAATAAATGTGAATGTACATACATAAATAAACACATATATACACACACATACATACATATATATATATATATATATATATATATATATATATATATATATATATATATATATATATATATATATATATACATAAATCATAAAGAAGGATAAAAATATAAGCAGTCAATTGTTGATACCCCATCAATCAGCTAAGTAACAAATCTTTTGTATTAATTATATATATATATATATATATATATGAAGAAAAATATACGAAAAACAAACAAAATCCTAATATGCAATTATGCTGTTTTAGGATTTTTGTTTTTTCCGTATATTTTTCTTCATACCGTCGGATCTATATACATATATTTGCTTACACACATATATATATATATATATATATATATATATATATATATATATATATATATATATATATAATCAATACAAATATAAAGTTTGTCATTTAGCTGATTGCTATTACCTTCAGCATCCCGACTCAAGAGTTTTGTAGACGGACCATCCAACAATGACTCCGCCCACTCGTTAGCAGATATTGTTTAAAACTTTATTTTTTAGATTGGAGATAAATCCTTTGTAGATATAGGCAACGTGGACATATGAATCAACACTGGATTGTGTCTGTCAGTTTCATGCTGTAAGGGATCTTCAGAACATGACTGACGCAGCACATCAAATCTTTTAATAAGTATGCTACATCTTAACACTATTCTTTCCAAGACACAACTTTATTTTAATCATTTCGCCCCAAGCAAGGCGATAAAGTCATTAAGACGCAAGGCATTATTGAAATTGAAGGAAACTGAGAAAACATTACTGAGGAGAAAGGACAATAAAAAGATAACAATTGATGGTGCATTTAAATGCTTGAAGATTTTTGTTGACAGGGGAGCTGAAAGAGAGTTATTTGGAAATGATATATATACAGATGTAAACATCGAAGGACTTTTTGGGATTGTTCTATCATACTAAAGATATTCCTTATAGGGAAATCAAAATATAGAATTTGAGAATTGTGGTGATATCCTTCGTGTGCTAAGCAATCTCTTATCATTTTTCTAGGAAATTTTTATGAAAATAATCACATTCGCTCTCACATTGTCATGATTTGCCCCGACAGACAGATTCTTTTCTGTTGGCTCATGTCAAGGTTAATGATGATGTAACAGCTTTTTAGAATTAGTACTGTGTGTCCGCGGTAGTTTCTTAAGGGTGTGGCTTGCGCAAGTTTTTATTCACACATTCTCTTCTCCGCTAACTGTCGTGGTATTACCAAAGATAAAAGATTTTTATCAAGATATCTAGCGTTGTGACGGAGAGCAGGGATGTGGATTCGAAACTTTCTCAAGGATATTAGTCAATACTAAGTGAACGTAAACAGCCTCAAACCGAATTCAAACACTGTTTACTAATACCACATTTTCAGCATTGAGAACCGTTACGCTATCTCGCAACGTCGTCGTCTTTACGTGACACGCAAAAGGTGTTGAAAAGTTTCTCAAACAAATATCAGATTCTTTTGTGGAGGAATAAGGCTTCGTGGTCAGGTTGAGAACATTTTATCATATCCTGGTACGTTTAAATTAAACTGCAATGCATGCACGCACACACATGCATGCATACACAGTGGTGTGCGTGGGGGTGCACTTGAGCAATATTTTTATTATGCAGAATTCTTTCTTCAAATCTAAATAGGATCTTTGTTTCGTTTTCTAAACATTAGCACGTATTTTTGAATCTGATTGTTCGGGTGATATTTTATGCTATTTTATGCACATGGATGGGAGGGAAGAAAGCTGACAGGAGATATATTATATATATATATATATATATATATATATATATATATATATATATAGGGTGTATCGGGTAAGATGTCGCCATTTTATAATTTTAATTTTGTGCATGCGCGTTGTATTATATTTTGTCGATTGCACAATATAGTAGGGAGAGTTGGGCACTGTCCATGAGAAAAAGCGCACCATGAAGCAATTCACTCCACCAGAAATTTGGAAACGACATGCTGTACTGCTTGGCATTCTCACCGGAAGCTCCAATACGAACATTTCAGAGTGTTTGGTTGTCAATCTGAGGAGAGTGAAGAGAATTCAGAAAGAGTTGGATGAGCCTAATGGTGATTACGAAGGTGTTTGGAGTGATCATTAGTGATGGCGACATTCATTAGTGATGCCTACATTCATTTGCCCACAGGGCCTCAGACTCAACACGAAGGCCAACATTAAGTGCCTTAAGGAGGTAATGCCGCTCTGAGTCAAGAGGGTGGCTGCCGGAAGATCCTATGTCTGGCAATATGACTCTGCACTGTGCCACACAAGCAGGACGATCCAGAATAGTTGACCATATCAACCTTTACATTTGGTCACCTAACTTCCCAGACTGCAACCCATTTGATTATTATGTGTGGAGCGCATTTGAGCGAGAGACCAACAAAACTCCTTGTAACACCAAAGATAAACAGAAGGCAAGGATTATGGCAGCAAATCTATTCACCAAATTAAAGGAGACCGTTCCGAAATGGTCTGGAGGCCGTGGTTGAAGCCAATGGCGATTTTATTGAATAAATTTACGCTTTAGTATTTCAAGATATTTTTGTGGAGGACACAAAGTGTCATAATTCAAAGTCTGGCAAGAAGTAAGCAGGTGATATTCAAGAAATATGCATATATATATATATATATATATATATATATATATATATATATTGCAGGTTACGTTTAAGCATGAAACAGACTATTGCCGTTGGCTGTTGACCTCAGTGACCACGGCTGATTTGTCAGGAAGTAGACTTCCTGATGTTATCGGCCTGGAGGGGGCAGTCCCAAATTTAGAAAGTGCCTGAAAACCATACCACAAGAATTTGGAAAGTGCCTGAAAATCATACCACTATACCCAAGCCTTGTGAGTATAATTGGGTAGACGGAACTCTTGGAAGCCGTCGATGTGCTGTGCTAGCACGAAGTCATAAGTCATCGTGACCGAGGGTTTGAGTGTGCTGGCCTTGTTCAGATTGTTGATCACGCTAGATAACACGCTCTCCAGAAACTGTAACTAAGGTCTGCTCGGCATAGTTGCAGTATAAACCACTTATATAAATTGTGTGTGTGTACATCCAGAATTATGCATTCACATAAAAGTATAAGATTAAGTTAGATTCAAGGTGTGATTCTATTTAATTAATCCCTTTATGTACACATGCACACAAGGGACACACATATACATATATGTGTGAGTGTATGTGAGACATGTTGCCGTTTCTGGTCAAAGTTATTCGTCCCTACTGCAGTGAGTTCAATTGTCGTTGGGTGCTTCTCATTCGTGGCTTCGTGTCATACTTAACTAAGCTTGTGTGTGTGTGTCTATCTTTACGCATGCGCCTGAAAGCATTTGAGAGAGAGAAAAGGAATGAGAATTAAGAAATGTAAGAAAGGGAAAAAGTGTTTCATATGATGGTGTTCTTCGTCGTACATACAATAAATCGTAAGCTTATCATAGTTCAGTAATACGTGTACAATGACCGGAGTAATTAATGTCTTAATGAACACTAGTTCTCCAGGTGAAAGGTTATATTGGTAATGTCTGAGAACACAAGACTATTTCATACATAAAATTATGGTTTATTCATTTCTGTATCTAACGTCAGCCATATCGGTGTGTGGATTTCGACGACTTTCGTTTAAAATTGACTTCTAAAATCATACACGTTTTTAAGGATGCCTAAATAATTACCGTGCTGCATTTATTAAAAATTATTTCTACAGATTCGAAAATGTTAGTTAAATTAACACAGATAAGGAGTGAAAATTTTACTTGATCAACATGTCAGTGAATATTAGGAAATTTCAAACAAAAGCAGATGTTTATCGGCTTTCCTGTTTAAAAATAAAGTTGCAACAATCTCAGTAATTTTCAAGTGATAAATATTCAATAAACAGAAAACGCAGAATAGTATCAGTAATTACACAATGATTGGTCTTAAACTGCTTTATGGATTTGTTTGAATCAGTTTTCCATTTTCGCTTTTATTATATTAAAAATGTAATTACAATACTTAACTATCATATTACAATCTTTCTTAGGTTAATATCTAGAGCAAGAATGATTGATGTGCACTCCTAACATTACCTTTGTGACTAAATTATATGCATTTACGAAATATAAAATGGATTTCATATTTGAAACAAACCGCAGTTTTGTCAGAAGAATACTTGGACTCAATTTCAATAAACTTGGGAGACATAATTATGAATGATGTGCTTGAAATTTGGACTTGTCAGTTTCAGTTAGTTTTATTGAAATAACATTAACTAAACGTGTAAGATCTGTCATTTTATATTAAACGTTGCGTACTCCTAGATAATACAATATGTTCAATTCCTATTTATTTTGTTATGGTCTAATGCAAGCACATTCTATCAAATCTTTAGAACTAAGTTTCTGGAGACAAATAAGTAATTCTTGTCTTTATAGCTTAGTTCGTAATTAAATTATGATTACAAAGATACATTTCTGTGGATCTCAAAAACAGGGTGTCTTCCTCATATCATTAGAACTGGTTTATATGGGCCGAGCGGTTAGGACGTTCGCATTCTGACCATGAGACCCGTTTTCGAATCTTTCCCAGAAACTGTAACTAAGGTCTGCTCAGCATAGTTGCAATATAAACCACAGGTGGGCTCTGTAGGTGTTGAATAAACATAAATGCGCCTGAGCAAGCGTCTGCAATAGGGGTTGGTTAGTCGCCCTAGTAGATGGGTATGCTCGAATACGAGTGGCCAGCTATACAGAACTGGTTTATCAGTGAGTGTCCTGTTTTTATTTCTTCTTATTATTGGTACTGGTAGCAAAAACTCCGACAATATGCGCTTTCGAAATTAATCTAGGAATGTTCAGATTGGAAAATACCTCGTGAGCGGGGAAAAATGTGCGTTGAATCAACATAGAGGAGAATTCAATATGTGGATGTTTCAAGTCGTTATTGCAAAATTACGGAATACTTAATAACACGCCTTGTTGAAAGGTTCTCTCACATTCAACTAAACTGATGTAACAATTGCAGCAGAAAAAAAGTAAATAACCCTCAATTCAGTAAGCTACCTCTTCTTTCTCTATCGTTCCTCTTCTTCTGAAAACTGTGGTGTACTCGATAGCATTTCCGATAATATAGACAAGGCCATTTCTTTACATCCGTTTGCACACATATTCGTGTTCGGTGACTTTAACGCCCACCATACCATGTGGCTTAAACACTCTGTAACTGACCTCGCTGGCATCAAAATCCTTAACTTTTCAATCACTTAATCACTCACACAAGTTGTTGATTTCCTATAGGTTTCCCCAGTAACCCTGAGAGTAACGCTTCCCTTCTCGATCCCTGTTTTACCTCCATCCCTGACTCTAGTCGCGCTCCGCAGCTCTGCCCTCGTGGCACCGCTGATCACGCCGTAGTGTCTATTAACATCTCCTTCCACTCGATCTCCAGTCATGAACCTCCTACTAACAGAATATCTTTCTGTTATTAACGCGCAGACTTTGACTGGTTCCGTGATTCCCTTTGAGACTTCCCTTGGAATGTGGTTTTTAATCATCTCGTTCAAAAATGTGTGTCTGAGGTGTCTTCCTGGGTAAAAGCCGACATCGAGGCTTTCATCTCAGCAAAAAAATATAAAGTTAAATTGCGCTCATCACTTTGGTTCTCAACTGCTAGGTTAACTGCTATAGCCCATAGGAATTACTTCTTCCGTCTGTATCGGAGTGACATGTCTGATTGCAATAGACGTCTCTTTGTCTCTGCTCGTAATGAGTGCAAGCGTGTCCTGAATGAAGCGAAGTTACTATTTGCTGATAAAATGAAACAACGTATTGCATCTCGCAAGTTTGGTTCTAAAAAGTGTGCTGAACAAAAGAAAAGCCACAATCCCTCCTATATTCAATCAATTCGAAGTCCTAACTTCCACAGCTGATAAGGCTGAATGCTTTGCTCGGAAATTCTCATCCAACTTAACACTAGACTCGTCCGCAGTACCCACACCTGATTCCCCCCTCCCTAGAACTGAGGCTCTATTGATTGAGATGAGCATAACCCCGTCAATGGTATTGAACATCATCTCTAAATTAGACTCTCATAAAGTAAGTGGTGGTCACAGGACACCAGCCGTAGTCCTAAATAAATGTGCTTCTGAACTGGTTCCAGTTCTCTCCAAATTATTTGCCTCGCTGACTCTTGCTTGGGTGACTTCATCTGTTGTCCCCGTTTTTTAAAAACTCTGGATACCCTTCTGACCCATCTAACTACCGTCCTATCCGTCTCCTACCAACCTTTGTCAAAGTCTTCGAGATTTCAATCAATGCCAAAATGTTTAAGCGCCTTACCTCTCATGATCTACTATCTGACAAACAACATGGTTTCCGCTTTGCCTGATCTACCGCTGACGTGCTTACCGCCATAACTGAATTTGTATACCAAGCTCTTGATAATAACGGTGTAGCTCGAGCGGTGGCTCTAGATATCTTTAAGGCGTTTGATAGGGTTTGGCATGCCGGCCTTCAGGGGCACGGTATTACAGGATGATTATTTGACTTAATCTAATCATTCCTGTCAAACTGTGAAATGAAGGTTTTCCTAAAGGGGTTCTCCTATGCTGGTGTTCCCCAATGCTCTATCCAGGGTCCTACACTGTTTCTGATCTTCATCAACGATCTGCCTGATGTCATCAGTTCTCAAGTAGGCATATACGCAGACGACACTACCGTTTACTCAATAGTAAATCCGGCATTGCTGACAACGTTAACTTGATTGTTGGTCTGGAAAAGGACCTCCAATCTATGGTTGACTGGAGCAGGAAATGGCTTGTAAATTTTAATGCCTCTAAAAAGAAACCTCCCTGCCTCCTATCATCATGGCTGATGCTCAACTTAACAAGAGCGTCTTCCTGCGCCTTCTTGGTCTCACATTTTCCACTAACTCGAGGTGCCACCGCTGTTCATCGCGAGGTTCTCGACAAAATCCAAAGACGAATATGCAATGTGATTGGTCCTGACCTGGCATCTCGACACCAGTCACTTTCTCACAGACGTAATGTGGCTTCCCTTTGTCTTTTCTACAAATATTTTCATGGCAACTGCTCTGACGAGCTATTTTCACTGGTGTCCCAACTGCATGAATTTAAGCATGCTACTAGATTGGCATCTCGGTCACACCCTTTTACTGTCGAAACAGTTAAATGTAACCGCCTCTTCTACTCCAACAGCTTCTTCTCTCGCACTTCCCGACAGTGGAACTCCCTTCCTCTTACTTGCTTCCCTGATAACTATAATCTTCAAATATGTAATGTCAATCAACATTTCCTGATGCCTTCATATTGATCCACGTCCTTCTCTTTATCCTTTCCTCAAACGCACCCTCTTTTCTCTTACTTTCACTCTCTGTAACCCTTTGCGTTGCGTGCTAGTGGCACTCGCGACTTGCTTGGGGTGAAATGCTTAAAAATAATTAAATGTGATAAAAGTATTACAAATTTACCAGAAAAAGAAGGGAAAAGAGAAGAATAGGCCTTACTTTCAAATTTATAATGGAATGAAAAAGATCAGGTCAAAAGAAAAAAATTACAAAAACGCGGATGGGATACCCCACCCTATATATATATATATATATATATATATATATATATATATATAGAGAGAGAGAGAGAGAGATAGATAGATAGGTTTGACATTTTTGTCTTCATTTACTAGATGCATGAAGGGGTGCATTTTTTTATCGTTCTTCATTTCTATCCAAAGCGATAAACAAATTTTGGCCGCATTGCCTTAATTTTTAAATTATTTTAAAAATAGCAACAAACATATTCATTATTTAGTACAATAAATTCTAATCACAAAAAATTAAGAATGTCCATATTCAAATCTATTAGTGGATTGTGTGTTCAGATAAACTTACACATGCAGCATTCGTAGAGGTTAACATGGAAATTTTTACAGATTCTTATCTCTAGATGTGTGATGAACATTTGCATTTGTATATGCGAGTACATGATCTCTTCCACCAACAATATATATATATATATATATATATATATATATATATATATATATATACTTGCCGCATATTTACACAAAGACATACATATGAATTACTCTCGCCTGTCTCTATCAGTCTCTCTCTCCATATCTATCTATCTATCTATCTATATATATATATATATATATATATATATATATATATATATATATATATATATGAAAGATGCAAAGGAACACCAATAAGCTCTTGACCAAAAGCCATTTCAAAAACAATTTATGGCGAATTGTAGTATATATATATATATATATATATATATATATATATATATATATATATATATATATATATATATATATATATATATTTTTGTGTGTGTATTTTTTAACATGTAGTGTGTATACATACATACATACATACATACATATATGTGTGTGTGTGCGCATGCGCGTGCGCGTGTTATTGTGTGTCTGTAAAACTGTATACAGAAGGGCCGGGAAATGCCTGTATATCCATGTACGTCAGAAAGCCGCGACGATTCATGTTAATGTGAACTGCAATCAGGCATAATTTACAACTCATAAAAACGTAAAATAAAAAATTAATAAATGTACAAATGACATTAGCTATAAAATTATGGGTCATTAAACAAACAGGGTGCAATCTGATTGGAATTCACAGATAAATAATATTTATTTATTCTGCTTAAATATTGCATAATTTACAAATAACGTACCTATTGGGATTATTATGTTGCGCTTATTTCTTCAATAAATAGAATCTATGTAAAACTTAATTCGAAATATTTGTTGTTATCAGAACTCGAACACCGTTGTAAGTAAACATACAATCCTCTCAGCCACTAAACAAACCCAAAGATAAATGATAGACATAGGGAAGTATTGCTGCGTCCTGTCTTTTATATTACAAAATATTAACCTATGTAATATTTTGACGCACATAGACTTCACAGAATCAAATGTCTTGACGTGCAGCCAACATACTTCCACATATCAATAGTTGAACCGAAACAGGTTTCTACCGCTAAAGAAATTATCGATTTAAATATTAACATGAACGTAACTAAAATATTCTAAACACTTGCCTAAAACAGATTTTATGAAAACACGAATATACAACATGGAATAAAAAAATAAGATGACCTAGAGTTAATCTTCTGAATTTGGAGAACAATCTTTCCAGTGTTCGAATTATCGGATTATTGCTCTGGTCTTGAACACTAACCGGTGGTGTAGGTAAGACAATGTCAATACGGTTTCAGCCACTTAGTAAACCCGAATAGATAGAGACTGAGATAGAGAGATCGATTCACTAATTGAGATGATCTATGTATAATTGATATGCAAGCAATAAAAGAAAGAAAGAAAGAAAGAAAGAAAGAAAGAAAGAAAACTTACCGAAAGTATACATCGATCCAAGGGTCATATGTACCATCATCCCACCCAGGGTAATTACATAGCCACGCCACTTTAATTTCTCCTTAATAGCTTTTTTTGTGTTTTCCATATTCCACTTTTGACCGTGATTGATAAAATAATTCCTCCTGTTCTATGGAAATGCTTGTATGTCAGTTTGTTTTAAATATATATAAATATGTGTGTATATATTGATATATTTACATAGCATGTATACAATTTTACTTTTTTTCTTAGCTGTTTCTTTTTAGTGAATTCAAAAGCCTCGAATTTAATGTAATTTTTACAATAAAATAATAAAAATCTGTTTTAAAATTCTTTTCCTTTGGTTTTGCTGTTTTCTGTAATTTTCTTGGGTATATGAATTTTTCTTTTCTTTTTTTTTACATTGTCAATGTTGCATTTCTTTCTGGTGCCTCTATTTTTTTTAAACAAAACGAAAAAAACTTTGTTATTTTGCTTCTTTTAAGAAAATAAAAAAAATCCTTGTGTGATCCCAAAATACCAATCAGACTATTTCCCTTTGCAAGATAGTAGAGGGGGTAGCTAGTATCTTCAGAGCTTTAAAAAAGCCCTCCCTAGCAACCCCCTTCTCTCATATTATAGTCTTCTTCTATTATGTTCTCTCTCTCTCTCTCTCTCTCTCTCTCTCTCTCTCCCCACGCACACTTTTCCTTTTCCTCCTACAATGTTAGCCTCCACGTATCCTCCTTATTTAGTTTCTTTCACTTTTTTCTTTAAAAGTATATTTCTACCCGCCTCCTTTCCCTCATATGCATGCGTATCCATAATGTTTCTTCTTTTTTTCTTTTTTTCTTTAGACGTTGGGAACTTAATATATTTTCTTTCTTCTTTTCTTTTACTGTCTTTCTACTTGTATTCTTTTGCATTTGTGCGTGAACGAATCACTGCAGGAATTTTGTACGGAATCCCTTGGCGAATAACGTTTTCTCTTTTTTCTTTTTCTTTAACTGTATTGATTCCCTGTATCCAATATCAAATTTTCAAGTCAATATTTATAATTCAGTTTTAAACATTTTCCGTTATTCCGTTATTTATTTGGCCGTTTTGATAAAAGGAGGGTTTTTTCCTTCTTTTTTTTTTTTTAAACTTCTTCAAAATTTTTACATGACATTCCTTCTATCAATTCCAGTCATTTTCTTCTTTTTGTATGCCTTTTTTGTTCTCTTCCGTCTTTTGCTGTCTTCTTTTCGTGTTCCTTCTTCTGTTCGCATTCCCTTCTTTCTGTTGTTTGCTTTTAGACAATTTTACGTTTCAACAACATTTTAACATTTCCTTAAGTATTTCTGAACATTTACTTTCCATGAGTCCCTTTTCTTCCTTTCTTTCTTTCTTTCTTTCTTTCTTTCTTTCTTTCTTTCTGTCGTCTCCTCAGCTGATGTCCGAATCTATATACTGTCAACTAGACTTAAACGCTCCGTCTGCTTTTACCCAAATATGAAAAATAAATCCTTTTCTTTAATATAACGCGTTCTTCCCCTTTCTTTTCATTTTTCTCCCCATCCTTTCATCCTACCTATTACTCATTCATTAATTCGTCACACTCACGGCCCAACTTTTCCTTCTTTATTTTCCTTTTAACTACTAAATCCCTTCCTTTGACACCCACACTCCTCTCTCTCTCTCTCTCACTCACACACACACACACACACACATATATATATATAATTTGTTTTTGTTTACTTTATATTTCTCTCTTCACTGATTTCTAACCAACCACTCACTCACTCATTTTTTCATATCCAATAATCTACATTTCTTCCCCACTCATATTGAAATATCTTTAATTTTCCTTGCTTTGTGGTTACCTGTATTCGCACCTGACTATCAATGAAAACACAAATAAACAAATAAAAAAATCATTTACTGACTTTTTGTGAAACAGGCGGGCAAAATATTTCAGTTACCACCACTATCACTAGTAGTAGTAGTAATGGTAGTAGGAGCGCAAATGTAATTTTTATTAGTAGTACTGTGATTTCCTGTGGTATCATCATGAGTAGCAATAAAGAATAGTAGTAAACAATAAGATACAATTATTATTATTACCATCACATTATTATTAACAGTCATGGCAATAGAAAACTTCATATGTGACTTGCACGATTAACCAGCACTACTATTATTATTGTTATTATTATTATTCTATATAATGTGATTAGTAATAATACTATCTTTTTTTATTACTATTTTTCATTATCTTCATATTTTTTTTATTTTTTTATCTTCGTTTTTTTTCCAAATTACTATTAAAAATTCCTTTGTTACACACTAGTAGTATCTGGTTGTCACGTTGAGAACTTCTTCTTCTTCTTCTTCTTCTTATTATTATTATTATTATTATTATTATTATTATTATTATCCCTTTCTTCCTTAGACGCTATGTATGATTCACGCTTGGGTGATCATGTCTATTTTCTATTCATGATTAACTTGATAGAAGAATTCCCGCAGTAGGCTGCCGTTAGTTTCTGCAGTTGACTGGTTGCCAGCCAATGTTATAAGATCCAATCTGTCCTGCTATTTAACCCATAAGTGGGTCTTATTATTATTAGTGGGTGAGAGAGCAGCACACCAACAAAGTGACACTAAAATACAAAATTACAAAGCCCAATATAACAATTCATGACAGTGAAACTCGTTGGGCATACCAAGCACATGCATCAGAATCAAATTGGCACGATATGATGACAGGTTTTTATAAAAGTAGCGAATAACGTTACAGTTGGCACTGTGTTAGAAGGGTAACCCATACGGTCTATGACTGAGGGTGCTGAGTTACTCCCAGGTCACAGTGGCTGCTTCATATCCTTCAAACAAAATCTCGACACGTGGCTATGATGCTCTCCCACTATTCCTGCTCACAGTTCGTCAGGCTCCAACAAGCATGCCCAACTGGTTAGGTTAGTCAGATAATTAACAAGCAACTATGTGGTATTGAATGAGATATTTATTGTAGCCCATCTTAATTTACTAATGCAAAACTTACATGTTAACACAAACAATCAGGAGTCATAAGAGCTATGTTTGGTGTAGAAGCAGGGTATTTAATATTATTATTATTATTATTATTGTTGTTGTTGTTGTTATTGTTGTTATTATAGAATGATAGAGCAGTATGCCAAAATAAAACCCTGAGTATAGGAAGTTCAATACACCCGTCATAACACCCAGTCTACTAAGGGTATACAAGGGACATGTACTACAGCCAAATGTGTGTGATAAGCTGACAGGTTTTAATAAATTATTATTATTATTATTTTCACTCACAGTGTTAACACAAATAATAACTAGTGGCTTATCCTGGAAACCAAGTGACAGCAACTTTTCTAAATCATCCAACAGCTGTTTTTAGTAATGCTGTTTGGTCGGTTAATATTCTTCCATGTATTTTTATTTCCTCCAACATCCCTTTTTTGCTTGGCTCTTCAGAAACCTTCCAAGTGCGCCAATAATAATGGGCAGAAATGACGTCTTCATTTTAAACATCTTTTTTTTATTTCTCTGGCTAGGTTCAGAAATATTTCTCAGCTTTTCACTTTCTTTCAATTCTATTCTTTCCTTTGCTGGAACAGCGACATTCGTTCTTTGACAGAATTTATTCTCCGTGTTTAATATGATTAGAGCACGTCTTTTTGACTAGTCTGCCAGCCGCTTGCATATTCCCCATTGGATCATCCTCATATCCATTAGTGCCTATTTTTGTCCTCCTTATGAGCCAAATTGTTGCATTCGCTTGTATGATTAATGGTCTCAACCCTTATCTCTGCATAGCCTATATTTACGTTGTGCCTGTCCATCTTGGCTTAAATATATTGGTACTTATATAAATGCTTTCAGTTGCCATTAAAAGAAATTTGATTTCTCAGTTCAAATCCGTGAAAAATATACATATCGTATCTTCAGTTACTTTTGTTTGCTTCTTGAAATGTCCATTTTTGTTTTCTCGTTTCAAAGCTTTTTTGACCCTGTATTTGTACTTCTGTCAGTTCTACTTCAACTTTTAATTATGAAAATTAATCATAATTCATAATTAACCATACCGTAATTAATATTGTATCTTATGTAGTTATCAAGTCTATTAAGTTAATAGCAGTCAGAACCATTCTCAATGCTGACGACTTCTCTCCAAAAGTTTCACGAACCACTACTTTTTGAAACTGACACCCATGTGGAGGCTTCTCTCATCAATACAATCTTAACCTGTTCAAGTTTAGGGTTGACAGTTATCTTCGCCACATATCCTCATAAAGTGTACTCCTTACTTTTTACTCAGTAACCATCTAGCACGAGTGGGTCTTGGGCATCATACAAGGTGAACATTATTGTAAAAAAATGTAACCTTGCCGTTTATATCCTAAAAGTTCAAATTTTGTATTATCTGATCAAATAACCGTGTAACATTATCGTTGTAAAGACTTATGAGAACACAAGATCAAATCTTTCATACATAAAATCATTATATATTTCATTAGCGTAAGGGAGTGTAGCTTTGATATCTTTCTTCGAATGTGGGTCTCTGTGTGTATGTGTGTGTGTGTTTGTGTGCTTGTGTGCGCACGCACGCGCGTGTATCTAATGTTATTGTTGCAAAGACTAATAAGAACAAAAACTAAATCTTTCATACTTAAAATTACAATATATTCCGTTGGTGTAAAGGTGTGTGGCTTTGAGTTCTTTCTTCAAACGCGGATCCATGTGTATGTGTGTGTCTGTGTGTGCGCGCGCGCGTGTGTGTAACGTAACGTAACATTATTGCGGCAAAGACTAATAAAAACACGTGACTAAATCACTCATACGCAAATTTGTCGTTTATTTACTTTTGGACTTCGCCAATATCGGTGTGAGGATGTATGGATTAGGGTGTCTTCAAACGTGGATCTCTTTCTCGTGAGGATGTAAGAGACTGCCTTTTTCCTCTTGATCGGGAAGCTTATATATCTTCATATCATCCAGCTGTTCTTACATGTCAGAGGTAGCAACTGATATCCTTTGACGCACGAGTCTGCACCTAATGACTACGAAGACAACTTCCAGATTAACCCTCTGATGCCCCTAGCTTCTTTGACGCTCTGAGTGTAAAGTCTAATTTCTTAAGGTGAGTTCAGTACATATTGGGTAACCACAGATCAACTCCTCTTAGAACAAATTTTCCTCGCTGACATTAAATTCAGTTCAGACGAGTTGGTACTTTATGGTGTGAATCTCACACAACAATTCTATTCCAATAATCATTCGATTGATTCAAAAACTTTTTAGCGCGTGCTAAACGAACCATTTTATGTGTTTTCTAAAGTAGTGTTTCTGTTTTGTTTTTGTTTTGTTTTTGTTTTTTGTCTTTTTTTGCATACAATCCGTTCGTGTAATCTTTGTCGGTTGAATGTTCGACTAATGAAAATGTGCATATCTGTTCCAGCCTCCGTCAGATCTATCTGGATATTACTTTCACTCGATCTGGGGTTGACTGAAAATTCGTTCGTCCTTATATTGAAAATATTCCTCAGACATCGCGATCTTGTAAGCGTAGTTAACCAATGGAATGAGGATATCTCAAATCGCTTTCTAATTTTCTTAAAGCCTCCACTTAATTTCTTTGTTAGGCTCTCTGAATAATCTCTGATTTTTAACATGATTTGAAGAATGAATGAATGTGTAATTTAAAAAATAAATTTATTTAAGCCTTATAAAGTGATGTTGAGTATCTCAACATGTGGGAGAATGGATCAATTTACTGCCAATTTTATTTTTGATTGAAGTTGAATGCTGTTATTCTTGCTATTTTAAGTAATATTAATTATCTCTAATCAAATTAAACTCGTTTACCCTTGCCAATTGACGAGATAAATGCCATTAAATAGAAATTGAGATGAATAATGAGAAAAAATAAGAAAATAATCTTAGGGCCAAATACTTTTGTGTACAAGTGTATTTATCATTTTTTCCTGACATTTTTTATCATTTCATCTTGCTTATTTGATTCTGTTTCGATCAATTTTTACCCTTGTAGTTCTCTTTCCAGGTCAACGCCCTAATAACTTTCTAATTGGACATTTCAGTTGGTCTATGAATAATAAGTCCTTTATTCCTCTATTTATAGTCTGTTGTTCTTCATGTAGAAACTATCGACTATCTAACGAGTAGTATATCTGTTTTGTAAGTTCTCATGTGAATACTTTCAGGCTATAGGCAGGCACATCATAGGTCTGTAATTACTTTCAAGTGAAAAAAAAGTTGTTTTTCCCTTTATCATTTAATCGGAGATTCTTGCTGCCATTAGGTATCTGTGTAATTATTGGGCGAGTCTTGAATTTGAACCCATGGATTCCATCGTTGCCTGACGCCCACTAAAGTTCCTCATTTCTTTTTAATATATATTTGTTATCTCAAATTCATATCCGCCTTTGATTGTATATAACTAGTGATTAAAGTTAACCAACTACCCTGTCAATTTGTTGTGCTTCTTCCTGCACCTTATAACGTACTTAAAAAAAATCTCAGTTATATCCGGTTGTCTTTTATTTCTCATTTTTTTTCTCTATTTTCATATTTGTTGAAATTTCTTTATTATTATCATTATTATTTACCCTGATTGTTATGATAGTAATATCGATATTTTTTGTTTTTCTGTGTTTATTCTCATGCATTTATTATCAGTAAGACCAATTTAATCTTTGTGTCACAGTCGCCTTGGTTGTACCACGTTACCACTCTTCCAGCTATTCTATCATAACATGGGGATTTACGAATCATTAAACCAAATTATGACAATGTTGAAATCTTTTATTGAAACTATATTGATGTTGATGGGAGATGGAGTTACCGGGAGTTACCAGGCATATTAAATACATTTTTCTACTTTCTAAAAATACACTGCTAGCCAAAAGTTTAAGGCCGATAAAAAATTAAGAAAAAATATACCTTTTGCTTTGTTAGACTCAACCACTTACTTGAGTAGAGCTTCAAAGAATGAAAATAAGAAAAGGAAAATTAAAATATTTTTATATTTAATAAGGAAAATTTGAATAATGGGAAATTAGGCTAAATACTAGCTGGCCAAAAGTGTCAGACCTTACCTAAAAGAAATCATAAACACAGTATGTAATACCCAACAAGACATCTCAGTAGTGAGCTGCACATTGTGAATAACTTCAAAAATTCACTGTGACATGGTCAATATAAACGACTACCGAAGGCTGGCTGGAATGTTATTCCAAGTGGTAAAGATGGCTTCACGAAGATCATGCACTGTTTGGAATTAACTATTAAATGCTAAAAAAGTTTTTAATCTTAATGTTTCATATTTTTATATTTTGAAGCTCTATTCAAATAAGTGGTTGAGTTTAACAACGCAAAAGGTGTATTTTGTCTTTCTTTTCATTGGCCTTAAAACGTTGACCAGCATTATATATATATATATATATATATATATATATATATATATATATATATATATATATATTTGCTTTTAGCGAAATTATTTATATACATATTCAAATCTGGCAAATAACCAAAGGGTTTTAAAAATCAATTTCGGTGTTATAATCGAAATTACTGAAATAATATCTCTATTCTCTAAGAATAGCAAAAAATAAAAACTAATGAAAAACAAATCTGCAGAAAACCCGCGTAATTTTTTCTGAATTCTGAGACAAGACTTTTTGGAGATGACGAATTCTTCTCACTGCGTGTGGAGTATAAAGCCACAGTCTCGCCATGCTAGTGCCACATCTTCACCACACTAGTATTACTATTATGATTTCCGTATTAAGTTTGTTTATTTTTCAGTTGCCGGTCCTACGCCCAACTTGTTATGAATTCAGAATTATCCTTCTCTTAGACAAGCTGCCAACCAAGGCTGTCTTGCTATTTAACCTGTAGTTAGGTTGGAGAAGAAGTGGATTCATGCCTTTCCTGGGGATATTTGCATGAAAGTGAACACAACGCCCTCTATTTGAATTTAGACTCGGCACGCATTCTGCGACGATAATCCCTGCGTTACACGCACATCCTTGTAGATACAGAGTGGATACAAAAAGCCTAAAAACCAGGAATATATAGTTTTGCCAAGAATGTTTGTGTTTATCTTGAAAATACAAAGTTTAAGCTTCATTTTTTCCCTATATTTAATTCATATTGACATAAATTTTGAAAGTGTACATATTTTAGGGTTGGATCGATTTGAGAACCTGCAAATAAATTTACGATAAAATATCTGTTAACCAGTCGAGCATATTGCCAAATTTTAAAATTTCCTCGGAAATCACATCAGACTATGAACCTTGACCTTCGACAAAATGTTTCCTATGTAAATGAATTGATTCTACGATTTAAATCATTCGGGTCAATCGCTGAGGAAGGACCAGGAGAACTGCCTTCCCAGAAAATCCTCTGGACAGCCCCGTGATAATGATGTAAAATAATTTTATTGAGCAAATTCTTACCCGCGTCCTCCTGACTTAAAGGCGGTCTCAACCCCACTCAAAACACTCTGGTGACGAGTCTGACGCCATTTCGGATAGTAAAGGATATATGTCTCAATGTAAAAACGAAATGGCATATCCGAAAATCAAGAGATACATGTGACTACTTTTGGCTCCGACAACCTTGTCGCCTCCTTCCTCCATCTTTTATCTTTCCTTTGGAGCCTCGTTCTTTCATTCACTTGTCAATAGAGAAAAAGAAGAGTGAAACGGGTGCGGGGAAATATTTTAACCTTTTTTTCTGCTTGTTTTTTTTCTTTTGCGTGTTCATTGTTTACAGAGGCAACTGAAATCGGTGTGTGGGAAGAAGACTGGTGAATGCTAAGGAGTGTATTGCTGTCACCTCACTTGGCGACACGAAAGGCGCAAGATTTTGTTTTACATACAATAACAGCAGCTTGGTTGAAACTTATTTATTTATGCAAACATAATACCACCGCCATGACGAGTAATCATTAATAATTAAATACCTATAGATAACAATAAGGACTGCAACTATTACTACAAATGCAACATTTACCTTTGCTTAACCAATTACAGAACAAATTAAACAGTCAATACTATAAATTTGCACATTACGATTATTACAACAGCCACATATAAAATAATAAAAATGACTACAGCGACTAATAATAAGAGAACAAAGTTCATTTAATTAGATTCACAATGTGTAAGCTTAATTCGTCTGTCACTTGTTATAATAAACTACATATATAAAACGTACATCTATATATAGAGAGATGTACATATACAGACGGCAAATAAAATTGCAACACACTAAATATGTGATTCAATTTATTCAAGATTGAACATAATGGTTTTATGACTGGATAACAATCAATAATCACATATACAGATCAATACATGCATGAGTTCACAAATAAGGGATATTTCAACAGTAGGCAAACATTAATACATGGGAATACCAGGTGTTGTAAGCTTGGATATATGGGTGGTGTAGCGGATAATATTTCGGAATTGTTAATCGGAGAGCCGAGTTCCAATTCACGTTAGGTTCGTTATATTCACTTACGCGCAAATATCCCTGGGAAATGTATGAATCCACCACTTCTCCCCCCAGCTATGGGTTAATTAGTAAGACTTATATCACTAAACAACTATTATTTCCAAAATAGATTCTTACAATACAAAAATATTTTCTGCCTTTAAATAACCTGCAAAGGGTTGATAAGCTGTAGAAAACGAATCAATCAATCCATATTAATACATTACATATCCTCCCTAGGCTTTAATATGGGTCTTTACTCTTGCATGTATATGGCCATACAGATGATGAATATCATCCCGTGATATATTATCCCACGCGGCTGTTCACAAAATCCATCAAGATTGACACCCCGATTTCCCATTCCAAGCCACTATCCCTTACACCAATCGCACATACAATCCAATAAGAAGTTATCGAATATCTTGTACAACATGTAGAAAAGTACGAGCAAGAAGTAGGCACATATTCTTGCTGAAGGACTGGCTGTAAAACGGGTTGCACAAGGTTCTGGGCGTATATGCTGCTGTTCAATGTCCCCTGCAGAAACATCAAGGGCAAGCGAGAGGTGTGATTTATGGCACCCAACGACATGATGCCACTTGTTGGATCTGTATGTCATAGGCGATTACATATTGTAAGATGCTGCTGCCTACCTTTAAGTTGCACACGCAAACGACTTTATTGTATGAAAGTAAATTGAACATTACAAAGTTCCATTCAGTTCCCAAAATGACACTTTCTTGAAAACACTAGAGATATGAGTGACAGTATTGAGACGTAAATAAAAGTCTATCTAGATGCACGCGTAGCTGCAGTCATGCTGCACGTAAACTATTCCAAATTCCTGGGGCCACGTCTGTTCTTATCTGTACCGTGGGTGTTGTGCGGTATCAGTACTACGCTTACAAAGCGAAAAGCGGCCTCCAGTTTTTGCCAGATTATGCGCTCTCTACCAGAACCTGTAACTAAGGCCTGCTCAGTATAGATGCAGTATAAAACACGGGTGTGATCTGTGGATTTGAACAAACACAAATGTGACCGAGGGGTGGGGGCGTCTACAACAGAAATTAGCTAGACGTCCCTAGGAGACAAGTGTGCTCAGAAACGAGTACGCCGCCATTGTTATTATCATATCAACATACAATGATACAAGTAGATTTTTAAAAAAAATGTTAACAATCTATGGGAGTAGCTTTATTACAAAAGCAAAAGCGATATTATGATTTCAAACAGTCTCCACCTGTTCATTATTTTTGTCTATGCATTCTTGGAATCTTCCCCAGGTGATTCAATAAAATACTAATATTTATATGGGAGTACTTTATTAGAACAGACGGTGCTCCCATTTTTCTAATCATTCGACATATAGAAAGAAAGAAAGAAAGAAAGCAGACGTGTGTGTGGATTCTTATTTATATGTAGGAAAAGGGCGATAGATATGCAACCAGTTGTCTATCTACTTGTCTGTATTTGCCCTGGAAGTCAACACTTAACTGTGGAAAGGCTCACTATTGTTGCTGCTGGACAAGGAAATTCGGGCAACCCGTCTGTAGATAGGCAGGATGACGCCACCCTATTGGCTAACTTTTAGGGCGCGGGTGATAATAAAATATATAGCTATATGTTTATTGACTCAGATCTTGAATTTCGTTTATTACGTAACGCGCGAAACGATTTCTTTTTATATTTCTATCTCTAGATTTTCTCACTCTTTGTCGGATTCGCTCGTCTCCTACTTTCTATTTTTTTTCAGTTATCTTTCTTTTTGTCTCTCTTATACAGCAGTGACATAACTACAATATATACTTACAGAGAAAACTCTTTGTCCGTCTTGTCAGTTTAACTGTTTTCTTTTTTGTTCGCTTTTACTCTCTTGCCTTTTTTTTGTCATTCTATGTGCAAACTATTGCATACTGATATGCCCTTGAGTTTTTCTCACTCACCTATCTATTAATTTGTATCGCATAACTAATATGAAAATAAATTTTATCATTATCTTAAAATCAATAATCAATATAATCGAAATAATCTTAAATTTTCTCTTGTCCTTTTCCTCCGATTTCATCTTGATGCGTTTATTTTATTTTATTTTATTTCATTTTATTTTATTTTTCATCGCGGATCTTTTGACTGTAGTAACCTCATCTCAGCTACCAGAATCTTGCCAACGACACTGACAGCACATAGTTCTTTATAATGACTGAGATGGTCGAAAGAACTTAAACAAAACAGAACAAACCTGAACTTCGGACAGTTTATCCTCAATTTCGATCCCGACATACATCGGGGTGGTAGCACATGTTAGGGTTTTGATTTTTGTTTGGTGGTTCACTAAGAAAGTAGAAAAATACATTATGGTAAAAATACCAGCAATATATTTATAAAAAAAAGAAAAGAAAGGCCAGTTGCAATACATTTTATAGAAAATGACAATCAACACAGCACTAAAGAATGAAAATACATTTTTATAGTAAAATTACTAGCAATAGATTTATTTCCAAACTATATATGTAAACATACGTTTACCCCGAAGGTATAAAATTATGTACAAAATATCTGTAGTTGAAGCCATAAAATTGCGTACAAAATATTTGGATTTCGGCATTAAATAAAGCGGCGTTAATGTGCTGCTAAAAAACAACCTCAGAACTGGTATACATCTTATTTGGAAAATAGAATAAAAAAATCAAACACATTTTGTTAGTTGAATTTAATAAAACTTGTTTGAATTAATACTTACTGCCTAAACATATATGTGTGTGGGGTGTCTGTGGGCATGTGTGTGAGTAAGGTGCGTGAGGTACTAAAAAAAGCTCTGTAAATGACCATAAGACGTTGGAAAGTTCTCGCCCCGACCAAGAAAAGTTTGACCTCAAACCAGGAAATCCACACACTATTCGACATATTCACGACGTACACACTTGCCACATCATTCTTAATGTTTCTTTAACATTTCCCCTTTGGAATACTAATTCTGTGAATATTTTCGGATCGGGAGCTTTTCAACAGTTCCACATAAAGGGGCCAAATTCCTTTCTCAGAGAAAGGAAATAAGAAGTTTTATTTACCGGTGTAGTGATTTCTCAGGAAATATCAGGCGAGACACGGGAATCACTTGGTAACATCGAACCAAAGTATTGGTAAAACTTGAAAATGCAACTCCACCGGCGCAAATCATGCCTAATTGAAACAACAAAAGGAAATAACAGAAAAATTCTTGCATTTGCCATGATAAAGTCCCGAAACGTGTCGGCTACGATAAGTTTTTCCTTTTGTCTTTATTCATATTGTCTTTTACAGATATAAGCGATCTGAATTTTTACACACACACCCCGTTATTTACCACCAAAATAACCGTTAGAACAATAGACTACCCACAAGGCATCACTGATCTGTATATATAAATAGTCGAGCAAAAGTACAATACACATGGCCTGACGATTGCGTTTAGCATGAAATAGACTGTCGCCTCTGGGTGTTGACTTCAGTGTCCACTTTTATATAATATATATATATATATGTGTGTGTGTGTGTGTCTGTGTGTGTGTGTGTGTGTGTGTGCGCGCGTGCGTGTGTGTTCGTCTGTGTGTATGAGTATTCCTATGTTTATATGTTATATGTATGTTCATATGTTTATTCATGTACATATTTGTGAGCTCGTGCGTTTGGGAATAAATTTATAAGTTGCGCTTCTTTGTATCTCCTTATTACCAAATAAATTAATGGGCATTAATAACCCTGGAGCACATTATTTATCAAATCTTGTCTAAAGATCCATAGATTTTATCTGAGGTGAACACAGCTATTCTTCATTTGTGTCCTGTAATGTATTGACATTGAAGTTAAGTTCCCCGGTCATAAAGTGAATTGAATTTTGATTGCTTCCCTTTACGATTTCATCAGAAAAATAAACAACAAAACGAGACAAGAAGAAAAATATAACGATACACTGATATGAATGCTAGTCTTCGAGATTTCTTACATTTACATACGTCTTTTCCTTTCATTTTGTTACAGTTTGAAAGGTATTAATAGAACGGCTTATTTACCCTTGTGCAGACTGTGCAGGAAAGCTACTGAAAGCGTTCAACACATTGTCAGTAGCTGCTCTCAGCTGTTCCAAAAAGATTACAGACAACGCCATGACAAATTAGCCTTGAGAATACATTGGGAACAATGTATGACCTCGAGTGCGCAGAAAAGCGGTACGTGCATTCACCACAGTCAGCAATGAGCAAGTGAAGCGCATGTGGGATACGACCATCTTAACTGATAAGCGCTTGGAGAGCAATCGCTTTGACATCACACTTGCGCACAAAAGCAGCCTGGTAGAAGTTGTGGCACCTTGGGATAAGAACATTGTGCTGGCAAAGCAGGGTAAAATACAAAGGTACAAAGACAGAGCAAATCAGGGAAATGAAACAAGCAGAAGCTCAAGTTGTCTCTTTTGTGGTTGGCGCACTCGGGAATATTTCCAGGAATCCTTCTGCCTCGCAAGATGCCTTGGGGATACCCGACATCATGGCATCTCTGCTACGAGCAGTTCATGTATTGAGGAAAGTATTTCGTCTCTACACTGCGAGTAGGAGCTGAGATATGATCGTCATCACTCGGGCGAATGTCGGAGAGATACCAAATAATAATAAAAATAAATATCCTGATGCTACACCAAGCACGAGATCTGATCTTACCTGATTTACACGTACATATTTTTTCTTTGTGAATTAAAATGGGTTAAAGTAAATATCTTGCGTTCAGTTGCTTTTCAACTGCTTAACTTTAAACAGCTATGATCCTAGAGATTGACGCGTCGTGCATGAGTGGGAGTAGTTGGAGAGTATTAAGCCTGGGTGTTAGGAAAGTTATTTTTTAAGTTTGAAGGATGAGGCAGACATCCAAATTAGAAGAATGTCTCCTACCATATTGAATCGGACAGATGCACGCTATGTGGAATGGAGGTGGGAAATATCTATATCATTAATGCTTGTGGAATGCTTGCGCAGAAAGGATACAAGTGTCGTCATGATAGTAGACTCCCATGCAGTGATGTTTGTTTAGGAAGTATGAACTTGAAGTTAACGAGCAATGGTGACCGAGACCGTCAAAGTCAAGATCTTGTGCAATTTCAATATTCAAACAGACCACATCCTTGCGGCCATCAAACCAGACATCACCTTCGTTGCCTCTTCATCGATATGGCTATTCCTGATGGGCATAATATCATGGTCAAAGAAATTGAAAAGCTTAAAATGTTCACCGATACCTGGATTAAGGTTGGCAAAATGTGGGACGTTCAGGCCACTGTTGCCCCAGTTGGTGTTGGGGGCCTATACAAACGAACTTAAAAAAGTTACATTAAGAAAATCTAAATAAAGCTTCGTATCCCATTGCTTAAGAGGTCTGCGTTGCTTGGCACTGCAGATATTTTGTGAAAGGTGATATCTGTTTGAGGTCGTACGACTTGATTGAGAACACCCTTAAAGCAAGATCTTCGGTTGAAAACGAAAAACTGTGCAAAAAATAATAATAATAATAATAATAATAATAATGGTACATGTACCTGGTATGCTCTTATCATACTGTGTGTTATGATGAATAAACTGCTGATAAATTTGCGTCACGTTGTTGGTGTCCTACTCTTTCACTCAATAATAATAATAATAATAATAATAAGTGGAGCACGTGCCTGATATACCCTTATTAAACTGAGTATCATGGTGCGTATACTGGGCTTCGTTTATTAGTACCCAAGCGTCACTTTGTTAACGTGCTGCTCCTTCACCCAATAACAATAATAATCCCGAGGTACTCATAAGTTGAACAACATCGAGTAAACTTATTAGTATTTCGTAAACCTGGTGTCTTGTCTACCCCGGCACTAATAACTCAGAAACTTATAATTTATCAAATTGTATATGACGATTTACAAACAATAAACCCAAGTTATGATCAGGAGTAATCGATTAAACTCGTTGGAGTACATGTTCTGCAGCCGTAATATTAGTAGTATTAGTAGTGGTCCTTGAACAAAATGACTTGCAGGATCCCATCCTTCTTCAAGCTGTATTAGATGGTGCCCAGTATGAAAAGATAAAAAAAAATATATTCGCTGTTTAGAAATTATGGAAATTAATGACGTCATAGGTTCAGAGTTTAGGTCAGGTGTACAACGTAACGCAAAATTTTCCCTTAAAAAAATATTTTAAAAATGTTTTGGTTTTAAAATGTTTATTTTATTAATTGCTCTCCACCAGGTAAAATTCATCTGCACGTTTCCCCACCCTGTTATTTACCTCACTTATCTCTCGACTTGAATGTTTATTCAACAATTGTCAATGTTTTATAGTGCATCACAATGTTTTGTTGTTTTTTTTTCTTTGTATGTATATCTCTTTGTGTTTCATCTTCCTAAATAATTCATTAAAAGTTGAAAAGAAGAAAAAAACTAAGAAATATAAGAAGACTTCTTGGTGTTTTTGTTATTGTGATAACAACGGAAAAATAGTTTCCTTATTTTTTTTAAATAATTTCTCTTCATGTCACCTCTTCTGCAGAGACATCATTTTACATTGACGTCCTTCTCAGTGTCAAACCTTTCTTTGGGGTAAGGATCATATGTTGCTCACCTAGACGGCAGGGATACGCCCTTAAGATTATATATCTGCTCCGTACTAAAAGCCATGGCTAAAAGCATTATCTGATGTGTGAAGTTAAGACGAAAGTATCACACGTAATTTTATGGCGATTACAGAGGGATAAATATCTTTATAATATGTTGCGTTTCGTGACTGAAATAAAAGAAAATGACCTGTACATTACCTAATGTCTGCGGATGTTAAATCCATTTGGTATTGCTGTATCATATGGAGATATATAGTGTCAGATACGTTACTATTCTGCTCAATGCTGGGGAAAACTAACAGTTGTCTACTATATTCATAAAACGCTTTATGAGAAACGCCAACGAACTTGTTGATTCATGGAATATGCACGTTGCAGCGAGCATTTATTGTAACAAAATGAGACAAAATAAAGTGTGTTAGGGTATATTTTCATCTTTAATAATGAATTTATCTTCGGATTACGGATTGCTGAATATATTTACTTGACCTAAGAGTGCAGAGTGATGGTAGTTAAACCATTGTTAGTTTGATCCTCACTAGGTGATCATTGAATCTATCCTGATACCGAAGAGACAAAACTCAGATATTATATCAAAATGAAAATAAGTGAGAATTAAAAACAAAACAAATGACATTAAGGAGAAAGAAAATGAAACGGCAAATGACATCATGAGTAAAAACAGTGAGCTAGCTAAAATAAAGAATAGAAACCGCAAGCATGACAGAGTATGAACTGTTAGGCACTAGGAACTGTGCAAATATACTAGGATCTGATAATTACAAACAAAGAATCGGTCAAACTGTAGATGTGCTTTGTGCTAGCAGACCACAGGTTGAAGACTAAAGAAAGGGACACATTTGTTAAATAATAGAACTACACTCAAGAATTTTATTGCCAGACCTTTAAAGCTATGAATTCCTATGTGATGTTCACAAAGTCTTAACATCCACATTTACTTTGTATTCCAAATGTAAGGAGTAATTTCTGTCTGAATTTCTAGGATGAGTTTCATCATTTACACTATTTACATTTAGACTATTGTCCTAATCTTTGTTGTTGCTATCTTACAATAGCCTAGTGGATTAAAGTGTTGGTTCGAGAATTTGGTGACATGGTAATTGTGAGACGAGATATCCTTAGACATGGGCAGTGTAGATTAAATAAAGGGTCCCGCTCGATATATACTTGTTGAAGGCAAGAGAGCACAGCGGCCGAAACGTTGTGATAACAACAACAAAGATGAGGAAAATAGTCCGAATGTAATTAGTGTAAATAATGTAAGGTGTAAGTTTCACTCAGACAACATTTTTCCCGAGAACTGCTACTTTATGAAACAAACTCCCGTGTGGGTGCTACCCTGAACACTATAATCTTCATCTCTTCAAGTCAAGGTTCAATCACTATATATCCTCCTTATCCTCATAATCTTCACTTCCTTATACCTTCTCTTACATTCATATCACAAACCTCATTCAGATGGAGTGGTTCTTGAGCTTTGTACTGGGTGAAATTTAGGAAAAATAACGGTGTAACACAAAAGCATCATATTTGGCGATTTGAAATTTACCAAAAAAAAATAAAATTAAAAATAGAAATATTGAGAATCTCCAGATCACAACGGTTCTGGTGTCGTTCAAAATACTGGGGAGTGTGCAGAAAATTTGAGGACATCTGTTACTAAATTTCTAACGATAACCCCGAGACATTTAGGGTAAATATGCTTGAAATATAATAACACTCCTTTGTAAGTAAATTTTCTTTTCTTTTCAACATAAGTTATGAAAATATATCACAATTAAAATGCAACCTAATCAGAGTGTCATCGGCAATGCTTATTTGAATGAAACGAGACTTGAAAATGTAATTGTAAAGGCTTATTAGATAAATAAAAAATAAAAAATAAAAAAAAGGAGAAAAATGAAACATGGTTTTTCGATAATG
Organism: Acanthosepion pharaonis; assembly: GCA_903632075.3. NCBI lineage: Eukaryota > Metazoa > Mollusca > Cephalopoda > Sepiida > Sepiidae > Acanthosepion > Acanthosepion pharaonis. The sequence goes on from CAHIKZ030000321.1 coordinate 337,047, forward strand.
ATGTACGATAATTTGAAGAGCTAGTCAGTCAAAACTTCTGGAATGGATGAAGAATATCCATTTGAGGCTATCCAAAGCCTATATACAGACAACAGTGAAGCTGATGAGATATCTAACTTTCATTGACGATGCGACCTTCGTCGTTCACTCAGAGAGAACGAAACAACAAAAAGCCATAAACCCTTTGGTTTGGAAATCAATTGGTTTGGTTTGAAAAAAACTGGAGTCATCCATCAACCTCCACACTCCGACGAAAATACCCCACACCATCCGTATCTCTCGGCTCGACTAAACTGAGGGCAGTTCAGGACTTTATTTGCGACGTGTCATATTCGTAGACGCCAAGTTAGACAAAGAGGTTGACGACAGAATGACAAAAGCATACCAAGCCTTCGTTAAAGTTTGCAAGTGTATATGAATCAATAAAAACATGAAGAAAGACGACAAAATAAAT